>JANDEH010000067.1:600000-811386 GCA_024610705.1 Tetragnatha versicolor
CAAAGTATTTAGTTTCTTTGATCGAGTTTTATTGGAGAGAAAGCTTCATTTTTAACGACTAAAAGTTGAGTTCTTTGAAAATCGATTTTTATCTTATCTCGTATTTCATACCGATAAACTGCTCCTGCATAATCAAAAGTAAAAAGAAATGGTTTCTGCTTCGTTTCCTTCAAACTTATCTGATTATCATATTGTTAGTTCAACAGATGCTTCACTGCTGGTATTTAAGAAACTACATCAAACATGAGGTAACGTGACATATTTAAATTCAACATACCTACTCCTAAATACTTAAGATTACCACTTTCAATCTTACCAATGTGAAAACCTGTACCCGGTTGATAAGCTACTGATCCTGTTTTGGGTTTATATTTATCACAGAAAATACATCTCATTTAAATGTAAAAATATTACGCTTAGTAGTCTTCTTCATTCTTATCTCTCTGATCTGAATCAGATAAGATACATGATATCGTTCGATGTAAATATCATCAGTACAATATCGGGCATCTTATAAAATCCCCTCGAGAAATACCTGAAGGTAATAATCACATGATAAATAATAAATAAATTGTCTGAAATTGAACTTAAAAACAATTTTAAGAGTATATGTTTTAAAACTTATCATACCCACAAAATCACAATTTAAATGAAATAAAAACGTGACAGACTAAATATAAAAACAGATGAAACGAAATCCCCAAAACTTTACCAAAATCTGCATCTTCTGAATTCTCATTTAAACCCAAACAATCCGAGAGATCACTTGAACAAACGCGTATCTAGCGTCATTTATCCCATTCAAAACCATCGAGGCAACCTAATACTTTAAAGACTGAACATTAGATAACCACATTCAAAGCATTTAATAATATAATCTCTCCATCGTCTAGCCCTCATTTTCATAATTCCTTCCTCTTG
The DNA here is from genome assembly GCA_024610705.1 of Tetragnatha versicolor. NCBI lineage: Eukaryota > Metazoa > Arthropoda > Arachnida > Araneae > Tetragnathidae > Tetragnatha > Tetragnatha versicolor. The sequence goes on from JANDEH010000067.1 coordinate 600,922, forward strand.
TTTCAGGTAACCTGATCACCGTGTCTTTGTGTAGAGAGGTTTAATTAAAAGTTCTTTGATGCTTCTCACACACTCCCTAACGCACACACTTTCGGTTGTTAGAGGGTTCGCCAAAAGAGCAGTGAAAGTGTTTCTTTGATAAATGACTGTTTAAAGCCTGTAATTAACGATTCTGGGGAATAGTTGAATTAGTGAAAAAAAGATTAACTGGGAGTTTACCCAGTGATTTTGTTAAGATTCCTAGTGGTAATTGGAGAATTCCACTTTGAAGAAGTAAAGTGTCGTTTTTAAATGCCAGGAATTAAAGTGTAAAGTTTCAAATTGGGCTTGTTAAATGATTTACACGTTATTCGTTGGAGATTTGGCATGGTTGTGAAAATGTGTTTTTATGAGGGAGATGTTAGAGCTACATTTGAATTTATTGGTATTGAGGTTATGCTGAAGTTAAAAAACACGCATTTACACGTCTGATAATTCTGAAAATTTTAACCATTTTAACACACAGTTGAATACAAAACCATGCTCCATAAAAATGTTATACAAGTAAGTCAACTTTTTAAATATTCACGTGATTAATTGAGGTCTGGTGTAACAACTGTACCTTTGGAGAAAATTAATTTCATTTGCTTCGACAACCAATTTAAATTAATTCTTGAAAATACATGTTTATGATTATACTACCTTGTACGTAATACTATGCAGCTTAAATGGACGTGAATGAAAACTTACGACTTTGGAAGGATGATAATTTTTATCTCCAATGTTTAAGTCCTATTTTAACAGTGGTAGAATATTAATTGCTTATTGAATTTTGAGTTTAAGTAATGTTTTACAAAAATTACTTAGAAAACAGTTTATTCATCTAGACCCATAGACCCATACAAAAAAGTAATGAAAATTCTTACAAACATATTTCGTTTTAAACATTTCTGCATTCAAAAGGAAGAAAAATCTAATTACTATGACACTTTTATTAAAGGCAGAGCACAACACACACACACGCACACGTATGGCTTCGCACTTCGCAGTCAGATGCTCTATCAACTTGCCCAGTACGTCGGGAAAACTATTATGACATTAAATTATAGGTCTTTTTAAATCAAAAAATGGGCCGCGGGAAGACTAGTGGTTAAGGCATCGGCTTCGGGATCTCCCCTTCAGAGATATAGCAAAATTGTTGAGTTGGTGGTAGATGGTGACGACATCTATCATCCGACTCCTATCGGACTCCTGCCATTCATGGGCCTCACTTTTTTAGGAACAGCACCCCCTTCGCCTTAAATCCTGTACGCTTTGCGGTGGAGCTTGGATATTCCAAGTGGCATAAGAAACAACATTTTCAAAAATCCCTAATTGAAGTTATACTTACACATTTGATTTTGCATGAAAAAAGTAGAAAAATACCAAATAAATTGTTACTAATTAATTTTTTTTCCAAATATGGAAAGATAGAACAACTTTTCCCTTTTGATTTTTTTAACAATAAAAGCCGTTTCTGTATATATCCCTAATGAGAGATCGATGTTCTTCAACGTTAAAAGAAATGTGAGGTAAAATTGAGGTATCTAACACGACAGTGTCAAATAAACTCTTAGATAGAAGAATCCAGCCAAGAAAGAAACCAAACAGAACTCCATCCGAAAACTACATTATTGAAGAACAAATTCTTGCTCCCCTCACAGAAGCAAGAAGGAATTATCCTAACACAAACCTCCACCTCTTCAATAAAACCAAGCTTTATCCCAACCTCAACTCCGAAACAATCTCAAACACCAACCAGAAAAAACCACGAGACTCTGTAAGTTTTTTTTCTCCCTTCTTCTTCGTAGTGTCCAAATCCAATGGGTCCTTCTTTTATCGCATTATCTCGAACCACAAGCGATAGAAACCTAAGGGGTGTGTGGCTCTGGATCGACCGTTTTTCACGTGTGTATGTTCTGCGTTGGGAGATCGATGGAACCACATTAACAGTGTGGCAAATGTTCGACACACAGCAGTGACAAGCCCCCTCTGCTGTGGGAACATCGATTTACGTGCGCCAACTTCTCTCTGATGGGGTTTCCTCAGGGGTGGTGGTTTGAGTTTTCCTCCCCACCGTGGCAAGAACGAAATTGGGTCTCTCTTGGCGGGATACTTCCGATTGTGAACTGCTATCGGGGATGGAATGAAGCAGATTAAATATGTCCTAGTAGCAAATGGCAGTACTTGATATAGATTGGCAAAAATACGATATAATGTTGATGATTTACAGTTACGGGCGATAGATACAATACTAATGTAGAATAATATAGTATGTGTGAAGTAAAACGATATTGACGGACGTCGGGTCGTTTGATAATAATACAATATCCTGATAATATCTGTTATTAACATTACATAAATATATTTTCAGACTTTGGGACGATGTTAAACTGATGATAAAATCTCGGTTGATATCGTGTGCTTTATAAAATATAAAGTAGACTAGTTATATTAACCAAGATGACTGGTATTTGTTTAGCAAGCAATATGCCAGGAAATCAAACTTATGGGAATTTCCATAAACTTTTAGCAAACAATGTAAACTTATCGTGAAAAGAACATGATTATTTTAGTGACTGTAAAAGAAATGCAATGAGCATTATTTTTGTTTAATTAAAGCAATACGAAAAATAGAAATGCAGTTGTCTCACAATCTTTTTTTAAAAGAAAACTCGTGTATAATCAAAAGCCTATTCTAACTCAGAGATTCTGACTCAGATGTTCTAAGATGTGAGATATTCTAACTAACTCAGATTACTTTTTATGGCCTTATAACTTTCATTCAAACGTGGCTGAAGATTATGCAAAACAAACTAAATTCATTTTTTATGCAATATATGTATGGTATTAACTAATAAAAATCATATTCTCATAGTAATATGATTAGCGAAAAACAATTAACTTCGAATAATTATTAATATAATTATTTATAAATCAACTTAATTTAAAATTTACATTAATATTGGTATTACCCTTCGAAACACATGCTTCTATAAAAATATTTCAGAAAACTTATAAATTTGCTCTTTTCACTAAAATTACCTGCAAGACTGAGCGTACATATAAACAAAAAAGTAAATCAAGATAAATATCCTTCAATATGATTAAGGGATGTTTCCATTTACCACGCTGTTTACACTAACCCACATCAGCACTATAGTAGCCCCTATCTTTTATGAACCTACGATAGCTCATAAGCAATACTTTAAAAAGTCGTCAGTGTTACAAACTTCAGCCCATATTTTCAGTAAACCTCATCCTTCTCCCGCCCACTTCTAAAGTGTATCGATTTTTCTCCACAATGGAGAGAGTCTTCTAAATTGTTGCACAGTTAAGATAAAGATGAGATTGATAAGGAAGAAAAAAATCCCTGTCCAAAAGCAATCAGTGTTTAATGAAAGAACGCACAGATAACGCATTGTCCCGTTGGATAATTAGATTCAACACTGCCTGTTTCGTATAACTGGAATGATTGGAATTGTAATCAGATTTTTCTCTGTTAAGTGATTCCAAGGCGAGGATAATGGTATCCTGTCCACAATATACGGGGTTCTCATTACCACTTGATGAAACCAATTTCTTAAGAAGAGCATTACGTAATTAATGTTTCAAGATTGAATATTTCATCGCCCCTTTCTTTGTGTTAATTTGCGAAGGCTGCTGTAATTGTGCTCCCTGGTTCCTTGGTTTTTAACTCTTTAATGGGTGGCCTTAACTAGATGAATAGGGGGTTATCAATTTTAGAAACAGCTTGAGTTAATTGGCATTAGGTGGTACGAAAAATTTATTCGGTAAATAATGTTTATTGTATTGGGCAGTTTCTCATTAAAAATTTATTCTTACCATACTTTAAAGCTTATTAATAACACTTATGGTTGTTTTGAACGTTGCTTAAAGCTTTATTGTGAGTGTTATTTGTTGTAAGATGCCTAATATATCGATTGGGAGAGTTTTCTTTCAGGTTTTCTTCGCTATTATTAGAAACGATAAAATAATATAGTAACTATCAGTCTAATATTTATGCGATATGATGGTACTTTAAACCATATTGTTCTATAACTATCGAGAAATGTAAAAAATATGTGAAAGTCAATATTTTAAAACCCTATTTATTATTGTTCCTCCAAAGAAAGAAAGAAATTAATCCCCTCAAAAAAAGGATATTACATAATTGATTTTAGTTTTAAAAAACTAATGCTTTCTTTTCACTGGTGAAGTGCGAGCTACAAACAGGGAAAGCGCTGATAGCTAATCTCGATTTAGCTAAATTTCATTCATCGAAAGATTATTTTTATACAGTTGTATTCCTAACTTAGCAATTTCACATGATATTAGAGCTTGTTCGAATGATTTTGTTGAATCTGAATTTCTCGAAATTCTTGAAATGGTAGATCATGGGTTTATATCTATAGGGCTTCCTCTGTTTGCAACTCAAGCTTTTCCACAGCTGTCTTAAAAATTTGGTCCCAAATTATTAAGTAATCTACAAATATCTTAATGTAAGCACATTTCTTTTAACCCTCTTCACTGACAGATTCTAACGAAAGTAAGTTTGGAAGATATTACATAAACTCTCCTTAAGGTTAAAACGTTTATTTGTTTCGTATCATTATGTATTCGTTCTTGAAAATGTGTTTATTGCACATTTTCAAGTGTATTTTGAATTTATCTGTACAAGAAGTCAACGTCATAAATATATTTCTATGCAAGTACAAAACGATTTTTACGTAATATCTCCTTGACCGTGACGCTGAATCCGAAAACATTATCAAATAGTCCAGTCAAGTTGTGCTCAAATAAGGTCACTTTGGGAAAATTTTGGGATAGAATATATTTTTCGCTATCTTTATGTTTTTTGGGGTGCTGAATCTGAATCTGAGGTTTGCACAAAGTCCAAGATTATTATTATTATTTTCATCATCATCATTATTATTATTATTATCATTATCATTATTGGCATTATTATCATTACTTTTATTACAAATTTTATTACTATTATCACTACTATTTATATTATTACAATTAATATCATCATCATCTTTATTATTATTATTATTATTATTATTATTATTATTATTATTATTATTATTATTATTATTATTATTATTATTATTATTATTATTATTATTATTATTATTATTATTATTATTATTATTATTATTATTATTATTATTATTATTATTATTATTATTATTATTATTATTATTATTATTATTATTATTATTATTATTATTATTATTATTATTATTATTATTATTATTATTATAAGACCATTAGATTTTTCTTAATAATATTTATATCGCATTTATATTTCTTTAGATGTCTACAAAACAAAAGAACCAAGCATGGAAAACTGCACACTCCATGTAAAAAAAGCACCCTAACTCTACACACATCACCCCTAACTCCCATAAGAGAAAGGCAGTCCAGCACCTCCCACATTTCAAAAAAGTTATCCCTCCGCAACGCGAAAAACAAGTCTTCTCCCAGCCAACTCGAAAGGGCGAAAGAAAAATCACTCCCAACAGAGATAGATTCCCTCGAAACACGCACAGTAAAAAAACAGGCATCACAGCAGTGAAAACAGTCGATGCACAAGCACTTGCACGGTTTGCCTCCCCTTTTAAAATTCCCACGGGCCGAGGAATCGCATTACGATCCATTACGCGGCCTGATCCCTGGAAATTCCCTGTTGGGGAATTTTCGCTTCCGATTCCCCCAGGGGGGATTCACGGTTAGTGAGAATATTCCGTGGACATCGTCGTCTAGGAAGAAGAGAATGGAGATATTTTTTTAAGAGCGGTTGAAAAAGTGAAGGTGTTTTTTATACTTTTTTTATTTTGGGGGTTTTGTGGAAATTAATTAAAGGAGCTGGAGTCTGGGGATATGAGGGTTGTTGGTGTTCTTTTGTTTTGGTAAGAGACTGGGTTTGTAGAATTTAAAGTACTGGAAGGGACTGCTTAGAGTCTGGTGTGATTAACTGTATTGATTACTTGAAGGGGGAGATGTTTGAAATAAATTTGTTCTATTTATCTGTAAATGCATATTTCGGTTATGAGGAATTATTTACGCTTTTTGCGTGTAAAAATTTACACGAAGAGAGAAAAAGTCGTAACTATGAAGGGGAAAATTAAGGTGAAATTAAATTATGAAAATATGATTTACTTAAATTGCGGTCAAGCTTTTTTAACTGCAAGCACCAATTTTAAGTTTTTCCTCACAATAAGATTTAACCAGGCGAGTAAGAGTAGTTTCATACCAAAAGTTAACTCAAAACTTTGTTTCGAAGTGTAACTAGTATGTTTTAGTTTTAAACTAGTTATGAATACCGCCTTGTATAGGCAAATCGATATAATAAAAACTCCATATAAAGGAATAACAAGAAGCCCCAGTGGCTCAGTGGTAGTGCTTCGCGCTTCCACGCCAGAGGTTCAATTCATGGGCTGGGCAAGGTCCACTCAGCCTTTCATCCCTTCAGTGGGTCGATAAAATGAGGACCAAGCGTACTTGGGAACTAAACACTGGGGGTCTCGCGTTAGAATGACCACCTAACAAAGTCCCAAGGGCCTAATGCCCACGGAACACATGCCTAACACCTTGCACCCCAGGGCCCCACGGTCACGAAAACGTAGATGGGCATTGTAGGCCTTGGCCCACTAGGGCTGTTGCGCCAATGAGTTTAGTTTAGTAAAGGAATAACAATATATTTTAATTTAATGCAGTGAACTTCTTAGTCCATCTAAATTATCAATCTTAAAAAAAGACGAGATTTAGGTCTATTTTAAAAACTTGTCTCGATTTATGAAAAAGTTCTTTTATAAAGCATTCATTTTCAATCGTTATCAGAATAATTCAATAGTAGTGGAACGGGTACCGAAAAGCCACATACAATACCAGTCTCTCCTTTTCTGTTTTGCCGATTTCTCCTCTCGAATACCACCTAAAGAAAGACGTTCTATTATTACAGAAGAAAATACTTTACTGCAAACCTCTTCCTTCCCTGAAGCAAGAAACATATATGGAGGTGCAGTCATTCCCCAAACATTTATAAAAGTCACTTTGAGTCTAGAACCTGCCTTATAACGGAGAAATATTTCAGTTAAAATAAAAGGTAGCACATTCCACAAAAAAAACATAAAGTCAAGAGGGTAGAAAGTGATCGCTTTTTTCTTATAGGAAAAGATATATCAGAGGTTTGAGTGGATCAGACAGAGTGGGATCAGTGGACCGAGAAATTGCTTGCCTGGCGTTAATATCTGTATTACTCTTTTAACACGTATCGAGCGTTTTACTTTAGAAAAGCAATGGGGAGATTGTGTCCAGAAGTGATGATAGTTTTGAGGTTATTTATTGTTTTTGTTTTGGGAAATTGCATCTTTGAGTCAAAATGAACTATGGCTGTCGTTAACTCCTTGGGGAGAAGCTTTTTTTAGTTTGTGCTGTTGTTTTGAATGGTGTTTTATGTTCTTTCGTTTTTTTCCGCAAGGTCACTTGAAATATTCAAATGTGAATTTTATTACTTTCCTTTTTTATTTTGTTGAAAGTTCTTTGGTAGTGTTGCACATTTATTCACAAATAAAGGGTTTTTTACCGAGAGATTCTCAGTGAGATTTTAAAAAGAAAATTATCTCCTCATATAGAATATCTAAAACGAAAAACTTGCCAACTTGTTTCTAAAGAAACACTTAGTAAAATTTCCTGATGACCGTAATAAAAATTATAACTTCTAAAGTTTCCTGTAGAGGGCGTTGAAATCTGTCTCATCGGATAGGGTATGATCACTTTACTATACCTAGACCCCACTTTAATGACTATATCTGTGGGGGTTCAAAAGTTAAAGGGTGTGGCCACTTTTCCTGAGTCACCCTGTATTACTAGAGTAGTATCTAATTTTCCTCGACATTCAAACATGTTTCTGGGAACTACTTCCATCGCTTGGTCTCAGCTTATTTCTCCATTTTCATGAAAGGTTGGAGTCTAGTACAAAATATAGTAGTGCTCAGTACTTTAAATTTAATTAAATACTTAGCAATAGTTATTGAAAAAATTTTTGGAATGATTAACTTAATTTGCACCGAAACCTTTTTCAGGAGATTAAACCATTTCAAATGGAAATTTGAAATTTGTCATTCTAAATTGTAAATTAAACATTTATAAATGTTTCCTAAAAATTTTAGAAAAACAGAAGCTTTGTTTAAAAATTATACTAATGTTCAAGTTACTTTAGAAGGAAATTTCAGAAGGTGTATTTTCTGAAAGGGATCTCATAAAGTCGCTTTTCTTCTGAGAATCCCAAAAATTAGACTTTAAAACTAATTTCCTCATACTTCAGAAGTTAATTACAGTCACATCATTGAATTAATTACTAGATTTACTCCAAGTAACACTAGTCGTTGAAAATTCAGGAAGTGAATAAGAATAATTAAAATCGCTTACTCAATTATAAACTAGACACAACAGCAAAGCAAGTCAACCGCAAAATGATAGTTAGAGAAACCGTACCGGCTAATTGGAGGGAGGTGGGTGACTTGTTTTATTCATAACTTCCTTAATCGAATGACCGAATTCCATCGAAAACCCAATTAACTCTTTCAATCCCCTTTCCGTAAATGAGAAACAAAATGGTTTCTGATTACGCCTGAAATATGCGATGTCAAATAAAGCAGGTTTTTTTTCTTCAGCTGGTCGTATATCGTATAGTTCAAGTCTGGGAACTTTACGTCGTGGTATTAATTAGTGTACCTCCTTATGGTCAAATATCGATTGTTTAATCGCCTGGTATTAGGATTTAGAAGACGTTTGATTTTTATATTTCGTAAAACGTTTTCCTAGTGGTTTAAAAAAAGATGGAATTAATTTATACGCGTTCACTTTGGGCTTAAAAGTTTTGCAAAGTTTTTTAAAGCGTTATTTTCTTTTTTTTTAAAGAAAAGAGGCGCTTTTATCTAGCAGCTGCCACATTTTTTATTCCTAAAACGCTAGTAAAATGCTAATTGTCTAGAACAGGGGTCGGCAACCTGCGGCTCGAGAGCCGCATGCGGCTCTTTCGATGTAAAGTTGCGGCTCTCCAGTTCCATAGGAAAAAGTTAATAATTTACTAATCAAAACTTTTTTTAAAAATCAGAAAATATATTTTTAAGTTCTCAAGATGAGTCAAAATCAAAACTCTATTTTTAAGGATAAGAATTCCATATAATTTCTGGGGGAGAACTCCTTAACACACCTAAAAATTTTGGAATATTTGCTGATTTTCCTTGAAAATTCTGTGACTTATAAGGTGATCCGTTTTTGGTTGTTATAGAAGTTCTAAAAACTAATTAAAGCACTATTTTTAGGTGCAAATTTCCAAAATTTTTCTGAAGTGGGATCACCCCCTCGAAATTTTGCTGTTTATAATAACTAACTAATACTATTTTTCTTTGAAAATTCTGCCGCTTAAATAATTACAGGTGATCTTAGGGTGCAACCGAAAAAGGTAAAAATGAGCTAACACGCGATTTTGAAGGGGAAATTTCCAAAAAATTTTCTGGAGGAGGCCCCCAGACCCTCTTATGTTTCCATGAATTCACATCGTTCATACAAAAATTGGAAATTAAGTTCACTAAAATTAATTTATAATGTGTAAGTCATCTAAATCTTGATGTAAAAAAAGTACCCGAAAGGAGGTATCTCAGAAAAAATGTTGGGTCAATATCTCCAACTAAAATATTGCTCCCGATCTAAAATCAAATATGTAAGCAGATATACTATATAAAATTGAAAAAAATCAGTGGCTCTTTGAAAACTGGGAAATTTTGTAAGTTGTAACTTTTGGCTCTTCCGTTTCAAAAGGTTGCCGACCCCTGGTCTAGAACATAAAAATGCTTTATGGGTATAAGTTAAATTATTGGATCCTTTCTTACGTACTATCCCTTCGACCGTGCCGCTGAATTCGAAATAGTTATAAAGCCCATTGAATATTCCATAATTTTACAGCTGAATTTGACGATCGCAGAATGGTCCACGGAATAATACGTAAGTATCAGTTATTGAAATTGTTATTGAAAAATTTGGACTTAAATATTATTGGAATACGAGTAAATATAGTATTTCGTGGAAGAACTTTAAAAATTTTAAACAGTTTTCTTAGGTATTGTGTAATAAAGAAATGCAAAAACTTCAAAACAATATATTTTTTAATTTAGATAGTTAGCAATCGTAATAAACGAGTGGAGTACCTACTTGTTTAAATTCAGGGAGCGTCGTGGTCGACGGGAAAACACGTAAGAACTAAACTCAGAAATTATTTTAATGCACAAGGAAGGAAATGACAATCTAATGTAATTTAAATGTACGGAAACAAATTATTTTTACAACTAAAAAATTAAATACCTTAGGATATACGATTTATTGAAAATAATTAGAATTATAATGTTAAGAGAAAATTAATTAAAATATAACTTTTTATTTTTCATAAGTAATAATGTACTTTAAGTTTTCATCTTCTATTCTAAAACTTTTTGGAATACAATAATTTTTAAAGCGTACCTGAAATTTCCTACTACCTCAATTAAAAGGGAGTCCTTTTGTTTAAAAATAATCTCAACTTACCTCCAAACTAAAGTGATTTTGGAACAGCTTTGATAAGAGTCGACCAGCCACCATGTTTACCCACAGTTCAAATGATGACACACAGTAACATATATCTAATTTGAGTTGTGGGTAAACATGGCAGCTGGTCGACTCTTATCGAAGCTGTGCCGTGATTTTAATTTAAAAATCTATTTCAAAACAATGCCCAAAACAACTAACTTGAAAATGACTAGATGATTAAATCACTAGAGTAGAAAATCACTATAGAAGAGCAATGGCGAATAGTAATCTTCGACCCCTGTCAAAAACACGGGTCCGTTTCTTATGTACCCTCTATTAACCCCTTAATTCTTTAGCAAATCACCCTCGAAAAGAGCAAAAATCACATCCAGTTCCGGAACCTTCTAGTAAACACCATCTCCGGTCACCATGGAAACGAGCCTCTTTTATTGTTATGGCTTCCTCGGATTCCTCTGATTCTCAGAAAAATTTATCGAGTTGTTTTAGGGAAGTAGGAAATGTAGTTATGGGTCTTAAAAATGCAGATACCAGGGTAAGATGATGCTAATCACAGTAAGGGACCATTTGAAACCAGATTTCCAAAACTGAGTACTCAGTAAGAAAGCAACGAAAAGAAAAATGTATTTCATTGTGTATTTATGTTATTTACGCAACATATTCATACAATTTGATAACTTTGTACAAAATATTTTTGTAACCTTACATAGTTTCCAACACACTTGCTTATAGATACAGATTTATAGATCTTGTATGGTTGTACAAAAACTGTTAAACCCTGTTCTTTGACCTTTAACCATATTAAAGCCGTCCTTGTCAGAGAAAAAAAAGGATATCAAAATTGAAATGGATGAATATGAATGAATATTTAAATACCCTTACAAAGTCATAGTTTATTAAATAGATTTCAATATTTTATTAAAACTGAAAAAAAACTGCTATATCAAATTGAACCATACAAATTGTCATTTTCTACAAATTCTAAAAATCAGAAACTGAGAAAATTTTAAATATTTTTAAGTGTGAAATTTAAGTTCGAGAGCTGGTTACATGCAACTTTCACATGCAACTTTTTTCATCAAAAATTAAAATAAAATTTTAATGTTTACAATTCATTTGGATTAGACTAAAAATTATGAATTTTTAGACAAATCGTGTTAAATTTTAACATGAAAAATCATACCTGAAAGGTTTAGAATTCCTTTATCAGTCTTTAAATGATATTTAATTTGGAAAGTACCGTAAATTAATTTTCAATACGTGAAAAAAATTGGTTTCATCATAAAATATGGGGTTGATTGGTCATTGTGATTGGTTGCATAATAATTTGCTTGACAGTACTTCCTTTGTAACTGCAACCTTATCCCTAATCTATAAAATGGAAGTATTTTAAAATTGAGAATTTTTTTTTAGAAATTCTAATGGTATATTGCACATCCTCAAAAGAATCCTAACAGTTTGATACCAAATATGTGTAATATAAATCAGTAATTAAAAATAATTTCTCTGGAAACCGTTCAACTGTTTTTGGAAAAGAGATATTCTGAATATGTGAATGCCACAAAGGAATCACATACTTACAACAATGCTGCTGTGAATGAATTGAACAAAATAGAATTTAAAAAATTAAAAAAACTTAAACAATTTTACTTCGGTTTCTCTTCTCAAATTCATAAATACCAACAATAATTTTAAATATTGCAAAAACCAATATTAATCCTTATAACCCTTGTATTAAATAAAGTAGTATAATGTTAAAGCAAAATCAAAACCTTGTTACAAGTTGAATAAAATTAAGTATTATCCAAAAGAATATTCCTGAATCAGAATATTGCAAAAAACTAGTGTTAAAAATCACTACCCCTACTATAAAAATGGTTATAACAAAATAAGGTCAAAAACGTTTCGGTTATAGGAATGTAGAAAAGGTTGAAATATAGCTTTCATCACATAATAAAAATAACTTTATTGAGTAAAACAATCAAATATATCGTACATAACAAATTCTTTTGACATTCAAGTCCAAATGCATGTATTAGTTTTAACAAATAAGCAAACGACTACTCAAGTGTGTCTTTCACAGAGAAAGTAAAACGTAAAATATTTCAGGTTATAATACTTGTCACTAAGCATAAAACTAAACTTCACTTTCAATGACAATTATTCAAATATCTTACAATTGTATTCAAAAACACTGAATGGAAACAAAATTGTCTAAAAGATGTCAAAATTTCACACAAACCATTTCAACCTTACAAACTTAAAGTTATTTTACTACGAAACAGATTTTCTCACCATCTTCTTAACTTTCCAAACAACATTTTTTAACGTGTTGAGCCACTTAGGCTTAGTTACTCTCAATGCTAAACTTCCATTTTTTCTAAATGTGTACAAAGCATACCCGTAACATTTATTTTCACAGAACTGACATTGACGGGAAGATATGATGCGGTCAAACTCATCCGGTTTCATAATGTTAAAACAATTAAAAGCGAAACTTTCAAAGATACCATCCATGTCCGGTTCCGAATCAGAATCTCCAGAAGAATCTACATCCGAATCTGGCCATATTTCCACTTCTTGTGGGGGAATGAGTAATGATCTGTAGTCATAGGATGCGTCGTTTCCAACGGGACTTTCCGTTTCTACACGGGTAGATTTAACCAAGTCTTTGTCTTTGTCATAAACTGACTTAAGTTTCGTCAGTGTCCCCGTTGAAGCTGACCCAAATGTCCATTCGAACTCAAAAGGAGGGTCATTCTCATCAACAGTCGGATTGAACCATTCATTTTTCGTCGCTTCAATATCCTCTGCTACAGAAAGTTCGTAATCGTTGAGGAGAAAGTCCTGGTCTATTCCATCATCACAGTTCCTTATCAGATCAGCTACCCTCCCTATCAAATCCTTATGACATCCATTGAGGAGCGTCATCAGCTTGTAATCCTTCTTCCTATTCTTTATAGCCTTGAAGATAGATGTGAAGTACTTGTCTAGTCCCTTGAAGCCACCGTAAGCATCAAAACTGCTTTCAAACTTGCGTTTGAAGACTGCAACCAGACACTTGTATCCGGTCAGCACAAAACGGTAGCACCTTTTCTGGTCGTACAGAAAAGTCTGCAATTCGTTGATGAATGCCGCAACAAGCATTAAGGAATAAAAGTACCGTTCATCGTCGATGAGGTTCAGACACTTCGGGATGGCATAGCGCATGAATTCCTCATCTGTTCTGATGACTTTGTTCTGAAGGCTTTTCTTCAGGACTCTGCCGATCTTGGAGCAGTGTGCGTCTGAAAAATATCCAACAGCCGTTTCTGCTCGTTCCATAAACGCCGTAGGGTCCAAGTTGACTGTCTGCCGAACATCGAAGGGAATATCAGATGCGATGAGGTAAAGATCTCGAGAGAACGATTCGAAGTCCGTGTATTTCGGCATGCTTATAATTTACAAGGAAGTAAAGCTGCTATAAAATATGAAAACTTCATGTATAAAGCACTGTTGTCGTTATAATATGCAAAGCGTATTGTTTTCTTTTTTTTAATAAGTTCTGCTCATCTTTTTGAGGCTTGGCGAATAGAGTGAGTAGTTGGTTAATGTCAAAGTTCGATTCCTCTAACAGAATTGTATTGAATTATAATATCGAAGTGTATTTCCACGAAAGTTGACCCATGCTAAAGTATTAACGAAATTCGTTAGAATTGAGTTGTTACTTTCGAGAATCTAGACAGCGCCATAGGTTTTAATAGCGAAATTCGTTAAAGTTGAGTTGTTCCTTCGTGGATTTAGACAGTGCCTTATAATATTATACTAAACAAATGAAAACAGTTCTTATTGCTTATTTCTTTAAAATCAATGTACTTAACAATGAAAAAAAAACTGGTTTATCTGCTTTTATATATTGTTAATTTTTAATTTTATAGGGTGGGTTGGGGTAAAATGGGTCAATTTTTAGGTACTTCCACATTCTAAGTTTTAATTCATCAGAACTATTACTTTTTAAGGATTTCTTTCAATTGGATCTTGACATTACAATCCTTCAGAACATTTTTATCTAATTTTATCAAATATTTTTAGTTATAAGTTGGTTAAACACGATCAAGCGCAATGTCTCAAATAGTAAAATTATGATAAAAACCAAACTAAACAAAACGCACGAATTTAATAAATTGGTTGGCGCCACATACATCCGGTAAAGATAGGAGACTAGAAAAAATTTATTTCAGACTTCTAACCCCCATAAGAACGGAAAGGCGAACGAAAATGTATGAGGTGGGCCAAAAAGTACAGTTGCTACCGACGGAGGGTTAAATTCATTAATCTAAATTTTTGACAGTCGGAAAATGTTGCCAACAGATAAAAGATTATAATACAAAAAATGAGCGAAAATAATTCAATTTAATTTTGATTTATAACGAGTTAATTTAATTAAAACTGACCCATTTTACCCCAAGACCCACTTTAACCCAACCCACCCTATTCTGGGGTAAGTTCAAATTTAATATTGTTATTTAACTTCGATTCGAAACTTAATTGTTCGTTAACCAATAAACATTGTATTGGATTGGATTAAGGAACTTGCATGATTTTTTATATTTTTTAATCTATTCTTCACTCAAAAATAAGCCACTACACAAAATTTGAGGCCGATTGAGAAATGTTTCGATTGCAAAAAAAATTATCAAAAATAGTATTTTTCGAAGTGCCTGAAAACGCTTAATTGCATGCATAGTGACGTCACAACACATAGACTTCGCCTAAAATGTTTGCCTTAGATTTCTGACCGTCACCAGAACTGTCGAAGGTAAATATTTATTAAAACACTCATATCGGACACTTCAAAAAATAGAAATCATCAACTAAAACATCGAAATTCAATTTTGATTGCAATTTGTCCCCATGGAATTCCACGTCACTGTGCATGCAAACACACTTCGTGTTTTCAGTCACGTGTTTTTTTCTCGACTTTTAAATTAAAATATTTAATTACTTGCACACTTTTTTGAAAAACTGACTAAATATTTCATTTTTCCATACTAAAAACCATACGGAACACTTGAATGTTTATGAAAATCTGACACATGCAAGTTCCTCTTTGTTGACATATATTTTCCGATTTGTGTGCTTGATCTCAAGGATCAGCTTCACCAATAAACATTTTACATAGGAACAGATCAGTATGTGAACATTTAACAAAATATGCTATTGAAATAAAACTTAATGTACCGTAATTTCAGACATTGATTTGGTCTCTGACTCTGATATTAAATTAAATGGGTAATTGCCACGTGGTTTATGCAGTTCAACAAAAATAAACTAATATAATTACTTTATGAGACTGTTTACACTAAAAACTGAAATAGAAATAGACATTATTACGTGACTTGTTTTATTAAGCAATATTTTGTTTTTGAAGTAAAAATGTTACCTACATTCTTACGGCCATATTCACCACTAACTTAACCTAAGGTTAACCTGGAAGCAAGCTTTTTTGACAACTCCGATTGGCTTAAAACTTGTTTCCCTTTTTCAACAGCCAATTAAAAGCTTAATTCCAGGTTAACCTTAGGTTACGTTAGTGGTGAATACAGCCGTTATATGTTAACAATTAAAAAAGAGGTCCCTGGTTTGCCCATTAAACAAAGCATTACACTTGCCATCTAAATCTAGAACTTGACAGAAAAAAAAGGAAATTTTTTCTAGTTAGGAACTATATCCATTTATAAAACCAATTACCTATTTACAGCTAGTTTAAAACTAAAGGGCAGAACAGAGTAAAGGCGTAAGGGAAGAAACTTCAAAGGCAAACAACCTTTGTCACTTTCATTTTACAGCAGCTTATCGGAAAAAGCAAAAAGGAAGTCTTATGAATAAATGAACCTCCCTTTTCTACTGCCGCTGTTTCTCTATTTACCCGTTTCGGCAAACAGCAAGTCCACGATAAATATTTAGTGACTTTCAAGAGCAAAAGGGGGCATACTGTTTGCACAGAGAATAACTCTACTCGTCCTGCTCGTCCTGCGTCTTTTCAATATGTTAGTGATTATTGCTTAGATTTGTTGGCTTATCGTTTTGGAAAGTTGGAAAAAAAAGAGGTTCACGTTTCTATATATTTTTGTTATATTAGGGGAATTCAAATTAATATCTATCAGGATTTTGTGTAATAAAACAACAACGGGAAGATAATGTGCATACAATGATACATTTTCATTTTCTGACTAATGGGTCTTGATATCAGATATGATATTAAAATGTGGACTGCATTTAACGTATGTTTGATTGCAGTTCATGCATAGTTCAAAGTCAATGAATAATAATAATAATAATAATAATAATAATAATAATAATAATAATAATAATAATAATAATAATAATAATAATAATAATAATAATAATAATAATAATAATAATAATAATAATAATAATAATAATAATAATAATAATAATAATAATAATAATAATAATAATAATAATAATAATAATAATAATAATAATAATAATAATAATAATAATAATAATAATAATAATAATAATAATAATAATAATAATAATAATAATAATAATTCTTTATTTAATACGTTCGATATAAACATTCAAAACTGAAAAGACACACACAAAATTTAAGAAAAAAGCAGAGAGACATATGAGTTGTCCAGGGGGTCCGAAACCCATAGAGGAAACCTAAAAGAAAGGATTGGAGAAGAGAAATAAAAAAAGATAATAGCATATACAGGGTGATTCAGATAAGTGTTTCATAACTTCTAGGGGAGGTAGGGTACATCCAGACGAACAAGAATTGGTACGGAAAGGGGGGGGGTCGCAAATGATTTTTAAGGGGAGAAACCCCGGGGTGAAAATCAGGCAAAAAACTTGCATATTTGTGCAGGAAGAGACACAATGGTTCGATTCCGTAATTTTTTTACATCAAAATAATAAAACTCGTCCTCTAAAAAGTAATTTAACTGTAACCTTTTCAGGAAGTTATCTTTTCACAGGAAAAGATACGTTCCGATCAGTGTTCGATATTGATGTACGGACAACCAAATTTGGCACCTTATTATTGATTTGGCGCGATTTTTTTATGCGTATTTTATCTTTAAAAGGGTGTAACGAGGCGGAATCTTTAAACTCGCAATCGTAAGATTGTGGGTTCTGTCCTGCCTATAATTTTTGCTCAATACACGGAAAGAGGATGTGGGTTGAAGAATAAACTATAATTGACTATAAAAGGATGTGGTTGGGGTTTTATGGCACGAGGTCAAAAAATCTGACAAAATTTAAGGATGTGTATTTTGATATTTTTATGGATTTTTCTAAATAGTAGTGTTCTTCTTAACTGCAATCTTTTTCAGGGGTGAGCACGTGATTTCTAAGTTTGGCCCCTACGATTCTCTTTAAAACATTAATAATACCTAAAACGAATACATATAAATTTGAGTTGCCTTAAGAATCATAAAAAGTATTCCGCCATACGCCATAAAACACCAACCAACCAAAAAAAGAGTACTTGGCGATCACTGATTGGCGACTTTTTTTCCCTACCGAATGCAAAGGTCTTACTGATTGGAATAGTAGAAGTTTTAGTAGTTAAAATTTAGAGGACGGATAGAGGACGGAATCGAACACTTGTGTGTCTTCCTGCACAAATATGCAAGTTTTTTGCCTGATTTTCACCCCGGGGTTTCTCCCCTTAAAAATCATTTGCGACCCCCCTTTCTGTACCAATTCTTGTTCGTCTTGATGTACCCTACCTCCCCTAGAAGTTATGAAACACTTATCTGAATCACCCTGAATATTCAAGTGGGCATCGCAGGGCAAGCTTTAGGAGGATTAATTAAAAAAAATTAACTTGTCGGTATTTTCAAATGATTAATTATTATATGCCTTACTCACTATGATTTCGTTTATAATTAAAAGCTCAAACATTCTAAAAATCTAAGTTGAAAGTGGTTGGAAAGAAGAAACAATCAATTTTAATCAATCGATCTTAAAAACGAATTTACGAAAAAAAATCAACTAGTTAGAGCTGAATTAATATAACACCCACTCTTCTATTCCAATAAACAAAACCATGTCCGTTTAACTAAGTCGCAGAATCCGGTATCTTAACTTTCCCCTCTCTACATTCATTAGGATGAGAGACGAGGGAAAAAAAGAACTCTTATTAATTAGGTTGCATTGAGTGAGGAACAGGGCTGTTGATCAGTTTACCTTTTCTCTTCACTTCACTTGGCAATCCACTGGAGCTTTCCCTGTGACGAGTGCTAGAGCAAACAACGGTTGGTTTGCCTTGGCCAAATATTGCTATTTTTTTGCCATGCATTAGGGTGGCGTCGTTGTTTGATTGGTGGATCTTGGCTTGTGGTTGCTGCATGTGGAGTCAGTTTCGTTTGCCCAGTGAAATAGTTTGCTAGTGCTAATCGATAGTGTTGGGATTAGTTATTTCTGAAGGGAAGAGGAGTGTTTGTCTAAGTGAATCTTGTTACAAAATTTGTGAAATGTCTATTACGATGAATACACATGTAAATTTAACTTCAAAAACTCAGTAAATTTGCAAATTAAAATAATAAAATCAGCTTTAATCTTATTACTACGCGTACCTAGAGAGCCTGTATACGAGAGAGAGGCGACAACTCGCTTAAAAGCGTCTCTGCGCATCCAGTTCTGTCCAAACTGTATCATGCCGCTTGTCTCGCGTCCCATGCTATTTCTATGGAGGGAACCGTCTGTGGCGAACAGAAAACCTGTTTACCGATCTGGCGCGCGCTATTCTGAGTCGTCGCCTCTCTCTCGTATACAGGCTCTCTACGTGTACAATACTGGCAAAAAAAATCGACTCAGACCCTATATCTCCGGAACGGCTTGTGATATAAAGATAAATAAGGTATCATTTTTCATGATTTGAAGTATTCTATATACAGAAAAATTTTCAAGTTCTTAGGGGGTCGTCTTCATATTAAACGAAGCACCAACTTTCGTTTTTCCTATGGAAACCATCAAAGATTATTCCAGATTCTGAAAGAGCACCCTCTAAAACCCCCCCAAAACCAGTTTTCACTCCATTTGGTCCCCAAATGAAGCCAGGAGTGGGGGTTGAAGTTCGTCGAATTTACGTTGAAATCTCGTTTTTTACGTTGAATTCTCGATTTTGATCCTGCGGGGTTGATGGTTGAAAGGATCAAAATCGAGAATTCAACGTAAAAAACGAGATTTCAACGTAAATTCGACGAACTTCAACCCCCACTCCTGGCTTCATTTGGGGACCAAATGGCATGAAAACTGGTTTTGGGGGGTTTTAGAGGGTGCTCTTTCAGAATCTGGAATAATCTTTGATGGTTTCCATAGGAAAAACGAAAGTTGGTGCTTCGTTTAATATGAAGACGACCCCCTAAGAACTTGAAAAATTTTCTGTATATAGAATACTTTAAATCATGAAAAATGATACCTTATTTGTCTTTATATCACAAGCCGTTCCGGAGATATAGGGTCTGAGTCGATTTTTTTTGCCAGTATTGTACCTTCATAAGTCACCTCTTCTCCTGAAAACAATGCTGCTCTATAATGTTTTCATCATACTTTTTTCTCCTGGGTCAAACCTTTTTCAAGGTAAGAAAACGAAATCGCAGTACATCTATCTATATAGATAATTCTCTTACTTAGGTCCCGGATTTCACTGTATTTCTGTTATTCATAGGCAACAATCAGTTTCTCTACAAACTTGAGTTTGAATTTTTCCGATTTCCGTCGCTAATGATATTTTCTGTTAAAATGTGTTAAAAGGGATTAAATTTTACTATTTTTATGTATTTTGATGGTAAAATTAGTGCGTATTGGACTTTTTTAGGCGTGAAAATGGAAGGGTAATTTTTAAAACCGATAGGTAAAGTTTGTCAACAACACATATTGCTGTTTGATTTTGCCGATGAAATCGACGAAATCAGCAGTCAAGATTAAAAGAGGTTTGAATCTTTAAGAGTCTAAAGAATAAAAACTATTATTTTTTAATTTAGTAATTACGGAATAAAAATTAACTCTTTAATGAAATAAGTGATAGTTATCTGTCTTACGCTACAATATTCGCTGTCTTACAGCAATTCCCAGGGATTGTTGAGTCATAGCGAGTACTGGACGATACCCCCCAAGTTTCTAATAATACATCATTAATATTTCTATACTAGTCCACAGAAAATAGCAAAAAAAAGGGCCGAACCTCCGACAAATTGCAATAAAAGGTTTCTCAACGGTTTTCACTTAGGAATGACCTCAATAATAACATACTAAAAATCGGCCAAAATCGGACGGGCGGAAATATAATTTTTTTCAAATTTTTAAAAAATGGCCGAAAAAAATTTCAAAAAATCAAATTATAAAAATAGAGACTTATGATACATTTTTATAGGCTATTTTTCAGTGCTGAATACGAATATACCATTTAAATTTTAAAAAATTTAAAATTTCAATTTTTAAAAATTAATTCAAAATTTGGAAAGTCGAAAATATTAAAACATCGCTCAAAACCAAAAAATAATTGCAAAAGAAATAATTTAAACGGTTTTCAATTAGATATGACTTAAATAATAACATACTAAAAATGTAAGAAAATCGTACAATAAAAAATTTAATTTTTTTCAAATTTTCAAATTTTTTGGCCTCAAAAATCGACCTTTTAAAAATTCTTGTTAAAAACGTTTGAGGCAATTACCAAGGTTAATTTTTCATGGATGTTGTAGGTATATACCTCTATAACCTTAAAAACCACAATTGGTGATTAAATCATTAGTTAATTAATTAATTTATAAAAATTAACGTTGAAAATACAGGTAAAATCTTTCAATCAAGTAATAAGGAAAATATTTAGACAATATTTGTTAATAAATCATTTTAAAAATAATTAAAATGAAAAAAGACAAAATATCTTTCAAAAAATTTAAATTTTAAATTAATTTAAAAAATTTAAATTAATTTAAAAATATTAAATTTTTTAAAAATTTTTAAAATTTGGTATTAAATTAAACCATGAATTTTCTTATGAAAATATAATTTTTTACTGTTTATTTTTATTTGCAAAGGAAAAAAGTTCGTAAAATTGCAAATTTTTCAGTGCTTTAAACAGTATTGTGTTTTTTAGTTTAATTAAGATAAAATTTAATCTAAAAATCAAAAACAACTTGCAAATTTACTATTTTTTGAGGCCTGAAAAAGTGCTATTTTCACATGCTAAAATCTCCGCGAATATTCACGATATTTTCATGAAATTTTTAGTGGTTCTTCTTAATGAGAAAACTCCAGCTTTCAAGCGTCGCCTCCAACCGTGGACCGGTTTCGCCCTTGTTAGGGCTCATCAGCACGGTATAGGAAGGTAACGCAAGAGAGCTTTTAGTCTAGCCGACTATAACGGAAAAAGTGGTGACCATTGATCAGTCCTCCACTACCTGCCGGAATGAACTGCGCATTCCCTAGAACAGATTTAATTCCCGAAAGGCAAGGTATGAAAAGAGGTCCACGGTTGGAGGCGACGCTTGAAAGCTGGAGTTTTCTCACACATTCCTCTAACCCAGTGTTTCCCAACGTGGGGCGCACGCCCCACCGGGGGGCAATATCATTTTCTAGGGGGGCAATTTGAAAATTTTCAACCAAATTGCCCCCCTAGGTGGGACCAATCCAGGGGGAAAATTAAAAAAAACTTTTTAAAAAGAAGTTTATAAAAATCTGATCTTATTATCCTATCTGAGAATGAATGTCTGAAATCTGGACCAGTATGTATCAAAACCAAGTTGAAACCCTGTTTTTAGAGTCTAATTTCCAAACCTTTTCTAAGGGATGACCCAAGATATCTTTGTTTTTAGAACGCTTATATTTGAAACTTTTTTACATTAGGTTCATCAAAATGCAAATCTTACCTAAAAATTTATATCCAAAATTTCCCCCAACTAGGGGTACCAAACTAGTTAAAAACCTGCTTCCTAGAGTCAAATTTTCAAAAATTTGCTGGGGGAGGACCCCCAGACCCCCCTTGGTACTTATAACTTAATTACTCATAACTTGCTTTAGTTCTTTAGCATGCAAATTCTACCTAAAACTGTTCTGAAAAGCTTCATTAGACTTATTAAATATACCTAGGGGGGAGGGGCTAAGATATAATTTTGGCTCCCCCTCAAAATATATTTCTATAATTGCCTCTGAGATCGGGGGGGGTCATGAAAAATTTAGAAAGGCTTTGGTGGGGCATGGACCGAAAAAGGTTGGGAAACACTGCTCTAACCAGAGGTTACTGGTGAAGAACTCTTCTTTTCGGTTCTTCTTAATGTTGGCAACAATACTCTTACTGAAGTTTTTGCTCTATCTCCTTTAGTTTTTAAATTAATTTTTTAACGTTTTTTTTTTCAACGCTTGGGGCGCTGTAAGTCATAATGGATTCTCCAGGGTCATTCACCAAGAGATAGACCTTACTTCCATGACCCTGAGCCACATTGTTTCCAAATAAAAGCCGCGAAACGGACTTTTGAAACACCCTGTATAGAATAATGCATATTACAAGTACTGTATACTACTATCGGGCCTGAATTTCTCCGAAACGTTTCTTTCTACAAAGGGGAAAGTCCCACCACCGTAAAACGAAGCTACACCGGTCTTCCCAAACGAACACCCCTCATCAAACGAACAGATTCGCTGATCAAGCAATCCGAACTCTCCCGAGCGATCCCGAAGATTCACGGCCTCGGTTTCCGTAATGGCCGGCGACACTCGGGCAGATGGCTGGAAAACATATTTTATTCCGACGAGGGCTTCGGGATAAAAGTCGGAGCCACCTCATCAGGCGAGCGGACCCCCGTTACGGCGTTTTATGCGTTACGGCGAGAAGAATCTGGACTAGGTTACGGGTTCCTGGCTTCTTCTGCGGGGGAGATTACGGGAGATAGATGGTAAGGGTTTTGTTGCTTTTGCAATGAGGAATGGGAGAAATCGGAGGTTGTTTTCTGAATGGGAGGATGAGGAGGTTTGAAGCTCTACAAGGGAGTGTAGAAGTCATAACGTGAAGTAGATGCGTCCAGGTATTATCAAATGACTGCATTTTTAAAGTTTAATGCTTGTTAAACTTAGAATAAGCGTTTCAATGTCACGATATCTCTATAATGATCACTACTAGAAATAACTGCTTAAGAATTTTTTCTCGCCTTATTCATGCACTGTTAAAAATACAGCCCAACCTTTCACGGCACCCCACCCCCAATTTTTTAAATTCAATTTTTCTTTAAATTTAAATTTTATTATTTTTTCAAACTGTTCTGTCAATTTCGAGAAACCTTTGATATTTTTAAGGGAAAGAGACAGGTATTCATTTACTACTACTTTAGAAAAAAAATGGTTGAATGATATAGTAATCGTTACCAATTTTGAAATCATAATTAGTGATGGGCAGGTATCGATACCAAATACTTAAGTACTCGATACCTATAGGTATCGAGTGTATTCGATACCTACAAAAGTATCGATACTTTATTGACATATTTCATTTTAAATTTTTCAATGAAGTAATCTTTATAATACCTACTGTAGATCAAACGCAGCCTGTTTCCGTTTTCATTTTGCAACGCTCAAACCCAAGTCGTTAATCATCCGCGAGAGAAATTTGACGCGGCTAGGTTTTTCCCCCGCCAAATCCTTCCCCTCTATCCACCTCCAGGCCCGTAGCTACGGGGCTTTTTGATGGATCGCTTTCAGTTTTTTGAATATTAGTCTGATTATGGATAGGCCCTAAAAAAATTGTCCCTTCAGGTTCATTTCCCGACATTGAAAAAAGTACTCGATACCTAAAAGTACTCGATACCTATAAGTATTCGATACCAAAGTATTCGATACCTATATGTATTCGATACCAAAGTATTCGATACCTAAAATTATCGATTTTGCCCATCACTAATCATAATATAAATTCTTCAATCTTGTCCATCCTTCTTTGTAGACGATCTTCCAATTTTACTACATACTGTAGGTTTTGTATGTTTGATTGTTCTTCTTCCTTCCCTCATTAAAAAATACAGAATTTTAAGACAATGTATTCAAAAAGGGAATTAAGGTATAAAACAATTAAATAAAACAAATTAACTATTTAGCATGTAGCAACATTAAGTGATTAGAAGTTTTAGCTTTTTGCCTCAGCGTTTCAATTATCTGCATTCAATCAAATTAAAAGATGTTGAAGATGTTCTGTTTGCAAGAAATGAGAAAAAATAAGTACTATTGTAATTTAAAATAGGGAATTAGTAAAATCCCTTAAAACGTGAACTTCATTCCATTTATTTAATTCATTTATTTTCTATGAATCATTTGATTAACTGTCCGTAAGGAACTTTAGAACTTAGTCATTGAAGTGAAATTTTTTATGTTAAAGTAATATTAATTGAACAGCTTTTGGAGATGAGAGCTGCATGCTTTTCATAGTGAATTGGAAAAAAAATGCTGAATGTTTTGCTACTTAATAGTAAATTCTTATTGAGGAAAGATGATTTGGGCTTGCTAAGTTCTCTAAATCGTAATTACCTTTCCTTTGATGAGTACTAAATAGATGATTAGCATTGTACTTTAATATCGCGAGTTCACTTTATAAACTTGCAGATTTAAATAACCTTCTTTTTAAATATTTTAATCGGTTGGAAGTTATTGCATCAAGCATACAACTTAAAAATGTTCCTTAAAGTTTTTCTTCCTTGTTCTTTAAATTTTATTAATGCAGGGTTTTTTTTGCAAGTTATGCAAATAGTTATTTCTGATCAGATAAGTATTCCTGATCAAACATTCCTCCAAAAATATTTTCACTCGTAAATGATATCGAAAATTATTGCGATTAAAAATGTATTCCTCCAAACTTCCTTTTATTGAAGCAGTTTTTTTCAGCAAAGTCTGATAATGGTTATGTTATATCTTAACATATATTTACTCCTCCAAACCTCCTTTTATTGATGCAATTTTTTTGTAAGATATGCAAATAGGTACTCTGATCAGATACGGGTTCCTCCAAACCTCTTTTTATAGATGCATTTATTTTGGCAAGTTTTGCAAGTTATGCATCTGAAAAAAATATTTATTCATTAAAACCTACTTTTTCACTCTTAAAGGATATTAAAATGTATATTACAATAAAAAATGCTTCCTCCAAACTTCCTTTCACTCATAAATGATATTGAAGTGTCTATTGCGATTAAAAATGTATTCCTCCAAACTTCCTTTTATTGATACAGTTTTTTTAAGATATGCAAATGGGTTCTCTGATCAGATACAGATTCCTCCAAACCACCTTTTATTGATGCAGTTGTTATGGAAAATTATGCTAATGGTAGGTAGGACTAATCCCATCTGGTGTAGGAAGGCCTACACTAGGTTAAAGGCACCAAGCCCCTGTAATAAATTGAATACCCTTTCCTGCTCATCTGACGATTGGCCCGGAGTGTGACCAATACAAACCAGAGGTGAGCAGGAGTGGGAGGGAGGGAACAAGGACAAGCGTCATCTCCAGCCATGTACCGGTTTTGTACTTGTTAGGACTCGTTAGCACGGCATAAAAAGGTAAAGCAAGAGAGCGGAGGGCAGGAACTTGCCTAACCGGCAATAACGGAAAAAGTGGTGACAAATTGATTAGTCCTTCACTCATTTGCTGGAATGACATGGACATATTTAATTCCTAGAACATATTTAATTCTCGAAAGGCAAGGACATTTCCTTGCTATTCGGAAATTCAATCTGACCGTAGTGAAAATCCCTCAGCATAGCTGATTTTGAAAACTCTTAATATGTGATTCTCTAGTAATCTAAGAAAATGAAAATTTATATGCCCCATAATTAACTAAAATGTTCATGACCGTTAAATAACGCTATTACCTGGGACAACCATGTTTCAATTCGAAAAAGATATTTAAAAAATTTTAAAAAAATTTCTTGCACAAATACATACTGATCAGCCAACGATAGTAAAAGGGTCACGTGATTTTTACAGACTTTGCACGGCCTATAGTTGGGTAACCGGTGATAGTAGGGGTCTTGCTTCTATATACAAGCAAATGTCTCTTCCTCTTTCGATCAATTGCCCCTCAACTTCCACCTGTATCCCCTCCGAAATACTATAAAAATTAAGAGAAATAGCACATTTTTTCGATTTCTATAGATCTACTCAATAGATTTTGATGCAATTTGGTATGAACATAGGTTGATATAATACCAAATAAATAATCATTTAAAAATTGTAATACACACGCATGCGCAGAAGTAATAACCGCCAGAGTTGAAAGGTATGAAATAGCGGTTCCAGAATAGAGCAAAATAATGGGTTTATAAGGGGTATGACACCCTCTCACTATCATGCATGCCTCCTTGAGTGATTTTATAGCGTGAATAAGGCAGATAATAAAATTTCCTGTTCATTAGGCCTACTTTCTCAGAAACCCCGTTTTGGGGCTCTGAAGGGTATGTGGAGGGGGGTAGCGAGATGCAATTGCCTTATATAGAGTCCCTCATACCTCCCCTAAAAGGACGAAGTCTTTGAATCAGGCTGCCCATTCCATATGGCGAATATCTTCCGTTTTAATGAAATTTTCTAACCTAATGAGCTCCATTAAGTGATGGATTTCTATCAATTGAAAAGAAATTACGACAGACAGAAACCCCAAAAGGTGAACAAAGGAATCCAAGATATCAACATATTACCTGAAACTGTCAATTTTCCTCTTTCAAAGGCAGGGAGGGATCTGCAACTTGTCAAAAATATGCAAAAAATTGTCTTCAATAAGGTAATATTCAAAGGGTGAATATTATCCTCTCTGTTAGGTCTCAAATCAATTAAACCATTGATTCCCGATGCAATCTCATGTGAAAAGAACCAGAATGCTCTATCAGTCCTTTAATGTAGGAGAAACTGACCATTTTGGAATCGGAGATTTGGTGCTCTTTGTAGGAGTGTTGTTAAGTCTATGCCAACCCCCTACATCTTTCAAAAGGAGAAAATCATGATTGAAGGTATTGTGTTGATATCTTGGAGACATTTATTCACCTTTTAGGGGGTTCTATCGGTCTTAATTTCTTTTCAATCGATAGAAATCCTTCACTTAATGGAGCTCCTCAGGTTATCAATTTTCATTAAAACGGAAGATATTCTCCATATGAAATAGGAAGCCAGATTCAAAGACATCGCCCCTTTAGAGGAGGTATGAGGGACTCTATATAAGGCAATTGCATCTTGCTACCCCCCTCCACATACCCTTCAGAGCCCCAAAACCGCGTTTCTGAGAAATTAGGCTTAATGAACAGGAAATTTTATAACCTGCCTTATTCACGCTATAAAATCACTCATAGAGGCATGCATGATAGTGAAAGGGTGTCATACCCCTTATAAACCCACTTATTTACTCTATTCTGGAACCGCTATTTCATACCTTTCAACTCTGGCGGTTATTATTTCTGCGCATGGGTGTTTATTACAATTTTTGAATGATTATTTATTTGGTATTATATCAACCTATGTTCATACCAAATTTTATCAAAATCTATCGAGTAGATCTGGAGAAATCGAAAAAATTTGCAAATTCTCTTAATTTTGACACCAGTGTAATTCTAGCCCAGCGTTGTCAAATTCACGTGATCATTTTACTATCGTTGGTTCTGCAGTATACTATAAGATATGATTAATAATATTAGATAAAAAAAATAGACGGGGGAGACCGGCCTTGACACCGCGAAGAATAACCGAGGAGGAGAGAGGCCTGGCGGGATGGACCAGCTGGTCCCAGGCAAGGGCTGCTGCTGCAGACCGAAGATGGTGGCGGGTGGGGCTGAAGGCCTAATGTGCCACGTAGGCATGAGGAGAGCTATATATATATATATATATACTAAAATTCCTTTTATTTGACCACATGTCAGTAGTGGGACAAGTTAAGATTTTTAATTCCTTGAATTTTGCTTTCAAAATTTTTTATACTTATGTGCCATACTTATCATAAGGCTATTTATCAGAATGGTAGTAAAATAGAAAAATTAATTTTAGGACAGTATATGGATTTTTGACCCCGGGACCGGAATTTTTCAGATTTCTAGAGAATCACCATATTCGGACCATAACGAAATCACCACTCTACAGCTGAATTGAGAAATCGTTTCTATACTTACCGTAGACTTTTTTTCAGTTACCATTTAGTCGGCGAAGACAATTGTTTCACTAGACCCTTGTATTTTTCTCGGTTGCCATATAAATGTTACGGGCAAAGTGATAAATCCGGTATTATTAATTATGCCCGAAGTGGAGGAGGGCAATGTGATAAATTCAAAGGAATTTATCAATGAAATTTATCACTTTGCCCACCCCCACTCTGAGCATTATTAATGATGCCCAATTAGTCACTTTGCCCGTAACAAGACTTTTTGAAATAATCAAGACTTTTCAGATCAATCACATTTCAACTTAATCAATCAAATTTCAAGACTTTTTGCAACGTCAATACAAGACTTTTGTTCTATGTTCCCATTTGATTGAAATTTTCATACACCGCACATAAAAAAATCGCAGTAAAAAAGACCGCAAAAAAAAGTCGCATCACAAATAAAAAATCGCACAAAAACAGCTTAGAGTGTAGTTGTTCAGATTTCAGCGAACCTATAAATAATGGGAAGATGTTGATACTAAAACACAATTTAAGAAGAATATTTTCCATCAGAATTATCCTTAATTCCAGCCAACAAAATTCAAAACGTCCTCCCAGATTCAAGTTTCAAGGCTAGGACATCTCACCCAGAGAGGACCTAAATATCTTTTAATAATTAATCACCCAATTTCCTAGCATTCAGATAATGCCTCAAAAATCCATTCTTCCTGGCCTGTGTGAGGAGACAGAGGGTCCTTCCCAAGGCTTCTTAGCCGGTTGTCCGGGACTATGACAACCGGTAGGTGCCGGATTAAGAGGAAATTAATTAATCACCTTTCGGATGCCTTGGTCGGTGAAATTAGGTCGTACCCGTTTAATTCGAATAATCTTGTGTGGTTTAATTTCCCTTTATAAGGATTCTTTGAGAGACGTTTTGTAGATGTGTTGGTGAGTATTCTCTGTTTTGTGTGAATGCATTTGGTTTTATTCGTGTAGATACTTTGAAAAGATTTACAAAATGTTAAACTTATTTTTATTTCTTTCCCGCGCCCTTTTTTAATTTTTATTATTGTACTAGTTTAGAATGTTTTACATTAATTAAGTTTTAAATCGAATAAAGATGATCTCGTCTATTTTTTTACGTTCCTTTATTTTAACAAAACTTGGATGCATGTTATATATTACATAACAGTTTCACTTGTAAAATTCTCTTAAAAATTTAAATAGTGGATACTATAAAAACTATTTTTAAAAAATGCATTATCTATTTTCTTGATGAATCCTAGAACTGTGTTATCATTTTATACAAAAAAAGTTCCATTAATTAATTATTTTTCACTCTGCCGGGCATATTGTCCGGGCCTAGCACACAGTGCTACACATTTGGACTGGGGAAGGCCGTCAATATAAATTCGAGAGGTTAATTTCAAGCATACACTTTAATAATACTCATATGCCCATTACAATGCATTGAATAAAATTATATAATTCCTAAATAAATCAATTAAATCATATTTTTATTCACTAAGCATCCAGAGTTTATGCACATCGATATAAAACATAACTTCTATTCTTTGAAAAAAATTATCATCCGGATAAGAGTTAATTATAATTTTTCAATAACATTCCAAAATACGAAAAATAAATTTATTCTGAGTTTTAATTAACTCTTTTTCTCTTCCAAGAAATAGAAAGATAGCGACTTGTCTATCTGGGGTTTATACTAAAAAACGCGAATACAATAACATTAGGAAAAAACGACGAGCCGATATCCTTTCAATTTATATTAAGAACCGCGTTGGTTTTTGAATGTAACTAAATTTCAATGTTCTTGAAATTTAAAACTTAAGGAACGGAATTTATTTCAGTTAGAAAAATATTCCATACAGATTAAATTATGCTGTTTTTTTTCTTAAGGCTTTCTATTTTTTAGCGTTGCATGAACATTGCAAAGGGGAATGCTTTAAAAGCAATAATTCAATTAAAGATTTTTTTGGAGTACCAAGTTTTTATCATTATTTGGTTATAAAACGTTAGTTTATTTTGAAAGCAATATTTTTCCATAAGGTGCTTTAAAAACAGCTTCTACTTTAGTTTAAATAATTCTGAAATGAGTAAGATCATATGTGCAGCAATAGCTAGTTGTCATTAAGTTTGAACCATGCAATTTTTTTATGTTTCATTACTTTATTACTTTTGTACTAAGTAAAATAATTTATTTACCAATTCTTTAGGACTTTCCTCTCATGAGGTGACTAATTTTTTACATATGAGCAAACTATCTTGCTGCATGAATTTCTTACTTCTAATACTCTGAATTAAACCACTCAAGCAAGAGGTTGTAAGATGACGAGGTTTATGTTTACAAAATATTTTGTTCATATCCATATGAAAAACATGGAAGATATCGCAATAATAACTAGCAAATTAGTACGTTATTAAATATGATAGAAACCTAAGGGAAATGGCAGGTAAGAGTACGCAGGGTTTTTTAATTTAATTTGTTGGTCAGTGACAGTCGATGCTTGTTGGATCATTACTCTTGTATACTGAGGTTTCTTAAAAAACTGTCATTATTATTTTCATCCGTTTTGTATTTTATTCTTCAGAAAAAATTGGTTTTATTGTGTTTTCCTCTTATTTGTTTGCGAAGGAAAAAAACTTATAAATACTGTCCAAATGCAATCAATGCTCCATACATACATGTATCCTAGTTTTATTCTGCTTACCTTCAAGATGATAGTGTTGTTAGTTTTTTGGAAGATAAGGGTTGAATTAAAAATGGCGACGTGGGGTCGATTGTAACACTTCAGCTGGGAACTATTTAACATACCACAGGACCATTTTTAGTGCAAAACATGGTCCTACGTCCGTTGTACTATAAAGGAATTCAGATATAAACACCCTCTAATGGGATCAATTCATCGCCAGAGGGCTTTAGTATTTATTATCACGTGATAGCTACAAAAAAGTGAATTGATACTATGCTGCTAGTATAATGCATTCACTAGTAAACAAAGCTAGAAATGTAGCTATCACGTGATCGCTGACGTCACGTGATCTGAGCCCATTGTCTTTCTGAATAATTTTTCACTATTATTTACTCCATTTTCATTCATTTTTTAACTCCTTATTTGAGTGGAAAGTTCATAATTGCAATTCTAGTCTATGTATTTAATAGAAGAGATATATTGTTAATAAGTTTGTAGGATCTTCTATCGATTTTTTATGAATTTGCGTTGTATAACAATTGACCCTTGAGATGGGTCGATCGTATCGAGTTTCGATGTTTTATTTACTTTATTGTAATGGGCGTCTACCGGACAGTTTTCATAACAAAATTGTGATTGGGATGTATAAACCTATTGTCATACCAATTTTCATAACTGTAACATAAAAAATGGCTTAGTTTGAGGTCAAATAGTAAATATTATTACAATCGTCCCCTCTCTCCCCTATATTTTTTATTGTAATTAAACTTCGGATATTATTAATTTCCCTTTTTAAAACTTTTGTTTACTAAAAAAATATACAAGGTTCTTTTTCAATCTACACACACCCCCACAGAGTTTTGGAGAAAGAATCATAATCGATTTTTTTTTAATTGATAAACATTAAAGTTGATCTTCCTCCCATAGTATTTCCTCATAGTAGTACATTTCAATAAACAAAAATTGTGTTTTAAAACCATAATAAAAATTCGCTGAAATATAAATAGAAACGAAATACTTCCGAAATATTTCAGGGTATTTTATTTAAACTCAAAGATTAGCAAACCTAGACAAACAAACTGATTCACAGCAAGATAAACCAAGATTAATGATTAAGAAAAAGTAATTCACAACCAGTTTATGCTAATGAAGCTCTTAAAAAGAAAGCATCTTAAGCTGAAATGCATTAAACTATATATTCAAGAGTAAAAGAATAACTTAAAGGCTAAGGTAGAAAAATAAAGCCCTGGTAAAGTAGTTGAGCATATCTTAATGACTTAAATGAAAGGATTTGTCGCTGTCAGAAAGGAGCCAAATTAACTGTTTTTTAACTGCTTATTTACTCTTAAGAAATCAGTTAAATTGTGTTTTACTTCATTTCTGAAGAGTAACGAGCAAGATTTCGACCTGGTGTTCTATTCTTAAACAGTGAATTATGTTGCGAAAAAAATCACTTTCATGGAAAGGGTATTTTCTATTGAAATTTTTATAATTAAGTTTTTTTAATGTTGACGTTTTTAATTAACTAAATAATTAAAATTCGGACTGAATTAATAACTAAACCTTGGAAAATTCCGTATGAAATCTCTTTAATCGCATTTAAGTAATAAATAACACCCACTTGAAAAAAAATTTGAGGTTTTATTACATTGAATTCTGTTTCATAAAGCATTTTTACTAAACTCCATCTTTGCTCTTTTCTATCTTTTCTGAACAAAAATATTAGAAAAAATAGTATATTTGAGGTAACAGGTAACTGCATTCACTTCAAAAATATATAGTTTTGATTAATTATTTTCTCAATATATGAGTTTTTAAATTGAATTTAACCTTTTAAACGCCGCAATTAAAATTTCAAATTAAAGGTTCTGATTTTTGGCTTAAATGGCTTGTTTCATCGTTACTAAAACCATTCTATTCATTTTTTGGCGGAAAAAATCCTAAGTATGATTTTGAGGATGTTCCCAAATGGGAACATCGGCGTTTGGGGTGAAGTTTTTAGGGGGATTTCCGAAAGGCACATATTTTACAATTAATTCAAATAAAATGATTGAAATCGGTTTCTACTCAATAATTATGAACATTTTTATGATTGTGAACGGTTTTTTCATTTTTATTATCCATACTTGGACGATTGAGCAACATTTTATAGATTTTCATAAGAAAAAATTGACATGTTTATTACGTACGCGAAGCTTTTCCGTAAATTTTTCTTGCACTATGAGTAATATTTTGGTGTAAAAAATACGTAAGAGTGTTCCCATGCTCTTTAAAGCTAAAAAGTTACGGTTCTGTGAGAAAAGTTAGTTTTAATTACGGTTCTATACTGATATCTAGCATAAAATCATCTAATTGCATTCCAATCTAATTAGCTTTCAAAATTGATAATCATAATTATCTCCATTGATTTATTAAAGCTGTGTTTCTCATGGAAGATTCCAAACTGAACCACATATATCTTACATCCATCTTACTTTAGAAGACTGTTTTTAGATGTATGCACTTTTCCTTATTTTCAAAATTCTTCAATTTTGTGCCTAAAATTTTTGTCTAAAAAAAGTACTTGAACAAAAATATGTACGCAAATCCTCAGAATCACACCAAATATGCTCTTTGCATAACCCCTATTGATAATTACTGAAAATTAATCGATCGGGGAGTTAGAAATATATACAAGTGTAAGAATCTGCTTTAAAGATTTGGAATTTATTTCTCCATAAATCAGGTGAAAAAAATAAAAATTACATATTTTTGAATTTAAAACATCATTCCTAACCTTTTTAGATCCTTTGAGACATTAAAGGTTCAAAAAATTAAAGAATGTAGAAAAAAACTTGAATTTTTGCATGTTATACAAATCCCCTCAAATACTATACCCCAAACGCCGATGTTCCCATTTGGGAACATATACGTTGTATTGGTTATTACTCTCCAAAATTAGAATATGTAGCTATTTTGTCAAGCCAAATCGGAAGATGTGTACTTAAGCTACCTAAACACAGCAAAATTATTTAAAACTAAATTTATTTAAAATTTTCACAAGTTGAAACTTGTGGAACTTTTGGAAGAGCCAAATATCTCTAATTTTGATTTAAATTCTACAAAAAGGATTAAATTGCACATGAAAAACTTTTGCATGTAAAATAACTTCATATCCTTGAGTTGCTTTCTACCAAGTATCAAATTCCTGCATGAAAAATTAAGCGGTGAAAAAATTCCTTAAAATGATGTTCCCATTTGGGAACATCGGCAGGTAAAATGTTAATCGAGGATTATGAAAGTTTTAATGATAGAATATTTTTAATATTATTAAAAAATTTTATAATATCCTTCACGCCATTAATTAATATTTTTCGTCATTCCATCAATATAATTAGTTATATAAATTTAGTTTTTATATATACTAGCCACTTTTTGTATGAAAATAAAATTTATGTATGCAGTTTTAGAGTTTATTTATTTCTAAAAACATTTACAAATAGTTGATGAAAGGAAGAATGATTACTAAAATTTTCAACTATGTGAGATCCTCTAGTTCTTACACCGTTCACAGGAACTGAATTAAATTTTGGTGGAATTTATTTGGAGAGATGCAGACGGGAATCATATGGGATAAGCAGTTTAAACTCCAGCAGTAACTGTTACAGAGAAAAAATTTGGTCATTTCAAAGGCAAACGCCATTTTTTCTCGTAATGCGATATCTGAAGTGAGAAACATCAATAGCGGTAGAACGGTACCTGTCGGCCATAAACCCGCCCGAAGCCATGAAAAAAAATAACTAATGCGTTTCAAAGGTTTTGTTTTATGTGACCACCTTTACTCACTATGGCTTTTTTGCATAAACGGAAAATAGTGGGAGCGATGAAGTTAGTGTGTGAGTAAAGGAGGTTGTATATAAAAAGGCTTAACCCTTTGTTCCTATTCACTATTTTCAATTTTCTAAGTATGTTTAGAACCAATGACTACATGCTACTGCAAAGCTCTATAGCTTTTTACATAATGCTAGATCGATTCTAGAAAGATTTCGGAGATCATATTACAAGAAAAAAAACTAAGGTTGGTATTTTGAATTAATTGCTTTTACTATAACCGTTTAAGTGCTTAAGTTTTAATGCTGCATTTCATATCATTCTCGTCCGCATCCCTCAAAATCGCTTTCAAAAAATTTCCTTCATTTTACTAACGGGTCATCTAATCTAGAGGATCTTAAGGAGGTAGGTGCACAACTTTCGACCAAAAAACACATATTTAAATTTTTGCATTTTCGTTTAGTATTTCATTTTCTGCTTCAAACGACATCAAAATTATTACTCTACGCGGATTAGAAGTATTTTTAATTATTTTTTACGGAAATAATTAATGCACTACTACTATGCAAGATTCTTACTAAATTTCCATTTTTCTCAAAACTGAATTTTCTACCATAAAAGGAACATTTTCTCAAAATCTATTATAGCAAACAACTTATAACATAGTAACATTATTAATGACGCAATGTTACATACTTTAACACAGGGGTTTCTCAAAAAATCCTTTAAACTGAAGTTATAGCATAAAACATCATGAAATTTCAGACTTTTCGAGAAAAAAAATAAGTTCATTCAGATAATATTTTTTTAAAAAATAGCCAGACATGATAGCCCTAAAAGCTCATGTTAAAGTATGTTATACAGTTCAGAAAATACTCAGAAAAAAATTTGGGAGCTTTAATTCAGTAGATTTTTTAAAAATGTACCTTAAAAATCATCCTTTTTATTATTACGGAGATAGGGATTTAGAAACGTGCACCTAGCCCCTTACATATGTAGATTAAGTTTTTTATAATAAACCTCTAGAAGATTAATAGTGATCTTAATTTGAACATTTTTAAAATCAAATTGTTTGAATATTAAAATTTTGAATACTCCTGACAGTATTTTTCATGCTTTACAAATATTGGTAAAACATTTAGACTGATGTGACTTGAAAATTAAAATCAAAGGCACCAACTTTAAAAAAACTTAAAGAAGAGTTGATGATAAAAAGCTTCGCTCTAAATCCCTCTAAAAGACCATTCTAGATGGCACCAAACTTTCAAGAAATATGTTTGCTCCTCAGGGTCTATAAAATCGATTCAAGTAGCTCGTTACGGTTACAGTGAAATGGCTCTCAATTTTTCTCAATGAGGGCGACTGAGAAAATACGATCCTTTTGAACGTCAACGGTGGTGAAGTACATAACAGCCGTTTTGGGGCATAAAGCTGAAGCAAGGCTATAAATTTCACGATTCCACTTTTGGTTGTAAAATTTAACAGTATCCCAAAGCCCATTAACTGATAATAGAATCCAAAGGTTACTCCTCCCTTCTTAAAAGGGTGCGGGATTTACGTTCCAGGTCACATTGCCTGGTTAAAAAAGATTAGATCTCATTTTGGATTACTATTACCACTCCCTTTAAATTGAATTATTTTTAAATACTTTCGTATGATTACATAAGCTAGACGCGCTTTATAAATACATAACTTAGCTCTTAGAAAAACAATTCATCAATACTTAAAATATATTGATGCTTTTTAAATATCTGTTAATTAAATAATTATCAGTTAATATAAGTTGTAATCTAAATGCAAGGTAACATGACTTTTAATTTTAACATGCTTTGATGCTAAATCTATATTTACCTGTGATTTTATCTGTAATTTAAATAATCTAATTTATCGAACTGTTTTTATTCTCTCTATTTTAAATTTGGAACATAACCTCAAGACTTAATCCCTTATGCGATGTTATTGTTTTCATTTATGTATACTTGCTGTATTTCTAAATCCAGTGTCTGCTTAGGCAGGCGGGCCGGGTGTATTAATAAAGTATGTATAGGGGAGAGTGCTGTACCTAAGGACGGTTGTACCTTCAGCCACCGCATTTTAAAATTCGGGAAAAAATGAAAATTTGAATTTGGGGTTGAATTTGAATGTAAACAGACGCTATCTAGTTGCTAACGTGAAATCAGCTCTTTAAAATAATATTTATATTTAATATAATAAATTTGCTGTTTTTAGGTACTCAAAGTTTTTTTTAGTGCATCACTACATTAATATTTTTCTTCCCCTTAAATTATAATACGATAAAATGAGATATAAGGGGCGAATGCCCGAGATTTTGACTTTTTATTTTTGATATTAGAAATTGCCAGATCTCAATTCTTTTATTTTTTATAGAACTTTAAATGCAGAAACACCTGGTGTTGTACCTTCGGACACCATACGTGTTGTACCTACGGACACGTTCTTGTGGGTGTCTGTAGCTAATCGGCGTTTTTGAATCAGGTTTCATTAAAGTGAATGCATTTTAATGCATATTAAATTAATTCTAAATGTTTATCTATTTGTCGGTGATTATTTTCAAGGGATTTTTAGATGAAAAATCAAATATTTTGTGATCTAAACTACCTTTTAAAATTTTGCATTTATTACATTATTTATTTTGCATTTAATGTAAAATATGGTATAAAATCTTAAGCACCCTATCGCATTTAAGTATGATGATTACAAAAAACTTAAAATTTCCACAGAAGAAGATTTGCGAAAGTTATTATGACCAAATGCTTGCACAACTAAGTGTCGATCGAATTGTTTTTATGGATCAGTGAAGTGATCAGATCTATCAGCATGATTGATGAAACTATTACCTCAAACTTCGATCTGAAAATCCTATGTGATTTATATATTTTTGGTAAAAGATCAAGACTTTTATCAATCATCTTCGTTTTAATGATCATTTACGATCTAAAACTACATTACTTAAAAAAATCTATTCCCAATTTTAAAAATCCTTGAAATAGTTTATTAAAGGGTAATACACCAGTAAAAATGTTCATTTTAAGCTTTTTCCAACTAAAAATTTCTTTTTTAAGGGTGTCCACAGGTACAACTGGGTCTGTCCATAGGGAGAGCACGCTGTTGTACCTATGGACACAAATTTCGTCAAGTTATTAAAATGAATTAAAAATCCAATTTTGAAGATTTTAGCTAATAAAAAATATCCTCCTACTCACAAAGGTTAGGACTATAGGTTGGGCACTTTAAATGTTAAAAATATGATTTTACCTGTCTTAGAAAAATTCAAACGTGATTTTTGTCCATAGGTACAACACTCTCCCCTACATAAGCTAGATGTTGCATTTTGACTTTCTATTTATTTTTCATGCATTACAATAATGTTTTTTTGAGAATAACAATATAAGCGGGTATGCTTACTTAGAAAGCTCAAAAATCGTATTTAGTGTTTGGTTAAAATGAAAAATTTGATTTTAAACGATAGGTGAGTTACCGAACTATGAAACAAAAATACACTATAGTGTCGGATTAAGCCAAATAATAATTTATTACTGAAAATAAATATTCGTGAAAAAAAATCCTTTGCCGAAAAGGAGGCCCAAAGCGGGTGAGCACTACAAAAGTGACAAATAGGGGTATTCTATCACAAATTGGACTGAAAATATTGCTTACAATAAAATAATGGAATATCCTTAAAAATT
The DNA here is from genome assembly GCA_024610705.1 of Tetragnatha versicolor. Taxonomy (NCBI): domain Eukaryota; kingdom Metazoa; phylum Arthropoda; class Arachnida; order Araneae; family Tetragnathidae; genus Tetragnatha; species Tetragnatha versicolor. The sequence goes on from JANDEH010000067.1 coordinate 639,880, forward strand.
TAGGAGTATTTATTGACCCCCATGATCCCCGGTAAATCCTCTAATGTTTGAGACCTTAGTTACTTACCTATCCATAATAAAAAAACTATTTTCTGCCTTAAAACTATTTTTAAACTAACCGATTTGCCCTACCCGCTATGCCCTTTATCTCCTTTCTTACTTTAAGGGGGGGTTAAAACCTACAAAATAAAAAAAGACTCCTGGTCTTTCACAGTATCTTAAAGTTAGACTGTGTCAAAGTCATATGAAATTTTCAACAACATGGTAAATGAATTAATTTTTTTCGATTCAAAAGGAACAAATCTGAAATTATTTTAACAAAATCGTATTTTTTATATTGCGCCCTGTTACCTCATACTATAACAAATCTGATGTTCTATCGGAGTTGATGGAAACTCGGGAGTGTTCTTTTAGTCACGGCATACACGTACTTTGACACTTTGGTTTCATTCGAGAGTATATACAAACCATCTTTGGGCGATATACCCGCTTTGAGCGACTCTCCCCAACGAAATGTAATTATAAACCGTGTAACCACATTTAAGGACTCAGAGGGCCAGTTTTGGCCTGTGGACCATACTTTAAAGACCCCCAGTTCTCTACCATCAATCTATGCATTGTCTTAAAATAAGAGGTGGCGTGTTGTTTTACAACTATGTTGTTGCTTATCCTCAGAATATCTGACATTTGTCAGATCAACTCCATCAAGTTGTTGACCGCCAAAAAGTCAATAACCATGAGAGGGTCACAACTCTTCTCCATGAATATCGAGTTAAAGATTTTATTTGGGATTTTTAGGGGCATAAACACTAATGAAAACTTTAAAAATATCTATTTAATAATTCAAGCTGAAATATTTTACTACAAATATCGCATTCAATTTTATGAGTTTATCAAAAATCATACCGTCATTTAATTAAAAATATGAATCCATCATTATAGTAGAAGTATTAATATTAAATGTATCACACTTCAATATGCAATTAGTTTCCCAAACAAATTATTTTGAGTGTATATCGTAATTCCAAAGCAAAACTATTAGCTTACTTTCAGATACTTCCCTCAGTAAGTTTTATGTAACGTGAATCTCTAAATCTCATACATATCTTTTTAAAATTTAGTTATATTCTTAAAACTTTCTAAATAATTTACTATACTCCTCTACATCCCCTCCTACTAGTGAACTTCCAGATATAATAATTCATTTCCCCCACATCCAAAAAGAACATTCATTCCCACAGTTCAGCGAACTTTAACTTCGAATGCTTGTCACGCATATCCCCTTACAAAACTTATCCCTTCTTTTCCTTCATAATGAAGAAAAAGAAGCAGAGCAGCAAACACATTCTGAACAACTTCTCGGTCATATCCGGAAGCCACTGCCCTCCCCGATATTTCCGACGCGGGGCAGCTAATTAAATGAAAGACATGGCGCTTCCTCCCTTCGAAATTAGCTTATCATTGGCCCCGTGTGTGATCTAAAGCTTTTTACTGCCTCTTTATTGTGTGCGCTGAGACGATATTGCTTCTTTCATGAAGCGCTTAAATTAAAACTGTTAAATGTTGCTATCAAAGTGCCGAAGGGGACGGCTGCAGAATGTCGGCTACCCTGTTTGGGATGTGGAGATGATTTTATTTAGGAAAAATACTAATTCTTAGTAAGAATGAGTATTGTGTTTTTGGGATGGGAATTGTTTCTCGCATTTAGAAGTTGAGTTGTCTATGCGTGGCTAAAGAATTTCCTGATTAGGATTTGGAAATTTTATACTAATAAATCTATTTGTGTTTTACTTAATCGGCTTAACTTTTTTGAAACTTTGTTTACTTAATTTTACATTTAATAATCTTAAAATATTCAAGTTAACTGGTTTATATTATTTCTTCTATAGGTATACATATTTTATTGTATTGTTTTATAAATTAACGTTAAGGTTTAATTTTCGTGTGTTCAAAATATGATCCGTATGATCCGTGCGTAAACGTCAACTAGTAAAATGACGAATATTGTGTATCTATAGGTACAGAAATATTTTAAATGTTTATTTCCTTTGCGGACCACCAAGCTACATTTCCTGGGAATTTATATTGATTTAACCTCTAATGTTCGGTATGAAAGTAACTCTCTAAATACAGTATTTATTTGACATTTAGTGATATTGAATAAGAAATCGTTTCAAATAATCAAGAAATTGTAAAAATTAATTTAAAATGTAAAAAATTACAATTCGTCCCTAGCTTAACATTCCACCAGAAGAGTTTATTTGGGGAGAGTCGGATAACACCGGGTAGGTGGAAAGAACAAGGAATATGGCTTTATTAATTGATGATTTCGAGTGAGATCTAGCGAAAACTTCTAGAATTATTTCTAGACATGCACCATGACAACTTTCTGTGAGCAGAAGTTATATAAACCAACCCGTTTTGTTTAGGGAGTCTTTTTTAAGTTTCATGAGAAAATCTCACCATTTTAGACCTCCCTACCCTCTCAAAAAAAAGAAAAATAGTCCAATATTCCTCCAGCTATCAGTTCTACAAGGAATTTCATTAAAATATCACTTTTTTCTCAGAATATGAAAGAAAATTTTACGACATAAGAAACTATTCAATACGCAGAGTCCCAATCTTCTTTTTGTAAAAAAAGTAAAAATTTCCAAGTAAATTTCTATCTATTAATGTATTTTAACAATCAGTAAAATATTATGCCACCCGATACATTTACTAGAGTTATTTCAAAGGCATACTTTGATAAACTCTTAAGGGGACGCAGTACCATGTTTTGACAAAATTACGAAAAAAACTTTTTGTCTTTTAAACTAATGTAAATGCATTTGTCTATCACCCTACGAATTTTCAAAACTTTTCATAGAAAAGCATTCAAGTTATGGTTGATTTCATAAGTGAAAGTATTAAGGTTCCTATGGCTAATGGAAACTTCAAAGTCCTTTTACTCAGAATCACTGTTTCATTGTTTAAAATGCTAAGGCTTTTTATCTATTGGACCAAATACCTTGAAATTTTTTCTGACGATTGTTGGAAGTATGTATAACAAAAGTTGGCATTTGTTTTTTCAATGAGCATTGTAGATTATTTTTAAAAAATTACTATATTAAGAATTTTACCATTTTAGTGCTTTTTTAGCCAGTGATTCAAAGCACTTTAAACCTTAGATCGATGCCAACTTTTGTTACATATAGTTTGATGTATTTGAAAACCAAATTTCAAGAATGTATGTCGATTATTGTAGGAGGAGTAGCATTTTAAAATCACCTCTAAAATTTTAAGATTTTAAAAAATAAACTCACAAAATTTGAATTTTAAGATACTTTGAGTTTGGAATCTGTTTTACATAAAGCAAATACATATAATAACAGAAAGAAGTATTAAATAAAAATGATTTTAAAGATTTTGGTAAAAATGGTACTGCGTCCCCTTAATATTACTACGCTGAATCTCCAATCTTGACGAATGTTGACTCTTCTGAGGCGACCCATGTCGATAAATAAATGATATGGCATTAAATGTTTACCCCAACCTCCACTGTCATATCAAATATGGGAAAGAGTTGGGTCAATGGCATCTCTAAATGACCATTGAAGCTGAATAATTGACGAAGGGTGCACTTTGGCGGCATAGCTTGGGTGATAAAGAGGCTATTAGGGAGATGTCTTCCTGTGGGTTCCAATATGGAGAGCTTTTGATTGGTTTCCTTCTGTTGGTGGATCTCAATAAGCGTTCTTAATGTGCTGTCAAATCGTGCGGAATCTCTATGGCTCCTTAGTGGTAATGATGCCAATGGTGATGCCAATGGTTCCAATATGGTCTGGTAATTTATACTGTCAATGTAAAGTTGATGAATTGCTTAGATGAACCGTGAAATGGTAATATATGTAAAATGGTATTGAGGAGTGTGTTTTGTGAATGATGAGGGATTCAAGACTCGGAGAAGACGTAAGAAGTTAAGATTTTCCTGAAATTGTTTCATTATTGTTTTTCGTACACCTCATACATTTTCGTTTGCCTTTTTGTTATTATTGGGGTTAGAAGTCTGAAATTCCTGATAGTCTCCTATCTTTACCGGATGTATGGCGCCAACCAATTTATTAACCTTTTACCTGCCGATGTTCCCAAATGGGAACATAATATTTTAAGGAATTTTTTTACTACTTAATTTTTCATGCAGGAATTTGATACTTGGTAGGAAGCAACTCCAAGATATGAAGTTATTTTACTGCAAACTTTTTCACTTGAAATGTAATCCTTTTTGTAGAATTTACATCCAAATTAGAGATTTTTGGCTCTTCCAAAAGTTGCACAAGTTTCAACTTGTGAAAATTTTAAATAAATTTAGTTTTATATAATTTTGCTGTGTTCAGGTAGCTGAAGTACACATCTTCCCATTTGGATTGACAGAATATATTTATATTCCAATTTTGGAGAGTAATTACCAAGACAACGTATATGTTCCCAAATGGGAACATCGGCGTTTGGGGTATAGTATTTGAGGGGATTTTTATAACATGCAAAAATTCAAGTTATTTCATATTTTCTTTAATTTTTTGAACCTTTTTTGTCTCAAAGGATCTAAACAGGTTGAAAATGATGTTTTAAATTCAAAATTCTGAAATTTTTATTTTTTCACCTGATTTATGGAAAAATAAATGTCAAATCTGTACAGCAGATTCTTACAATTGTATATTTTTCTCCCGATCAATAAATTTTTAGTAATTATCATTAGGGGTTATGCAAAAAGCATATTTGGAGTGCTTCTGAGGATTTGCGTATATATTTTGTTCTAGTACTCTTTTTTACATAAAAATTTTAGGAATAAAATAGAAGAATTTTGAAAATAAGGAAAAGTGTGTACATCTAAAAACACTCTTCTATCGTAAGTTGGATGTTAGAGATATGTGGCTCAGTTCAGAATCTTCCATGAGAAACTCAGCTGTAATGAATCAATGGAGATAATTATGATTATCACTTTTGAAAGCTAATTAGATTTGAATGCAATTAGTGGATTTTATGCTAGATATCCGAATAAAACCGTAATTAGAACTAATTTTTCTCACAGAAACGTAACTGTTTAGCTTTGAAGCGCATGGGAACACTCTTATGTGTTTTTTATACCAAAATATTACCCATAGTGCAAGAAAAATGTACGGAAAAGCTTCGCGTACGTAATAAACAAGTCAGTTTTTTATTGTGAAAATCTATAAAATGTTACTCATTCGTCCAAGTATGGGTATTAAAAATGAAAAACCCGTCCACTATCATAAAAATGTTCATAATTATTGAGTAGAAACCTATTTCAATCCTTTTATCTAATTTAATTGTAAAGTATGTGCCTTTTGGAAATCCCCCTAAAAACTTCACCCCAAACGCGGATGTTCCCAAATGGGAACATCCTCAAAATCATACTTAGGATTTTTTTTCGGCCAAAAAATGACTAGAATGGTTTTAGTAATGATGAAACAAGCCATTTAAGCCAAAAATCAGAACCTTTAATTCAAAATTTGAACTGCGGCGTTTAAAAGGTTAAATTCTAGCGCTTTGTTATTTTTTATGTCTGAATAATACTATAAATATATCTTATTGTTTTTTAAATTATAATGTAAATTAAAAGGTAGAAAATTGCGATTCTCATGATTGTGCGTTTTGGCACATTGCGACCTAACACGTCAGTTTGATATTCCGACCGACGGAGGGTTATTCATATTTTTCAGTAATTTCGGTTGGTCTAGCTAATACCTTGTACATGGTTTCATTATGCTCGAAAGTTAAGCTAAGAGATACATGATAAGACAAAAAAAAGAATCCACTCTCAGAAAGAGATAATTTTCAGACAAAATTTAAAACAAGTATATTTGCTTTTGCTACAAATAAAATATTTTCTATCCATAACTACAAATGAAGTAGCTACATATTTTAATTTGTGTAATTAAGGTATCCATTTAGGTACAATGGACCTTTGGTCGAAGTAGCCGATTTCCTTATGTGTCTTACTAAATAATAAAATAACTTCATTTCAACTGTGTTTATAGATTATATTTAGTAATAATTAGCCTCCCTGCTTTGTCGTAAGTTTTTGAAAACTTTTCAAATTTAGATAAAGTTTAATCTTATTATTTGTAAGGGGTATAATGTTTCAAAGGGAACAAATTGCAACAAAAGGTTTTTCAAAGGATTTCGATTCTACTAAATGTACTAAATGGTAAAACAAAAGATTACCGAAATCGGATGACCGGAAGTGGTTTTTTTCAAGATGGTCAGTAAAAACATAAAAAATCAAGAAATCCTCTAAGTTTTGTGTAATTTTAATCTAAAATTAGCATTTTAGGTATTCAAATGTTCTAATAAGCATACTGCTTAATTTAGGTTATATTTATCAAAATCTGGCAACCAAAAGTTGGTAGTTTTTAAATGGCGCTTGAATCTCAAAGAATAACATAATATAAACTTGTTAATTTTCAAAAAGAGTGAAAAATTACTATTTAAGGTGTACAAGCCAAGGACTTCGTTAATGATGCAAATATTTCCCATAGATTACATCCAGTAGAACCGAAATCCGTTAAAAAACTTTTGTTACAATTTGTTCCCTAAAAAGCCATGTATTCCTTCTATATTAGAGGAGTTTAAAAGAGCTCTAAATTTAATTAAATATTTGAATGATTTAATCCTCTAGCAGATATTGATAATTTAAATCACTATACCCTGACACCCTCTACAATTGAATTTATCAGCATGCCTTATAGACTCATCCTGAACAAAATACAACCTCAGCAACGTGAAATAGAATAGATACCCAACTAAATACTTCCACGATAATCGATAAAATAACAGTCGTAAATCTGATTCAGCTTATAGGAACAACACAAATGATCAAGCCATCAAACAAATCCTTAAGCATCAATACAATTAAGAGAAGTTAACACCGCGGTACGGAAACAACCACGGCTAAGCCCTTGATCAGGATAAACCTCATTCATTTATTTCCTTCTATGAAAGGTAAATGTGTGTTTATAAATGGTGGAAGTGCGTGTTATACAGAGCCTCTGACATAAATATATTTCCTTTTCCATAGGCAATTCGCATAGAAAAGAATGGCGTTAGATAAATTGAGTTACACAAGCCCGGCAATTGTGAATAAAATGTATAATCGAGCTTAGTGTAATTCTTTTATTTAGAGGCTCTGTATGCAGATCAAAACACAATAGCTTTTTTAGAGTAAATGGATTGATGCACGCGAATCCAGAATGTCTTAAAAGAAGGGTAATAGTGTTTAGTTCTCTAATGGAATATACTAGAAAACGATGTATTGAAATGTTGCGAGAATCGAGGCAGATGATTGTTAAAGAAGAAATTATTTGCATTAAAGTTCAGATTTGAAATCGAAAATGTATTTAAAGGGTTCCACAAGTTTTGAGACCATAATTAAATTTTTACCAATAGTAGTTCTTCTACAAATTGAATGTTTCAATGATTTTTTGGGGTGTCTCTCCATTTTTACTCCCTGGGATTTGGTCTGGGACCCCCGAAACCTATGGGATTCTGACTCGTCTAGGTGTCTACTATTATCCCTGAAAGTTTGTTGCACCATTTCAGATACACTCTGTATACAAAATAGAGATGAAACACCTGATCGGTAAAACATGTATCATCGTTTGAAACTTACATTCACTCTCTTATTGTACATGTACACTTCAATATTCTCCTGTATTGTATATGTACTTCAAAGATATACTACCCAGCAATCCCTTAATTTGTAGATAAAGTTTTTTTTTCTCATTTTGATTGAACTACGCTTTTTAATACTTCTCTGTAATACTTTTGCTTTTAATTCAACTCTCTCTGATGATTTCCTCTCTCCTATAAAATGAATACCTTATTAAATTTAAAACAATTAATCATTTATATTAGGTTAAAAGCGAATATCTTCATGGTTGCGAAAAGTCTTATCTTTCAAAATGGATCCACTTTAAAGATTGTCTCCTTCTCAAGAGAGATTGAGAGCGCAATGAAATTTTTTAAATTCATTTTATTTTTACGTGTGGACGAGATATATTCAGCAAGTGATTCCTCTCGGGTTTTGGGAGACAGCTTAGAATTTCCAAATTACTTTCTGCCTTCGAAGTTTTCTGTCTGTTTTCCAATTACAGAATTCACAGGAGATGGTAAGGGTCAAAGAATTCAATTGAACGAATTTAATTTCCTAATCGCAAATTAAAAAGACGCAATTGCGGAGTGTTTCGCGAGATTTTTTTGTGGTGGTTATGGGATTATCTTTTGAAATTAATTTTAAATGGGTTGTTCCCTATCTCTTTACTTGTGTTATTTTTAAGAAGGAATTTAATTCGAGAAATCCAAGAGTACCTTCAGTAGACGAAGTTACTTTTCCTTTCTTTCATCCTTGAAATATAAGAAGAACTTAAGATCAATTTATGCATAAAGTGTTTTAAATTAAAATTGCAATTTACATCAAATCATGAACAGAAATAATCAATATTTTTCCACATAAAAATATACAATAAATGCATATACTATAATTTTTATCTGTTTTCTGTTATTATAATACCTTACTCGCAAATAACTGCCTTGCGTAATTCATGTTTTTATTTAGATAGAGAAGTTTAATAACCTTTATCAGACCAACCATTCCTCATTTGTAACTAAAGGACATGTCAATACAATTCTTACTTTATACGCAATAGTATTGTATATAACTATCAACTTTAGCATTGCCTATCAGCATAAGTCTCAGAATAAAGCTAGAGGCTCTATCCAAAACAGTTGAAAAAATAACCTTTCAAGAGGTTTTCTATAATTTTTATAGGTTTTGTAGGAGAAACTGCCTGTTTTGCTAATTAGCAGGTAAAAAATAGAATTACAGAATGGATGTACCAAGTACTTGTGAAACAAAAACTGTTCTCCAGGGATAATGACAAAGGTAAATTACTTTTCCGATAATTGTAAACAATCAAGTAACTAAAATCGATCTGTCTGACTATTAAGACCTCGTATTTTATGTTTAAAAATTAAGACGACTTGGCTTAATTTTGTAAATAATTGACTTTGAAAAAATATCACTTTAAAGCGTACGTATACACTTAAAATCTCGAAAATCAGACAAAATATCCAAATATTTTTGTTGATTAAAAGTATTATACAATTCTTTAGCTTCAAAATGATACCAAGATCAAGAAAATGCGTGCAATACTTCTTATTTTATGAAGGTTTAAATAACGCGCTTATCATAGAAACTGCATGTTTTCAACATTTTTAGACTCAATTTCAGAAGAATCCCGTTTTTGTCACATAGTGTGTCATTCAAACAATAATTGCTCTTTGGAAAATTAGTATATTATAATATTTTTTTACCATTAAAATATGTACAATATAGCGGACGTTTTGACTGTTTTATTTTTTCCATAAAACTTATGATATATTTTTTGTGTATTTTTAAAATACAAATTTCATGAAAAAATGATGAATTTTTGTACTTTCAAGATTAAAAATATTGTAGAAAAAAACAATTGGGTCTATCAAAAATCTGAAACAGTCAAAACATGAAAAATAATATAAAGTTTAAAATCTGATAGAAATTATCCTTTTTAACTACTTGAATAAAAATTATCATTGTTTGAAAATCATGCTAATTAGCAACCCTAAACTATCTCTATAATTATACAGCAAAAGCGATTCACTCACAAAAAGTTCATAAACTCGCTTGAGGGTGTTCATATGACTTAACATGTAAAAAATATCACATTAATTTCAGAAAATACGACAATTAATAGATTCGGTACAAAATCTTACAGTGCTAGTTAAGTTAATTCAATTTGCATGCATTTCTGCTGAAAATTTCTAAGAATTATATTTATATCTAATTGTTTTTACTTTTAACTTGTCAAATCAAAGTAAATTAAAAGTTTTAGAACATAAAAAATTGGATATAAACACATTTCTAAGGAATATTCAGGTAAAATTCATGCAAATTGAAATAACTTAGAATTGGGAACTAGCACTGTAAGATTTTGAATCGAATCTGTTAATTGTCTTATTTTCTTAAATTTATGTGACAATTTTTACATGTTTTAAGTCATATGAACACCCTCAAGTGATTTGATAAATTTTTGATGGGTGAATCGCTCTTGGTGTATAATTTTAGGGAATGTTTAGGGATTTGACTAAATTACGGTTATTTTTATTTTTTTATACATGATTAAATTTTATTTTCAACTTGAAATTGGGTAGTTATGTTCATTTTAAGATTTAAAAGGCTATTAATATTTTTTAAGAAAATTTTTTAATTTTTTTTATTAAATATTTTTTCACTTTTTTCAAATTAAAAAAAACTTTTTGAAAATGATGATCATGATGCACACCAAATCAACGACAAAAAATTTACGAACAAAATGGAACTGATTTCAGGTCCTTAAGTTGTATAGTTCTAGAGTTATTAGCCGTTTAAAAATGCATGGAAAACAACTTTACAAAATTTGTATGAACATTAAAAATCTTATATCTAACGAAACAAGAGTGATAGAAGAATGGAACCTGAAAGATTATGTCCATAACTATATTAGTTCCACGTAAAAAAATCATGAACTATATTTGATAGTTTAATATTTGATTTGGTTAAAAAAAATAATCTCAAAAATGAAATTTTTCATATTATGTCAAACTTTAAGGCCTATGCTTGATTGGAAGATATTAACAGATTTTAAAAATTTTTTTCTTTCTCTTTGTCTATGTAATTCGCAACTTTTCCGCGCTATTACAACTTCGAAATAAAAAAAGTGTTTTTTCGGCCCACCCTAGTATACAGGGTGTTTCAAAATTGCGTTGCACGACTTTTATTCGGAACCAACGCCTTCAAGTGTCATGAAAGTAAGGTCTACTTCTAGGTAAGTGAACCTGGGGAATGCACTGAAATGACTTACAGTGCCCCTAGCGGCGAAATAAAAAAGTTAAAAAAATAAATTTAAAAACAAAAAAAGTTTGAGCAAAAACCTCAGTTGCCGAATTCATGAAGTACTCACTGAAAAAAATTTCATGAAAATATCTTGAATATTCGCCGAGATATTAGCATGTGAAAATAACACTTTTTCAGGGGTCAAAAAAGAAAAAGTTTGCATATTTGCAAATTTTTTTTTATTTTTTGTTTTAATTTTGTGTTCTTTAAACTAAAAAAACACAAAACTACAAAATAACGCTGAAAAATTTGCAAATATGCGAACTTTTTGTTTTTTGACCCCTGAAAAAGTGCTATTTTCACATGCTAATATCTCAGCGAATATTCAAGATATTTTGATAAAATGTTTTTCACTGAGTTCTTCATGACGTTGGCAACAATACTCTCATTGAGGTTTTTGCTCTATCTCCTTTAGTTTTAAAATAAATTTTTTAACGTTTTAATTTCGCCGCTAGGGGCGCTGTAAGTCATCTCAATGGATTCTCCAGGCTCACTTACCTGGGGGTAGACCTTACTTCCATGACCCTAGGAGGCGTTGGTTCCGAATAAAAGCCTTGCAACGCAATTTTGAAACACCCTGTATTGTATATGCGGGACCAATGGATCAATTACAGAGAGACAAAAAAAGTGAGATCGTTTTTATACATTCATCTCGAATTCGTTAGATTATCCTCACGAGATTCACGTGCACAACAGATTCACATTGAAGGGAACGCTGGCTTATGCATTTACCTGTTACACTGTAAAAAATAATCCTGCAAAAAAACAGAAAATTTCTGGCAGCAAAAGTTGCCAGAAAATTTCTGTAGGCCGAAAAATCCTGTAAACAGAAAAAAGCTGTTACCTACAGGTAAATGCTGTAAAAAGAAACCTTCTGTCAAGTGAGCTACAGATTTTTCTGTTGCCTCTCAGTAATTTTCTGCTTGTGCGCATGCACTTATTTTAGTAGAGTTTTTTTAATTTTAATTAATTAATATCCGGGGATAGAACCCACGACCTACCGCATGCTAAGCACGCACGCTACCACTGAACCAACGAAGATTCAGTATAACGTTGCCAGTAGCTGTATTCATTTTCGATGCAGTAAGTTTCTGTTTAAGTACAGATAAGCTAAAAAACTGGATAAAAGCTGTTATTTTACATAAAATAAATAGAAGTGCGGTGGGAATGTTACATGACAGAATATCTCTGTAAACATAAAGTCATTGTTATTGAAAATTTCTGTTTTTCTACAGTTTTTTTTACAGTGTAACGATAACCTCAACACCCTACTTACAACTCCCTTTCACTAAGGAGCCCCACTCTCTAAATCCCACACAACCGAATCTCAAGTCATCTCATTCAATAGCCCGCAACCCTCTCAAAATCGTGAGTTCTCGAAAATCCCTCACAATACTGATCCCCAGAGCAATTTCCTAAATGTTTTGTGCGATGGAAACTCCTTTAAAACTGTACTTACACACCGAAAGATTAAAGATCGAAGGCATTTGGACGCCACCTCCATCAGAGAGGAAACTGGGGAGATGCGATTTCTCCTTATTCTCATTTCGTCTTCTCAACGGAGCCTTTCTGATGCGCAGCGAAACATGAGCTAGTTTCTTTTTTTTTTCTGATAGTAGTAGGGGAAACATGTTTGATGTAATATAAACCCGGTATTCCGCGGATGGTCATAAAGATGGGAATTTTGTCAGGGTGCTCCTTTTTTTGCGACTGATGTATGGCATTCTCGGACGGTTTTGTTGACTTGTCTGTCGAGTATGTTGAAATTGAAAAGTTGTATCTCCAGTTCTTTAGAGAAAATACATAAAAGTTGCTGGTTTTTTATACTCTTCGCGTCTTATTTTATGTGATGGATATTTTCCCGGTTTCATTTTGAAAGTGTTGGGAGTAGTTTTTTTAAATGTGTATATATTAGTGATGGGCAAAATCGATAATTTTAGGTATCGAATACTTTGGTATCGAATACTTATAGGTATCGAGTACTTTTAGGTATCGAGTACTTTTTTTCAATGTCGGGAAATGAACCTGAAGGGACAATTTTTTAGGGCCTATCCATAATCAGACTAATATTCAAAAAACTGAAAGCGATCCATCAAAAAGCCCCGTAGCTACGGGCCTGGAGGTGGATAGAGGCGAAGGATTTGGCGGGGGAACAACCTAGCCGCGTCAAATTTCTCTCGCGGATGATAACGACTTGGGTTTGAGCGTTGCAAAATGAAAACGGAAACAGGCTGCGTTTGATCTACAGTAGGTATTATAAAGATTACTTCATTGAAAAATTTAAAACGAAATATGTCAATAAAGTATCGATACTTTTGTGGGTATCGAATACACTCGATACCTATAGGTATTGAGTACTTAAGTATTTGGTATCGATACCTGCCCATCACTAGTATATATGGTTTCGGGGCTGCCGTCTAAACGCAATGTCAATAAGTTACATGTATTTCAGCTTTAAATTTTGGTCTGAGATTAAAATGTGTATTTTAGGTTTGCGAAGTTAAAAAAAAGTTTATTTAACTTTGGATATTATTGTATGAAATCTCAGTAAATGCCTAAGAATTTAAAGGGGAAATGTTTACTCAGTAATTCTATTTTATATGCTGTCTCGTAAAATACTTGGGCTTACACATCGTCACCTTAGAATCAAAAACTACTATTTCCATTCGGCAACCTTCGGGAATCCCGATCCTTGGCGATCAGATCGGTGGAGAAGCTCGTTTTTTGGTTTATAAGAGCTGACATGATCAAGTAGAAAAGATCGAAACCAATCAAATTATTTTCTACAACGATCTAAACGCCAAGAATCGGGATTCCCGAAGTTTGCCGAACGGAGATAGTAGTTTTTGATTCTAAGGTGACGACATGGACATACATTTATTAGATTTAAACTGGTTGCATATTGGGAGGTATCAACGGAATTACAATGTTAATCACTACATGTCATACAATTTTTTAAGGATTTGCAAAGAATGTTTGGAAAATTTAAAAACTGCCTACTAATAACTTAAATATATATTTTATGTAACTGTATACTGCATTATGTTAAGGGCAAAGTTATAAACCGGTCAATATTAACAATACTCGAAGTGAGGTGGACAAAGTGATAAATTCAATGGTATTTCTCATTCAAAAACACCACTCCATCTTATCTTCAAGGACACGACAATAACAACAACAACAACAACAATGGTATTTATCGATGAGTATTTTATTACTTTGCTCGAAATATACGCGGGTAATACCCCGTTCGCACTGGCAGAAAAAAGACCCTCTATTTTCATTTCGCACTTAGTTGCCATGGAAACACACTTTAGGAATAACAAAATCGCCCCATATTTTAAGGGTGTTTGAAAATCACCCCTTAATCAACAAAGATGGCGGCGCACAATGTTTCCCAGGATGGAAAAAGCTTATTTTCGGTGATTTTTCTTCAAATAAAGACCAAAGACACTTTTAAAACAGTTTAAACTGGACACAATTACGAACATATTTATAGGTTATTAAGTGTTTTGAATTAGTACAATAATTTAACACAATAAAAGCAGGTCAAAAATATGAACCGTGAGATATACAATGATGCAATACTTCAATCTCTCCGCTCATTGCTTTTAATTACTTATTAGTATAGATGTAATTTAAAACAGCTGCTGATACAAAGAAAACAAAATATTAAACAAGAATTCAATCAAGGAAACTTTTCAGAACATTCTTGTTAATGAAATATGATAAAATTTATTTCGTGTTCTGCTATGCCAAACCAATATCCATTGTATCGAAAAATTTTAGATTTTTTAGGCAAAAAAGATCCAGTTGTGAAATAAAACTACAAAAAAATATATAGAAAACAATGTGCTAAAAACTGATTAGTTTAGTTTAATAAAAAAACTTTAGTTTATTTACCTTGATATGATGCAATTTATCGTACAATCTACAGTCAGCTTGTTTTGTTTTTATTTGAGATTCAGAAATAGTTTCCTTAAAATCGTCTGTCAATTAATAATCTTTTATTCATTTATACTTGTATTTTTTAAAAAGTTGGTGATTATTTTCATTAGTTTTAAATTAAATATTAAGCATTTTACAAATCATGCGGTTAGTTATTTACACACGGTAAAGTGCTTATTATCACCCTTTGCCAGTGCGAACGCCGTTTTAAGAAAACACACTTTACGTTTAAGTGTGATATGTTTTTAAGGGTACTTTAGCGGCAGTGCGAACGGGGTATAATATTCATAATACCCATATTTATCACATTACATGTACCATATACTATATATACGTTTTATTTAACTATTATCTCCAATCTTAGAGCTCTGCTGATTTATTTTACAGTTTAATCTTATGGGATGATTAAAAAAGTGAAAAGTACAAATGGATATTTAAGTTTATTAATTAATTTTTTAGTTAAATAGTTTATGAATGACATGGAGTAATCTTTTAGAAGTAATTATTTTTACTTTAAGGTTATCTGTTTCTCGAATAACCAGAGACCTTTTTTAAGATACCCACAGCTTATAACAAAGAATAATTTATTATCAAAGAAGATAAGGTACTAGTTAATTCGACGTCACTTTTATCTAGACTGTATAAAAATTCCAATTAAATTATATAGAAGTTTAGTGTGAAATTGATTCTTTTGCATTAAACTTTCAATTTTCGAGAGAATAGGTTTTTTTGGAGAGAATATATTCAATGTATACGCGTTGTTGTTTATCAATTATCAATTTAAAACTTAGAAATGAAGCTATCTTCAAAATGGATGAAAATGAATTTAAACTCCTTTGAGTAGTTATCAAGTATCAAGTCAAGTTACGAGTATAAATCAAGTAATTGTGTAAAATTAATATTTTTATACATTTAAAAGTTTTTTTCAGATGCAGTTACAACCTTACGTCT
Organism: Tetragnatha versicolor; assembly: GCA_024610705.1. NCBI lineage: Eukaryota > Metazoa > Arthropoda > Arachnida > Araneae > Tetragnathidae > Tetragnatha > Tetragnatha versicolor. Next base: position 655,748 of record JANDEH010000067.1, read on the forward strand.
CATGCAATGTATGTATAAGCTAAGAAATTGAACAAATACAAATTTTAAAAGGTTTAATTCATGAACTACTGCAAGTAAAAAATATTTAAAAACATGAGAATCAGCTAAGCATATGAACGCAACTCTTAAAATACCAAAAAAAAGTTTTAAACGTAAGTTGTTAAATTTTGTATTCCTTTAAGGAAACAAGGTATGTTTCATGATTGAGAACATTGATTTCAATAAAACCATTAAAACCAGATAATTGTAAAATGTTAACTTTCATTTTTAAGTTGAAAATTTAATATGACTAGGAAAATATTGAAATAAAGAAAAAATTACGAAATATCCATCTGTAGTACCTATTTATTTCAAATTGGAAATACAACATTTTAAGATTTTGTAACGTTTGGAAACAAATGGAAGAACAATTTCTTTCTTATAAATTTATGTTTTGAGACCGTTAAGAAGTTTCTAATCCAAAAAATATTTTCAATATGAATAAAAGCTTAACTTTGGTAAAAATTTTACACTAACGGGCTCGACCGGGATTTGAACCCGGGACCTCGCGCACCCGAAGCGCGAATCATACCCCTAGACCATCGAGCCACACTTTAAAGCTTTCATAAACGTTTACAATACAATAAAATATTTTATTGATTATCTCTCTTCTAGCTTCTCTCTGATAATTTTATCTGCGTACTTCCTCAATGTGAGTCAAACATTAGATTTCACAATGATTTAGTGACTTTGTAACGCAACGGGAATGTAATCAAGGAAATATTTAAATCCTTTTATTCTCTCATTTTGATTCTCTTTATCTCTCTAATTCAGGGGTCGGCAACCTGCGGCTCTTTCGATGTAAAGTTGAGGCTCTCCAGTTCCATACGAAAAAAATAATAATTTATTATCAAAACCCTTAAAAAATCAGTAATATATTCTTAAGTACCTAATCTAAAATCTTAATTCCAAACAATTTTGGGGGAGAACTCCCAAACACTCCTCAAAATTTTGAAATAAGTGCTGTTTTCCCTTGGAAATTCGGTGACTTTTATAAGGATTGATCCTCATTTCGTCATAATAGAAGTTCTAAAAAACGAATTAAAAAACTACTTTTAGGGGCAAATTTCCAAATTTTTCTGAAGTTGGACCCCCACCCCCTCTCTAAAGTTTGCTGTTTATTTTAATTATACTATTTTTCCTTGAAAATTCTGCCACTTAAAAAATGAGAGGTGCTCTTCGGGTGCAATCCAAAAAGGTCTAAAAAAAGGCCGGAGCTACAACGCTATTTTGAAGGAGAAATTTCCAAAAAATTTTTGGGGAGTGCCCCCAGATCCTCCAATTTTTCTAGGAATTTACTTTGTTCACAAAATTTTGAAATTAATTTACTAAAATTAATTTAAAATGTGTACGTAAGTCATCTAAAACTTTATGTAAAAAAGTACCCGAACCCGAAAAGAGGTACCCCAGAGAAAATGCTGTGTAAAAAAATGCTCCCCATCTAAAATAAAATATAATAAATACTATAACATTTAAGCAAAACAATTTAGTAGCTCTTTAAAAACTGGGAAATTTTGTAAATTGTAACTTTTGGCTCTTCCGTTTCAAAAGGTTGCCGACCTAATTAATTCACTCTCTCATATACGTGGAAGTGCCTAAGGTATTAAGTAGAGAAAATAAATATAAGGGACAAAATGGGACAATATTCACATTTTACTACAGTTGATCTCTAATTATCTGAACTACGATTATCCCTATGTTGCATTTTCATTTAACTAATTAAAAGCTCGCTTTCTTTAAAACTATTTTTTCTCCCATTTTTAACATACATACAGTAATTAATTTAAGATACTTTTTTTGGAAAAAATCCAATGATCAAAATTTTTTATCATCCCAATGGCATCTGGTCCCAATTAATTCTGATAAATGGAGTTCTACTGTATTTACAAGAAAATACCAATCCAAAACGGCTGCATTCAAAGTTCTCTTCTTTTACAGTCCACTTAACTTAACTCAGCCTGTTTATTATCATGTTTATAAGTACAATTCCTAATCACTAGTCAATCCCACATATTTCTCACCCTTTTCTTATATTCCCTCGTCAAAATTCTCTTGCATAGTACCTCGCTAATTTTCTCCTTAAGTATTAAATATTTTATACAGGGTGTCCCACGAGAAGTGGCCCAACCCCTTTAACTTTTGAACCCCTACAGATATAGTCATGAAAGTGGGGTCTAAGGTATAGTAAAAGAACCATGCTCTATCCGATGAGATTACTTTCAACGCCCTCTAGCGGAGAATTTTGGAGTTAAAATTTTTATTTTAAGAACTATGTGAGGTATGTGAAAAAAGTCAATGACTGAGTTGTAGAGCAGCATCGATTCAGTAGGAAAAGACACCTTAAACAGAAAAATATCTTGAATAAAATCCCTAAAACGCACGCTCAAATAGGTTGAATTTACGTAGATATTACGTCTTAAAACGCTCCTCACGAGGCGAAAATGAGAAATTTTCAATTTAATGAACTAAGAATACTTTTAGTCATTTACTGAAATCATAAAAATAAAAATTTCTCATTTTCGCCTCGTGAGGAGCGTCTTAAGACGTAAAAACTACGTGAATTCAACCTAATTGAACGTGCGTTTTAGGGGTTTTATTCAAGATATTTTTCTGCTTAAGGTGTCTTTTCCTACTGAATCGATGCTGCTCTACAACTTTGTCACTGGCGTTTTTCACATACCTCAAATAGTTTTTAAAATAAAAATTATAACTCCTAAAGTTTCCGCTAGAGGGCGTAAAAAGTTATCTCATCGGATAGAGCAACGGTGGGCAACCTACGGCCCGCGGGCCGGATCCGGCCCGCCTCGTCATTTGGTCCGGCCCGCGGAACATTTTAAAAACTGTACTAAAAAATCACTGTTTTCGTGAACAAGAGTGAATGAGGAGTGAAGAGTGAATGAATACAGAAGTTTCCCCCGAAAAGAACCTAATTTTAGCACTTATATCGTGCTGTGCAGGTTCTACCATACGGACTATAACGATGGCGTCAGGAGAAAACCTCGAATAATCGAAATCCAGCTGCCTACCATAGAGAGATTCGTTTTCTTGCCAAATACCATTTTTCGCAGTCAACAGGTGGAAAGTAAATTTTAATGAGTTGAAAGCAAAAAACAGATGTTATAATCTCTCACAGGGAGACTGATTTTTTGTTCCAGCTGGCTTGGCCAAACCGCAAGCAAGAGAGAACAACTCTATGGAAAGAACTGTTTTATTTTTTAGATGCGTTGTGAAAAGTTTTAGTTAAATGCAGGTGTGAAATCAAAGCAAAAGGCTTCACTGCTCTTAGGGTAACAGGATGATACTGGTGTTCACAATGAAATTTATTTAACCCTTGTTTTGGCGTTAGTGACTTAACACTCGTAAATAAATTTGGTTGTAAGTAATTCCTCATTGGCATATTTGGCACAAACACACTCGCCAATCTAGAATACAGTATTCATCCTGACTGCGGGGGCGATATCTAGCATTAATGGCGATCGAAAGTTTAAATACCGCTGTTATATGGAATAACTAATATCGTTATTGTCTAGTACTGACCCCCAATATTTGATAAAAGTCGGCGCCTATGTGTAATATTATTCTAGTCCGGATTAATTTTTAACTTTAGTATTAAACTTCATAAATATATATATAAACGACTCATTTTTTACTTGAAAAATATTACTTTTATCTACTGTATGGCCCTCCACGTCATTATAATCTCGGAATCCGGCCCGCGGATTCGAAAAGGTTGCCCATACCTGGGATAGAGCATGGTCACTAGGGTGGTCACAAGTTATATGGGAAAAAAATGTTTCAACTTTTTTTAGGTCTTACCCCCCTAAAATGTGCCAATAGGCTAAAAAATGAGATTGGCCAAGTTTCAGCTCAATCCGATAATATTAACCCGTGCCTCATCGAGGTCAAAGTTCAGAAAAACAGCGATTTTTTAACAATTTTCGTAGTTTTCGCCCCATAAAACTGGAACCGTTTGTCCCAGAAATCTGGTTAGGGTGTCATTTGATAGGAAATTTCATACACTTTAACTCTGAAGTTACGGAATTTTATTTGCTAAAACGGATGGGGCGCTATTTAGCATTTTCATAGTAAAGGTCCGTGAAAAAGCGACTTCATTGCTAGAAAACTAGAACATTGCAATATCACAAAAAACTTTATCCTCCGGGCTTTTTCTATTACTTTTGGTCCCAATAGATAGTAAATGAGTTTTAAACCCCCTAAGGGAATTCTAGGGTATAATTTCAAACCCCCTAGTGTTTGAAAAAAAGGAAAATATATATAATTTTTTTTTAATTTTTAAACACGCATTTTGGGACTGAGAATGTGATAAAGTAGGTCCAAATACATTATTAAGAGCTTATTTAGATAGAATACCAATGGTATAGGGCCTTAACCTTTCCCTATAACCCCTATAATCTAAGCGAAAGAAGCGCGACTGCGAGGTTTTGCTAAACAAAGGCTTTAATGGCCATTAAATTTTTAAACAGATCCAAATTACAAAATTTTCACAAAAACATCTAGAGATATGTCATTTGGTGTCAGAAATGACGTTTGAGATTATATATGTGGGTAAAGTTATAATAATAGCGTCCTTTCGACTCTAAATGTTAAAAAAATCCAATTTCTACCAAAGGTACATGTTTTCAGTTAAAAGTGATCTTATAAAAATGTATAAATTTATTTATTTTAATATACCACAAAATTTCTTTGCCTATCATTTAAGGAAAATAATTTTTTTGAAAGGTATGCTATAGTAAATGATTTCAAAAATTTTCTCTATGTGTACTATACATGGTGAGAAGAAAGAAAATTTTACCAAGTAATTTAAAAAAATGGTTTTAAAAGTTTTTGGATAATTATAATGATTTTCTATAAATTGGGTTTATTCAACTTTAGGTTTAGGACAGTAACTTGGTTGCCCTTAAAAAAATCAAGTGAAAACTACAGAGAATATACTGTTGGAGTGTCTTTAAGTATATTTTTCCTAGAAATCTTGTTTATGGTTTTTTACAAAAATTAATTATGAGAAGCATAGAAACATTTACTGTAAAATCAAAAATATATTTTAATATTTCATTTTCTTACATGATATTTTGTCTCCTTTTACACAGGTGTAAAAAAAATCACGAATAAAGAACAAAATATTAAGTAATTAGATTATAGATCAAACATAGTATAATGAAACATTATTATACTTTTCAAGAAAATCGTTTTCCTTGAACGATAGGCAAAGGAATTTTTTGTGGTATATTAAAATAAATAAATTTATACATTTTTATAAGATCACTTTTAACTGAAAACATGTAACTTTGGTAGAAATAGGTTTTTTTTAACATTTTGAGTCGGAAGGACGCTTTTATTATAATTTTACCTACATATATAATCTCAAACGTCATTTCTGACACCAAATGACAGATCTCTAGAGGTTTTTGTGAAAATTTTGTAATTTGGATCTGTTTAAAAATTTAATGGCCATTAAAGCCTTTGTGTTTAGCAAAACCTCGCAGTTGCGCTTCTTTCGCTTAGATTATAGGGGTTATAGGGAAAGGTTAAGGCCCTATACCATTGGTATTCTATCTAATTAAGCTCTTAATAATGTATTTGGACCTACTTTATCACATTCTCAGTCCCAAAATGCGTGTTTAAAAATTAAAAAAAATTATAAATATTTTCCTTTTTTTCAAACACTAGGGGGTTTGAAATTATACCCTAGAACTCCCTTAGGGGGTTTAAAAACTCATTTACTATCTATTGGGACCAAAAGTAATAGAAAAAGCCCGGAGGATAAAGTTTTTTGTGATATTGCAATGTTCTAGTTTTCTAGCAATGAAGTCGCTTTTTCACGGACCTTTACTATGAAAATGCTAAATAGCGCCCCATCCGTTTTAGCAAATAAAATTCCGTAACTTCAGAGTTAAAGTGTATGAAATTTCCTATCAAATGACACCCTAACCAGATTTCTGGAACAAACGGTTCCAGTTTTATGTGGCGAAAACTACGAAAATTGTTAAAAAATTGCTGTTTTTCAGAACTTTGACCTCGATGAGGCACGGGTTAATATTATCGGATTGAGCTAAAACTTGGCCAATCTCATTTTTTAGTCTATTGGCACATTTTAGGGGGGTAAGACCTAAGAATTTCGAAAGTTGATTTTTTGTAACCACCCTAATGGTCACTTTACTAAACCTAGACCCCACTTTCATGACTATATCTGCAGGGGTTCAAAAGTTAAAGGGGTTGGGCCACTTCTCGTGGGACACCCTGTATATGTAGTGGCAGGGAAGAAGAAACATTTTATGGAACAAAATTCTTTATTTTACGCTGAAGACATGGTGTCGGTTCGGAGTCCAGAGCAAGTCTCCGTCTACAAAATTAACAGGAGAGCAAATCCAACAGGCGGCGCTGTGGAAAATGGTTTTTCAAAGGAGTTCAGACCAATCAGGGGCCCAGAACGCTCCCACCCCCAAGTTAATCCCTATGAATGCGAGGTTAAAAACAATTCTCAGAAAAGCGTCTGGAGAGGGGAACGACCTGAAATGTAGTGTTTAACTCCAACGGTCTGGTGGACAGTTGCTTGGAGAAATAATTTAAATGGATGATTTTATATCCTCACATATATATTTACCTCTTACTGGTGTGTACAGTAGGGTGGGTCATTTTCCTATGGCGAAAAAAAAATTTTGCAAATTCTATCGGGCACAGCAAGAAAAGGGTGCTAAATGGTCTCAAACTAACAGGTGTAAAATATTATTCGATTATAATAACTCTTTTTGCCTCCGGATTGGCCTCAAATAGAACAAAAATATGTAATTTTTAATATTTTTAAAAAAAATTATGAATTAAATCTTTTGGTCGAAAACTTATTAAAGTTCAGAAATAAGGGTATTTAAAAACAATTTTAATCACATTAGTCACCTTCATGCATTATTAATACAAAAATAACTGCCAAAATGGCAATATAATATGCTATCATATTAACAAGAGCCGTAGAATATGAATCTCTTTTTATAGTGGATTTTCAGTGGTACAGATTTTAAATATTGGTAGTTCATATGCATTCTCCCTCAAGTTTGGTCAGTATGAAACGGTATTTTTAATTTTTCAAAATAGAAATAGTTGTGTTTTTCATAAATATGCCGCGCTTTCGAAATTCAGCGGACAGTTATTTCACTGGCTGGTCTTGGGATCCAAATATGATCGCAAAAATATGCTGAAACAGTTGTCGAATGGATAGTTCGTTCATAGGCAATATCAGTTATGATTCCCTCGGTCATGATTTACCTAATTTTTTACTATAGCAATTGACTGAAACCCAGGCCCATGAAATTATACATCTTTGAGGATTGACTCAAAATAGTCTCTTATGCATTCCCTTATGCATTCATAAAAGTTAAAATATAGCAAATTTAACTGTTAAGGATAATTACAAGTAAGTTTTGAAAAGTAATGTAGCTTATTTAAAAACTTATGGGATAATACTGAGCTTTATGCTGAAAACGGGGATCTACCGCCCTTCTTAAGAAAATATTTCAAAATTTGACTCTTAAAATGTGGTTTTAATTTATTTTTGGACATTAGGGAATCACATGGGGACACTTGGGATGGACTATTCCTAATATGCCAAAAAATTTCAAGGAAATCCCAACTTTTAAACTATTATCCAAATGTTTTCCATGGGGTTGAAACTTATAACCCAAAAAAGGTACCCACCTTCTGACATATCCATTTTTATTAAAAATTTATTGTTTTTACCATCCTACTCAACCGACAATAAAGGTTTCGCACATTTTTATGATTCCAGCAAGAAATTTTTGATTGCCAGTGCTAACCATTGATATATTTCAAAACATGTTGTATTACAAGTCAAGTATGTCAACTTTGATTTCATTTATAATTATTTTATAGTCTTCAATGATGATTTTTATACCATTATGCACATTTATATTCATGACGGATTTGTGCAATCGAGGTAAAAGCTTGATTTTCGTTCGTCCATTTTTGCATGAAATTACTATATTAATCGAAACTTTGAGGCCAATCCGGAGGCAAAAAAATTTATTATAATCGAATAATATTTTACACATATTAGTTTGAGATCATTTAGCACCCTTTTGTCGCTGTGCCCCTGGGAAAATGTGAAAAAAATATTTTTGACCCACCCTAGTGTACAGTAGGGTGGGCCGAAAAACCTTTTATTTTTTTCGAAGTTGTAATAGCGCGGAAAAGTTCCGAATTATATAGACAAAGAAAAAGAAAAAAAATTTCAATATCGGTTAATATCTTCCGATGGCGCATAGGCTCCAAAGTTTGACAAAATATGAAAAAACTTCATTTTTGCAATTATTTTTTTAACCAAATCAAAGATTAAACTATCGAATACTGTTCATGATTTTTTATGTGGAACTAATATAGTTATGGACATAATCGTTCAGGTTCCATTCTTCTATCACTTTTTTTTCGTTAGATATAATTTTTTAATGTTCATACGAATTTTGTAAAGTTGTTTTTCCTGCATTTTTAAACAGCTAATAACTCTAGAACTATACAACTTAAAAACTTGAAATCAGTCCCATTTTGTTCGTAAATTTTTTGTCGTTCATTAGGTGTTCATCATGATCATCAATTTCAAAAAGTTTTTTTTAAAAATTTGAAAAAATTAATTCAATTTGCATGCATTTCACCAGAAAATTTCTAAGAATTATGTTTATATCTAATTGTTTTTACTTTTAGCAAGTCAAATCAAAGTAAATTAAAAGTTTTAGAACATAAAAAATTGGATATAAACACATTTCTAAGGAATATTCAGGTAAAGTTCATGCAAATTGAATTAACTTAGAGTTGGGAACTAGCACTGTAAGATTTTGAACCGAATATGTTAATTATCTTATTTTTTGAGTTATGTGAAATTTTTTACATGTTTTAAGTCATATGAACACCCTCAAGTGATTTGATAAATTTTCCATGAGTGAATCGCTCTTGGTGTATAATTTTAGGGAATGTTTAGGGATTTGACTAAATTACGGTTATTTTTATTTTTTTTATACATGATTAAATTTTATTTTCAACTTGAAATTGGGTAGTTATGTTCATTTTAAGAGTTAAAAGGATATTAATATTTTTCCAAAAGAAAATTTAAAAAAAATTTTTAGGAATTTTTTTTTACTTTTTTTAAATTAAAAAAAAACTTTTTGAAAATGATGATCATGATGCACACCTAATGAACGACAAACAATTTACGAACAAAATGGGACCGATTTCAAGTTTTTAAGTTGTATAGTTCTAGAGTTATTAGCTGTTTAAAATGCAGGAAAAACAACTTTACAAAATTTGTATTAATATTAAAAAAATTATATCTAACGAAAAAAAAAGTGATAAAAGAATGGAACCTGAACTATTATGTCTATAACTATATTAGTTCCACATAAAAAATCATGAACAGTATTTGATTGTTTAATCTTTGATTTGGTTAAAAAAATAATCGCAAAAAGGAAGTTTTTTCATATTTTGTCAAACTTTGGGGCCTATGTGCGATCGGAAGATATTAACCGATTTTGAATTTTTTTTCTTTTTCTTTGTCTATATAATTCGCAACTTTTCCGCGCTATTACAACTTCGAAAAAAAATAAAAGGTTTTTTCGGCCCATCCTAGTGTACAGTCCTAATGGTTAGAATCAACGCAGGCGACTACGCATACTCAGGCGTATGGAATTGGGATCCCCACTCGGATATGGATGTTTGATTTGCTCGTGTACATAGAGATAGATGGCGCTACACAACATCACGCTACACAACATTCCAACGCACAGCCCCATTTACAAGGGGCCACATCAGTGCCTGCCACATTCATCTATCTCTATGTACACGAGCAAATCGAACATCCATATCCGAGTGGGGATCCCAATTCCACACGCCTGAGTATGCGTAGTCGCCTGCGTTGATTCTAACCATTAGGACTGTATACTAGGATGGGCCGAAAAAAAAAGATAATTAAATAAGAAGGAGACAAAAAATTATAAGTTCAAGGGATCAAACCGGAGCAGAAAAATACGGTAAGGTTCACGAGAGGGTGAATGAAAAAGAAAGAAAGATATTTCTCATACAATGACACATTTTAAGAGTCCCTCTTTGATATACCGATAATAGTACAAGTACATACTTCTACTTCATATTAACCATGCGGACACCTTTGGTCTGAAGTCATGGAGGTGAGGTATACCTCACTTGTACTTGTACTATTATCGGTATATCAAAGAGGGACTCTTAAAATGTGTCATTGTATGAGAAATATCTTTCTTTCTTTTTCATTCACCCTCTCGTGAACCTTACCGTATTTTTCTGCTCCGGTTTGATCCCTTGAACTTACAATTTTTTGTCTCCTTCTTATTTAATTATCTTTTCTAAAGTAGAATTACGTTGGGAGGAAGTTCAGAAAGGAAGCGATGAAACATAAAAGACACTATATATTCTGGATTGAACTTGTGCGGTTCCAAAAAGCGTTCTTTTATAACTAACTCCCCACGACTTCGTTTGAAAAGCAAAGGTGATTTTAGTGAACGGTGTTTAATCACAAATTATGAAAGTTAGAGCCATAAACTATGAATAATATGAGGAGACCTAATGGACACAATATATGTAATATCAAATTTAACCCCTTCAGTCATTGACCGCTCGAGATTGTCATTTAATGCTAAATGCAAAAAAATCATCATATTATGTTGGCTTAGCTTCCAAATTTCACCCATTGTGTATTCTCTGAAAGTTTCATTTCAAAAGCACACCAAACCATAGAAAACTTTAAGGGTCCTTTAAAAATTCAAACTTAAATATATCGATTATTATCAAAAAGTACTACTTCAATTAAAGTTTTCTCTAATCGAGGCATTCCCGTGAATTTTTATTACAGAATAAACTTAAGCCAGTTGTTTCTACTAGGTCTATTTAGTTGTTATTATTTCCAATGAGGGTGTAAGGTGTTCTCAGAAAATCCTCTTACCTTTCCTCAGGTGCAGTTCCTTCCTGGTTAATACTATGCTTCTGATCACAGCTTCATGGCCTGAGTAATATGAGACGCTAATATATGTCACCCTAAACATCCCGTGATCCAATATAGGAAGCAGTGATGATTCCATATGAACAAATCCCTTAGTATATGTCCCTCTCTAGGCAATCTGTATACCCATTAAGATGGAAGGGCTCTATCTCTAGTGGTTCCTGGGCGGAATTGGCAGTGGTGTGGATTCAAGATCTATGGATCATTGCTGTGTTTAGCATTTGTGTAAGTGGTGTTAAGTATGAGTGTTAAATGTATTGGTGTGTTGAAGTTGGTCTAAATTTATGGTACGTGTACTGTTGGAAGAAACTTCGCATTGGAAGTACTTCGCATTAGTGTTTTTTACTAAAAATAGAAACTTAATGAAACTATGGAAATAGTTTTAATGAATAATTCTGAAATTGCATGTATACTAAATTTTTAATCCTATGAACAAATTCAAAATTTTTAATGAGTTGTGAAAAGTCACCAAAAATCATGGAAATTAATGCTGCCATTATAATATGTTACGTGAGAAGGAAAAGTCAAAAAAGTCCACAATTAATTAAAAAAAGCTCTAAAATTTTGTATAATTCATAAAAATAGCCAATATTATGATGGTTTTTCATTCAAAAACCAATACATGACTTTTTAGAACAAAAAACACTCAAGGTTGTTTCAAAAATGTCAATATTATCAAACTATTTTTATGTATGAAAATACATTGCATTTCATATATAATTTTTATACTAATCAAGTTTTCATTAGAGTGTTTTAAAACATTTTTAATAATATTCTAATCAGAATATTTAAATATAAACAACTAGTTATTTGATATTTTCAGGTAATACTGATGATATTAATTCCACCTCTTTGACTATAACAGATTTCGCAAAAAAATTCAACATCACAGTCAATGAAAAATCAACTTAAGAGGGTATTAAACTTTCTCTCTACAGGGTGATTCAGAAATAATCATCAATAATTGGGGGCGAGGTAGAGGGGCCCTAGACAAGCATACTTCGAATATGGATGGTGGGGTGCAGCCTTACCGTTAAAGATCTAGGACCTAATGTAGTGCGAGCGCGTTTCAAAACGCCGTTTTTAGAAGGCTCGTGTGACGAAGCAAAACATAATAAAATAAAAACCATTATTGCGTGAGGTACAGGAGTATCCGTACTACTTAAATTCTCAATGTGATAGAAATTGGACCACTTGTATTTAGAAAAATGATGATAGGGGAAGGAATTTTCAATGATCAAACAGTTTCAATGATCAATGTTACGATCATTGAAAATTCCTTCCCCGATCATCATTTTTCTAATTACCATTAAGGGAACTCCATTCTTAGACTAAAAGATTAATATATTGCACTTTTAAAACTCACTCCACGGTTTAGAAAGTGGTTCAAATTCTATAGAATTCATGGTGTAAGTAGTAGGGATACTTCCTTACATCATACAATAGATTTTTTTCATTTTATTATGTTTTGTTTCGTCACACGGGCGTTCTAAAAACGCTCTTTTGAAACTCGCTCGCATTACATTAGGTCCTAGCTCTTTAACGGTAAGGCAGCGCCCCACCATCCCTGTTCGAAATATGCTTGTGTAGGGTCCCTCTACCTTCCCCCCAATTATTGATGATTATTTCTGAATCACCCTGTAGGTATATTAAAAAAAAGTAGTAGTGACCGCCGTCACAGCTGATTTTGAAAATTTGATTTTTGAACACTTTAGGGAACTCTCACTACGTAAAAAAACTATCGAGAACTATTTATGAAATTAAAAACCTTTGATATATGGAATTATATGAGGATCCTTTTCGTTCCGAAAGCTAATTGATGAGGTTATTAGTTCTAGAATTATTTAGTGTCAAAATTGAAAATAATTTTTTTCTGCTGCGAGTTCGCCCAGCAAAATCTATTAACAGCAGAAATATTATTTTTTGCATTCATATACTCTTAAACTTAAATATGTATAAAGTTTTGTTCCTCGTCGCTCTTTTTTATACTTAAATTTTAAAGTTTCGAAATTTTTACACATTTTCGGTTTTTACATCCTAAAATAAAAACTTGTATTAGTATATATACAGGGTGTCCCACGAGAAGTGGCCCAACTCTTTAACTTTTGAACCCCTACAGATATAGTCATGAAAGTGGGGTCTAGGTATAGTAAAGTGACCATGCCCTATCCGATGAGATATTTTTTAACGCCCTCTAGCGGAAAATTTAGGAGTTATAATTTTTATTTTAAAAACTGTGTGAGGTATGTGAAAAAAGTCAATGACTAAGTTGTAGAGCATCATCGATTTAGTAGGAAAATACACCTTAAGCAGAAAAATATCTTGAATAAAATCCCTAAAACGCACGCTCAAATAGGTTGAATTTACGTAGATTTTACGTCTTAAAACGCTCCTCATGAGGCGAAAATGAGAAATTTTCAATTTAATGAACTAAGAATGCTTTTAGTCATTTACTTAAATCATAAAAATAAAAGTTTCTCATTTTCACCTCGTGAGGGGCGTCTTAAGACGTAAAAACTACGTGAATTCAACCTAATTGAGCTTGCGTTTTAGGGGTTTTATTCAAGATATTTTTCTGCTTAAGGTGTATTTTCCTACTAAATCGATGATGCTCTACAACTTAGTCATTGACTTTTTTCACATACCTCACACAGTTTTTAAAATAAAAATTATAACTCCTAAATTTTCGGCTAGAGGGCGTTGAAAAATATCTCATCGGATAGGGCATGGTCACTTTACTATACCTAGACCCCACTTTCATGACTATATCTGTAGGGGTTCAAAAGTTAAAGGGTTGGGCCACTTCTCGTGGGACACCCTGTATATATAGAAATACAATATTTTAAACACTTATACAATTATTTTTTATAAAACGATTGGCGTTATGTTTTTCCAAAAATTCGAATTAGATTCAAAGTTCCAATTTTTTCTTATCTTTTCGGCTGTTCACTAAGGAAACAGAGTAGTTTTTTTGTCTGTTTATTTCGACGATTCCCTAGATATACACGTAGTTAATATAACACATTTAAAAGTTTCCTAATTGCATGTTTTTTTTTCTCTAAGATGATTAATGATAGTTAATACACATGCTAGATAATTAAAAAACAAATCTCAATTACATTAATGATAAGCTAGAAAAGAAATATTTTAGCAGCTGTTTTATTTTGACATTTTGAAGGAAATGATCCTGAATGAACTATTTATAGGCAAGAGAGATAAGCCGTGGCCATGGATAAGCACAGTTTTGATATTAAGGTATCCGCCTACTTGCAAGACCAATTTTTTGAAATATTTACTTTTAAAGAATTTTTAACTTTTTAGTTTAAATGTGCGTCAAAACATTGATAAATTTTAAAAATAAAAAATTAATTGTAATATTTTCTAAAATATGGGGTAGTGAGTGTAAAATTTAAGTGAATTTTTATAAAATCCCTCTCACTCTTGCCCAAAAACTATCACCCCTGTATAAATTTCCTTTGAACACACACAAGTGTCGTATAATACTTATCTTCAGAATGGACTATTTTCTAATACATATTTTGAAATGTTTTTGTTTTACAGCATAAAATGTAAAGGTAAGTGAACAATATCAAAATTTCTACAACCATTTAAAAATATAACCATTTAACAACTGATGTCTATTATTTAACAATAATAGACATCAATAAAGATAAAAAATATTAACTTACATAAAAACCTATAGTCCATCTGGTTAATAATAGTATGATTAAGATACTGTTAAAATTTGGAGTTAATATCTTGGATAGTTGTTGAGTAATCATGTAAATAGAGAATGAAATTTAGTTCTGAGAAAATTAGCTTCAAGGTTTACAGTATTTGTGTTTAATGATGTGTTGACAATATGTTTTTAAAATGCCACAATTTCTTTTCTAATTTACCAAGAAGTAAAATAAAACCGTTTTGGAAAGATAGCAATCTACACTACTTGAAAATGTAAAAAAAAATTTCGACGAAAAAAGTCGAAAATCGTCATTTTAGGGGTAAGACGGATACCTCAAAATACCCTTTATTGAGCCGACGAGTGGGTTTGCCCTGGATTGTTGAGATGAAACAAGCGATCTTTTTGCTCTCCGAAATTGCGTAGCAATCTAAAAAGAACTGAGAAGCAGTTCCAGGGGTTGGTGAGCGATAGCGAGCAAGAGACAGAACCCCCTAATAAGCAAAAAAACATCTTGAGCGAGAATGAGAGTTCTTGTTTTTGTCATTTAGTGATAACTTCTTCCAGAAACTAAGTTTACTTTTTATTAACAAATCGTGAATTTCACTAAAACCCCAGCAGAATCTGTCGTAAAACTAGCTCATTAGCTAACGGATGAAAGAATGGAGAATAATAACTCTTACTTACAAGGGGACGGCAAGACCTCGGAAACGGACTTCAGGTTCAAACTTGGTAGGTTTGTAGTACACCCCAAGGATATCCTATCCTGAAAATATTACGACGCACTATCCAGTAGTTTCCGAGAAAACGCCCCCCAAAGTTTTACCCATTAGTTTAAATATTTAAATAATCTTCCCTTGACAAGAGCCGAATAGCTCAGTCGGTATAGCGTTCACGCCCCAAAACTGAAGGACGTAGGTTCGAATCCACCTTCGCTTTTTTTTCTTCTCTTTTCACTTCTTAAAAATTATTTAAAATCCATTTTTTACCATTACAGAAAACAATTTTTTACATCGATTTAAATAAATACTTTTTATTTTAAAATAATATGATAGTTAAATTAAATATGAGTGAAATGAATATTTTATAAACCTTAATTATTAGAAAACTCTGGAAACTTTAAAATAATAACTTACAAAAACCTAATCATTTTCCTGTTACAGCTAGTTAACACTATTTAAAAGCACAAAATTTTCAAAATATTATTTTTCTTTATCAACAAATCTTTGAAATAAACTCGGCAATTTAAAGAACATTACCTATAAAACAGCGTTTTCTTCTTCTAATAATAAAATATCTTTTGCGCAGACGAAAACAAAATTGCAAGGAATAGTTTCTGAACTATTTAATTATTGTCAATATTAAGTAATTACTGACATTTTTAGCAGAATTGTCTCTCATATAAAAGCCCACGTCACTCACTGACTCACTGACTCACTGATTCTGGAACGCTCGCACACTATGATGCCATCTCGCAATAATCAGAAAAATAAATAAATAAAAGTAATTAAAATTAAAATAATATAATAGCTTTTAAATATCTTTCAAGAAAGTTGGTTTACTTAATAAAGGTTAAAAAGTTACTTTTAGGGAAGTTGGTTTCTAATTCAACAATAATAAATCTAATAAATAATCGTATAAAAAGCGCTTTTTGATTTTTTTTTTTGGCAATAATCTTTATTTACTTTCGGAAACGAAAAATTAATCTACGAATGTGAAAGTGCATATAGAAGAAAATGCTCAACAAGGACCACTACTTAAAGATCATCGTCAATTCACTCGAAATGTTGTTTATAGAGAAATATTGTAATAAAAAAATTTTTCACTTATAAATTTTTTTAAAATTATTGGCTTTTTAAATATTTTGCTACTAAATACGTGGGCGCCGTAGGCGCCCCATAACAAACTATCTTCAAATAATGAGGCAAATTAAAATCAAATAATAATTTAATAATGGAATGTTTGGGGAGAATGCCATTTAAAATGAGTTTATATAAGGGTAGTAAGATTTGATTTAAGAATAAATTTGCCCAAATCAGCTCGGTGGTGGTCAGCCGAAATTGAGTGACTTATTTGAATATGATAAATTAGTGATATTTCAGCGGTAAGATAAAGAAGTTAAACTTCTTATTTAATGTATAATTAATAGGAACTTGAAGTAGTAACGAGGGAAGCTCGCATAAAAGGCTAGCCTAGCTGTAAGACCCGGCTTTGCCGGGTCGTAACAGCTAGTTAATATATATTTTTTAATAATGAGACTTGGACGTATTGATTTGAAACGGCACAAAAATACAGAAATACATCATTAAAATCATTACAAGTACATAGATTATTATTCTGAAAATTTTTCAATGTTGGTTTTAAAAGCATAAACATAAATATTAATAAGAAAGAAATGACATTTAATTTATCAACCGAGAAAGAGGCGAGCGTTTTTTTTTAAAGCGTTGAAGTAATCAAGTAATTTTTATAATACAGAGCTCAAATTAAATTTTAAATATTAATTTGTGGTTTAATTTTAATATTTCTCAACTGGAATTTCATATGCAAACATAATTTTAAAATACAACTTTAATTTTAAAAAATAACACTGTTTTCTGAAATGAATTTTAAATAATTTTTAAAAAGTGAAAAGAGAAGAAAAAAAAGCGATCAGGTGGATTTGAACCTACGTCCCTCAATTACTGGGCGTGTACGCTACCGACCGGGCTATTCGGCTCTTGGTAAGGGAAGATTATTTAAATATTTAAACTAATGGGTAAAACTTTGGGGGGCGTTTTCTCGGAAACTACTGGATAGTGCGTCGTAATATTTTCAGGATAGGATATCCTTGGGGTGTACTACAAACCTACCAAGTTTGAACCCGAAGTCCGTTTCCGAGGTCTTGCCGTCCCCTTGTTAGATATTTTCATTTTCCGTTCTTTGCTTTATCCCGGAATTCAATTTCGCCAAGAACGCAGCGGAAAAATCCCGTTTCGAAATTGATACAGAGAAATTATATTGCACATTAAAGCATCCGATTCTTTGTTATCGCGATAGTGTTTCTTCCGGATGAAGTAAAACTGGGCCCGGTATTTAGGGGTATTGCAGCGAAGACGATTTATTGCACCAGCCATATCGAACCCAGTTACATTTTCGAAACGCTGCTGATTGCCCGAGGGGAAATTCGGACGAAATTGAAACTTTTAAAACAGTCTTTGAAATATATTTTATTCATGAACTTGTGTGCATCTAAGTCGTCCTGTCTTTGGATGGTGCTTTGACTGACGTGTTTATTGCATTGCAAATATAAAGTTCTCTCTTTTGGAAAAAGTTTATTATACAGTTTCAGTGGTTTTGGTGAAATCTGATGCATTCCAGCCGATTACGAAAATTTTTGCTATTTTTTGTTGCTGCTCTTTCCTTTTAATTTAAACAGGCTTACATAATTTCAATTTATTTATTTAACAAATTAATTTTTAACTAATGTTTTTTTTAATTGGCGCGATATAAGATACTTGGCGATACATACTAACATTATTGAATGAAGTAGGTCAAGTTATGGAATTGCCTTACGTATAATAAATGTTTTTTCTTTATTTAATAACAAATTTAATTTATCTTACAGGATCACATCAATATTATAGTTTAATAGTAGTTTAAGTCAAAATATTTATTTTAATTCTAAATCAAAGTTTTGTGCATCACAACCGTTAAGTAAATATAAAGACAATCTATCTCCTTTGTCTTTTAAAAATAATCTTATATGTTATTATCTCTACTACAAAAATCTAAAATTAATTATTTGTTGAGGGAGATTTAAAGAGTTTAAATTTCAAATATATTTTACCTATTCTCTATAAGTAGTGCAATAAAATTTAATTGATTATAGGTATTATATACTTTTGACCATTTTTAGTCTTCCAAAAGCAAAAAATATGTCCATACATATATTTTTAATAATCTATTGTAAAATATTAATGAGCATATTAATAATAAAATTTTTTTTCATATACATGTTGTCCTACGAAAAGTGGTCCAACCCCTTTAACTTTTGAACCTCTACAGATATAACCATGAAAAGGGGATCTAGGTATAGTAAAGCGACCATGCCCTATCCCAACGATGGGCAACCTCCGGCCCGCCTCGTCATTTGGTCCGGCCCGCGGAACATTTTAAAAATGGTACCGAAAAATCACTCTGGTTTCGTCAACAAGATCGAAAGAGGGGATACAGAACTTTCTCCCGAAAATAACTCAACTTTAGCAGTTAAAACATGCTGTACACTATATTTCGTTCTTGGGAGGCGTCTGTAAGCATGGGGCTGTTGCCGGCTCTACCATACGGACTATATTCATTCTCTGCCTTTCCCAATGCTGATAAAATTAATTTGTCCTCCTCAACATTAATTCCTCCACCATTAATTCTCTTGTATTATGTAAGTCTGTCCTGAACTATTTTTTCATTACTATGAGCTCTGAATATTATTTTAGTTCATATTAATGTAACTTTAACATTATAATTATTGTATGTCAATCAAGTCTGCCCGGGCCTAGTGGCCCATTAGGCGGTGCCCATCTCCGTTTCTGTAGCCTTTTGGGCCTGGGGTGCTAATTACCAGGGTGTGTCCAGGCCGAGTGGCTAGCCCGACGCTGGACCCCCAGTTGATTCCCCAAGCGAACTTGGTCCTCATTTATCGACCCCGGAAGGATGAAGGGCTGAGTTGACCCATGACCAGCTACCCAAGGAGAAGCCGCAAGGCATCGAACCTGGGTCGGAAATGCTCGTAGCCAGACACGCTGACCACTACACCACCGCGGCCACTTATTGTATGTAATCAAGATATTATTTTAGTCCAGATTAATGTAACTAACTTCATAATTATTGTATATAATATTATTCTAGTCCAGATTAATTTAACTCCATTATAATTATTGTATGTATTCAATATATTGTCCAGATTAAATTTTAACTTTAGTACTAAACTTCGTAAATATATATAATAAAACTACTAATTTTTTACTTAAAAAAATATTACCTATTATCTACTCTATGGCCCTTCACGTCATTATAATCATTGAATCCGGCCCGCGGATTCGAAAAGGTTGCCCATACCTGCCCTATCCGATGAGACAACTTTCAACGACCTCTAGCGGAAACTTTAGGAGTTATAAGCTTTATTTTAAAAACTATTTGAGTTATGTGAAAAAAGTCAGTGACTTTGTAGAGCAGTATCGATTCAGTAGGAAAAGACACCTTAAGCAGAAAAATATCTTGAATAAAACTCCTTAAATGCACGCTCAGTTAGGTTGAATTTACGTAGTTTTTACGTCTTAAAACGCTCCTCACCAGGTGAAAATGGGAATTTTTCAATTTAATAAACTCATAATACATTCAGTCATATAATTAAGTCATAAAAATGAAAATATTCAACCTAATTGAGGGTGGGTTTTAGGGGTTTTATTCAGGATATTTTTCTTCTTAAGGTGTCTTTTCCTACTTAATCGATGCTGCTCTAGAACTTAGTCCTTGATTTTTTTCACATACCTCAAATAGTTTTTTTTTAAATTATGACTAATAAATTTTCCACTAGGAGGCGTTAAAAGTTATCTCATTGGATAGGGCATGGTCGCTTTTCTATACCAAGACCCCACTTTCATGACTATATCTGTTGGGGTTCAAAAGTTAAAGGGGTTGGACTACTTTTCGTGGGACACCCTGTATATTTTTGAAAGTAGTAAAAATATATTTGTATATTAGATAAAAAATATTTAATTGTTTTAAATTTTAATATCATAGACGTTCATTCGTCTTGATGTAACACCTGGAAGATACCTTTTTCATTTTGGTTGACATACTTTTGGCACCGATCCTAATAGTATTTTATAAAGCATTTGCTTCAAAAACATGCCATACATGAAAAGAAAAATAACATTATGCTCCCGAAACTGCACAAATTGCCTTTTTTGTCTTTCCCCTTAGAAACTGTTTTGAAATATATAATTTACAAAACTGCAGCCTCTTAAAAACCTGCCTTGTTCGCAAAATTTAATTTTGATCGTACTACTATCGCGAGAAAACAGTATAAGGTTTTGACATTTACTACTCAATCCGAAAGTAATTTACCCAAAGAAAAACATTGTTAACGCTTGAAAGAAAATTGATCTTTTGTTTTTCCAAGAGTAACAATTTCTCCTACAAGTCAGTTGCATCCAATGTATTTAAATTTAAAATTCGTTTTTATATCTTCGGAGTGAAATCTCATGTTTACACTAAAAATATTGTTTGCCTAACTTGATACAATGAATGATGTTGCCACAGTAATATGGTAGGGAGGTCTTTTAAACTTTAAAACCCAATATAATAATAAGAAGCACCGAATTGTGTTCAAATTATGGAAGAAAAGAGGCTTAAATTGTCCTGCATCGTGGTATGTCATGCATCGTGGTTTTTCAATATGTTTTTCTGTTTTTCGATAACTGTATTTCTAACTTAACTTTTTATTTTTTCAATCTATTATTTCACATTATAGGCAATTTTTTTTAATTTTAGAAAAACTATTTTTCTTTTTTAAACCTCTCCACTGCGAGGCAGCTGGAGAGTGAGGGGGAGGATATATTTTATCTTCTGCTACGAAAAGGTCTCTTGGACTTGGTGCAATTAGATTTACATCCAAGGAGGATAGGAAAAAACAACATAAACATCGTTTTTAAATTTTTAAATGAAATAAATTTTATTACTGATTTTCTACACCCTCAATATCACTATTCAATAAACTTCTGTGTTTTAGTTTACATGATTGTATTGTAATTCAAAAAGTAACTTATAATTAACCATAGGAAAAATGTTTTTTGTTTAATTACATCATTTTAATGAACTTGAAAATTTTACGGACGAAATTTTTCTTTTATTATTTGATTTAACATTTTTATTTTATACTGTTTTATGTATATAATTCAAAAGTTAAATTATTTTAACATGAAACATATTTTCATAAATTTATTACATAAGTATTTACACACATTTATTGAAATTTCAATGCTTTATTGTAGATTTAAGGGTTAAAAAGTACTTATATATATCTTTCCAAACCAATTTTGATTTTTATTAATGAATATTATATTCCCTCAATATGTTGAAAAATGCAAAAAATTATAATTTTAAGTTAAGTCTACTTTTTGACAAGATATGATAGAAAACAGCTAAAAACGCTATTAATTAAGATGAATTAATAGGAATAGGAAGCTTAACTTTTGTTCCCTCTCAGTCCAAAAAACCAAACATAGTACTTTTACAACGCAAATCTTCTGATTACTTTTCCCATGGAGAGAAAGCGCGCACCAAACAAAAGCATTAATCTCCTCTCTGTAAACAAACACCACAGAACGTAGATAGGGACAGAAAAAATTCAGAAAAATTTCTTTGAAAACTCATTTCGATTTAGTGTTTATCATCATGCACCGTATTGAACGGAGAAAACAGTGATACATATCGAAATTCTTTTCACTCTCTTTTTCATCTCTCAAGATGTTTATTTTAATTCAAGCGAAGAAAAGAATAGACACACTTAAAATGTCTCCCCTTATTCGCTCCATACAATTCTCTTGTTTCTTTTCATTTATTCAAGGATTCCAATGTTTGTCTCTTTTTACGTCAGATTCAATGAAACAGTATTCATTCTTCACCAAAGGTGCATTGGATAATGAGGATTTTTTTTTTCTGAGAAACATAGATAGGCAAAGAAATACGTTTGTTTAACCCCCTGTATATGCTTAACCTCTGCTATTTGGTTTTGCAGTGAAAGAAATCTGCTCTGCTTCTTTCTCCCTTTTTAATTCAAAAGTAGTATTAAAGTTCTTCACATTGTCCATACGTGGAATTCCGCTATGGGTTAAAGATTGCTTTAAGTGCAAGGAATTTCATTAAGTTGCCCTTGCGTTGGGACCAGCTGCTGCCTCGATGGAAGCTAGTTTGTGTAATAGTTCTTATTTAATTTAGAGGTCGTAAAATTGCGGAATGTGTGTAACGGTTTCCCCAAATTAATACTCGGTGTTAGTGAGTGAATAATGTGGTCATCAGAAATCAGTATTCCAATGCTGATCGGTGTTTCATTACAGAGACTTAACGTTTCTGATGCCATGAAAAATATGTTCGGATGAATTTAGTAGGTTTTTATATCGCTTCGCGATCATAACGAGCAGAGCTCGCTTGATTCATCTCAACAATCCAACACAACCCAAGCTTATCGCCTTATAATGCTCCTTAGATACCGATTTACTTATCTCTCTAGCTTATCAATAAATTAATTAAAATCATTCCCCCGATGCCGATGATATAAAAATAAAACTGTTTCTGAAATATTCATCTCCTAACTTCAATTCTTCTCTCTTCTTCAATTATTTAATCGAAATGGTTTCAAAAAAATATCCAGCATGTCTACTAATTACACAAGTCAACAAATTTTAACTTTTTTCCCCAACAAAAAGGAGAGTAGGTAGATCTTTCAGACTAATTTCAGGACGTAAAATTCATAAATAGTGGTAAAAAAGCTGCGGCACGTACAGTAGGGTGGGTCAAAAATTTTTTTTTCACATTTTCCCAGGGGCACAGCGACAAAAGGGTGCCAAATGGTCTCAAACTGACGTGTGTAAAATATTATTCGATTATAATAACTCTTTTTGCCTCCGGATTGGCCTCAAAGTTTCAATTAATATAGTTATTTCATGTAAAAATGGACAAATGAAAACCAAGCTTTCACCTTGATTTCACGAATCCGTCATGAATGTAAATGTGCACAATGATATAAAAATCATCATTGAAGACTATAAAATAATTATAAATGAAACCAGAGTTGAAATACTTGAGTTGTAATACAACATATTTTGAAATATCTCAATGGTTAGAACTGGCAATCAAAAATTTCTCGCTGGAATCATAAAAATGTGCGAAACTCTTATTGCCGGTTACGTAGGATGTTAGAAACATTAAATTTTTAATAAAAATGAATATGTCAGAAGGTGGGTACCTTTTTTGGGTTATATTTCAACCCCAAGGAAAACATTTGGATAATTGTTTAAAAGTTGGGGGTTTCCTTGAAATTTCTTTGGCATATTAGGAATATTCTATCCCAAGTGACCCCAAATAAGTCACTCATGTCCAAAAATAAATTAAAACCACATTTTAAGAGTCAAATTTTGAAACATTTTCTTAAGAAGAGCAGTAGATCCCCGTTTTCAGCATGAAGCTCAGTGTTATCCCCTAAGTTTTTAAATAAGCTACATTACTTTTAAAAACTTACTTGTAATTATCCTAAACAGTTAAATTTTATATATTTTAAATTTTATGAACGCATAAGGGAATGCTAAGGATCCATTTAGAGTCAATCCTCCCTCCAAAGAAGTATAATTTCATGAGCCTGGGTTTCAGTCTATTGTTATAGCAAAAAAAATAGGTATATCATGACTGAGGCAAATCATAACTGATATATTGCCTAATGAACAAACTATCCATTCGAAAATTGTTTCAACAAATTTTTGGAATCATATTTGGATCCCAAAACCAGCCAGTGAAATAACTGTTCCCTGAATTTTGAAAGCGTGACATATTTATGAAAAATATAACTATTTCTACTTTAAAAAATTAAAAATACCGCTTTGTACTGACCAAACTTGAGGGAAAATGTATCTGAACTATCAATATTTAAAATATGTACCACTGACAATCCACTGTTTGTTGGCAAAAAAAGAGCCTCCTATTATACGGCTATTGTTAATATGATAGCTTATTACATTGCCACTTTGGCAGTTGTTTTTGTATTGATAATACATAAAAGTGACTAATGTGATTAAAATTGCTTTTAAAGACCCTTATTTGTGAGATTTAAGAAGTTATCGACAAAAAAATTTAATTCATATAATTTTTAAAAAATATGAAAAATTACATATTTTTGTTCTATTTGAGGCCAATCCGGAGGCAAAAAGAGTTTTTACAATGGAATAATATTTCACACATGTTAGTTTGAGACCATTTGGCACCCTTTTCTTGCTGTGCCCGATAGAATTTGTGAAATTTATTTTTCGCCATAGGAAAATGACCCACCCTAACGTACAGTACATTTTTTTGTTGCAAATATAGCACCCGTAAGAAACGGACGGACATAAAATACTATCATAATTGAGACTATATACAAGTTTAAGACAGTATAACACTAAAAACCATAAACCATTCATTAAATACGATGCAATTTTAATAATTGTTACTCTTAAGTAGCGTCAAACCTAATTTTGTAATGAACCAAGATTTCTGTCACCCAAAATTGCTATTTCTCAATGACCTATGTATCGAATAAATGCCCTAAGGGAATTTTTAACCCTTTTTTATGATCAACAACAGAGAGATTTTCCGGAAATTCAAACGTGGATCGTGGATTTAAAATATTAATTTTGAGGGATGTTCAACATCCTACGGATTTGAAAGACCAAATAGAACCTTTCATTGGAATGAAAACATTTTTATCGGTCTTATTTCCTAAATATCCTCTTACCACTCCCTAAAAACCATTTTTAAGCTGAAAATGCGTTTCTTTCCTTCAAAACCAGGGTCATGAAACCTTTTCTAATCAGAGTTTCATACTGACTTTGAGTTTGACTTTATTTAATGGCAAAAAGTCTTTTTAAATACTTTTTGAAAAAAATTTCAGTATTTGTCATTGATAAAAAGATAATTTAAATGTCCTCCCCATTTTAGGGATATTAATTTCCATAGAACTGCCGCTGTCTAAAAACACTTAAACTGTCTATACTGTCTATAAAACTATCTATACACTTAAAAATAGCCACTTTCTAAATTATGTAACACACGTGAGGAGCCCAGATTTCATCTAAGACACCTATTTAGACCCAAAACAGGGAAAAAACCTTTTCCAATTTCTGTTAAATATTACCTTTAAACTGTAATTTAAACCGAAAAAACCCAAAGCACTTGGGTTTTTCAAAAACAAACCGGTGAATTGTAGAAAAAAAGAAATTAGACTCATAAAAATATGTCAAGAAAAAAAAAACCGAAAAAGTTTCAAAAGTTTCAAAACTTTAAAATAAAGAGCAATGAGGTGCAAAACTTCATAATTTAGAGTATTGTCTGCAAAAAATCGTGTTTCTGCTGTAAATAGAGATTTTGCTAGGGGTGAACTTGCAGCAGAAAAAATTAATTTTCGACTTTGACATTAAATAACTCCATAACTAATTACGTAATTAATTAGGTTTTGGTACGAAAATTAACAGCATACATTTTCCTACCAATGTTTAAAATTTTATCATTAAATTAATTCAATTAAGTTTTTGAATGAAATATAATATGGGAACTTTTAAGAATTTTCGTGTTCAGGACAGCAGTCCATACACTTTAAGAAAGAAACGAAACATTTGGCGCCCCCGGGTGGGCTGGCATTGTTCTGAACGTTGAACCTATATACTTGAGCAAAAAAGAACCGATTTCCATCTTGAAGATTTTAAAGTATGTTTTGATTAATTATACCAAGAACCTATCAGTATTTTGTTCTATATTTTGATTTTAAGAAGATAGTAAAGATGGAAATTATTAAACGAAATAAAACAGCGCAACGAACGGCTTTTAGAAAGTCGTATATTAAGCTAGAAAACTTATTGAGTGAGGGTGTTGTGGATATAGAGGAAATCGAAACTTGTTTACAATTGTTTAAACAAAAGGCAGAATCTCTGGAATTGGCTCATACCGCATATTTGAATGCTGTAACTAAGGAAGAAGAATTCATGAATGAATTTGACGTAGTTGAAGATTACAGAGATAAAGCTCTAAGATTAGCACTAAAATCCAAAAGAATATTGAATGACGCTTCGGCAAAACAAAGTATTAGCAGTTCTTGCCCTAGTAAAGATAATTTGAATAATAATAGCAGCAGTCAAACAGCTTCACCACGACTTCCGGAAATAGAAATTTATAAATTTAGCGGTGATTTAAAAAACTGGCTTACATTTTGAAACCAATTTCAAACCATTCATGAAAACAAAAACATAACGAACCTTGATAAATTTCATTATCTCATTCAATCAACAACCCATAAATCGGAAGCAAGGGAGCTGATAGAATCCTTTCCAATAACTAGAGAAAATTATCCTTTAGCAATAGAGAGTTTAATTGAAAGATATGGACGGAAAGATTTGTTAGTTGATTTTTATGTGCGTTAATTGGAGGGCTCAGAATTAAAATGGACCAAGTCCACTTTTTGTCATTTTTGACTTAGCAACGCTATAACATGCACCAACTATGTAAAATTTCAGTGCAATAATGAACCAAGTCGTAGTTCTGATAATATCCGCTTGGCAGCAGCAAGTTCTGGTGCTTTAACATGTAATTTCATATGAAGCTTTAACTTTAAACGTCTGTAGCTCAAAAGTAGCTAAAGTGGACTTGGTCCATTTCTATTCTGAACCCTCCAATTGTTGAAACTTGTTTTAAATAGTGCTATGAAAAATAAGCCGGATTCTTTGAGTGGTTTGTACAACAAGCTTTCTACCCAGCTTAGAGCTTTAAGCAGTCTGGGAGTAACAACAGATCAGTGTGACACTATTTTATATCCTTTAGTAGAAAATTCATTGCCAATTACTTTATTACGATCTTTTGAAAGGCAAAGAAAACATATTGAATGCGAACAAAAAGTGTCAAGTCTGGATGCCATACTTTTGTTTTTGAAAAGTGAAGTAGAATCGGAAGAGAGAATAAAATTGAGCCGATCAGACATTTATTCGCACTCAGAGAAAAAGAAGCACTTGGGGACAGAGGGCCAACGGTCACCCCCGTCCGCCACAGAGTTGATTATACAAGAAGCAAAATACACTAGCGGAAATAAAAATCCCTACACCAAGAAGGAAAGGAGATATCAAAGTGAAATTTATGTCTATGATTCTACATATTATCAATGTGAATTGATTAAAAAATCAGCCTTCCTGGATGTTAGGAGGCCGAGAAAACTAGGGAGGAGTGTTGTCTCCATAGATGTCCATTACCGCTGTCACACGTCATGGCATTGAGTGACAGGGGCTCTAAATGACTTTTGAGGTATTGGAGGACCATGTTGCCTCCTCAGGTTGTCCATATTCATATGGTGCACCAGCGGACGTTGCATACCGGGCTTGGTGATTTCTCCTCATTGACCGGACTTGTTTTGTGGGTGTTGGTTCTAGAGAACGGGAAAGACGGGGTAAAAATGCAACCTAGGGGGTTAAGAAGAAAGCTTGGACATTGCATACAACATATGGTTGTGCATGTTTCTCTTGAAATTTTTCCCCAGGACAGGTCTGAAGGTAAAGACGGTCTACCGGTTCCAAAACCTCAATGACGCAGCTCTGGTTGGAAAAAGTACTGGGGAATCATACCCAGGAGTTGCAGAAATGGAATCCAATGCATCCCCACTCCGTTACCCTGCATCACCACTTCGTGGAACGATTAGAAAATCATCAGCTGAGTGCGCTTTCTCCATTGTCTCTTTAAACTCATACCCAACCGTCGTGGTGCTCCAAACCGAAGCAGGATTCTCTCATAAACACAATGTCATGAAATTGGTATTTTCATTTCCTTATTTCGTGCACTATTGGAAACAGAAAGGCCCATTTTCAGCCCCTTGTTTATCGGCAAAGACGTAAGAAGCTATGCTGACAAAAAGGACAATCCGCAGTACTGCAAACGACATCCATCTTACTGCCACTTGTCCTCAGCATGATCTACCGGTACTTTGGCCAACCAGAGCTGCTTCATTGAGGTTTTTTAGCCGGTTGTCCGTCCTTACCTTCAGACCTGTCCTGGGGACAAATTTCAAGAGAAAAATACACAAACACATGTTTCATGCAATGTCCAAGCTTTCTTCTTAACCCCCTATGTTGCATTTTTACCTTGGCCTATCCGTTCGTAAGAACCAAAGCTCACAAAACATGTCCGGAGAAAGAGGAGAAATCACCTAGCCCGGTATGCAACGTCCGCTGGTGCACCATATGAATTTGGACTACCTGAGGAGGCAACATGGTCCCCCAATCCCTCAAAAGTCATTTAGGTCCCCTGTCACTCAACACCATGACGTGTGACGGCGGTAATGGACACCTATGGAGACAACACTCCTCCCTGTTTTCTCGGCCCCCTAATATCCAGGAAGGCTGATTTTTTACGCAACTCACATTGATACTATGTGCAATCTTAGAAATAAATTTGACTTTGATATCTCCTTTCCTTCTTGGTGTTGGGATTTTTATTTCCGCTAGTGTAGAAGTGTTGGTTTTGTTTAAAAGATCATGAGACTAGATTTTGCAGAAAAGCTTTTTACATTCCTATAGAAGAAAAACTAGAAATAATAAAGAAAAAAGGACTGTGTCGGGTTTGCATTGGGAAGGGTCACCTCGCTTCCACATGTCCAGCTTTCATTACATGTCAAGCTTGTTCGAAAAGACATTTGAAGTTTATGTGCCCGAATCTTGAATGCAACAAGTCTGACACTTCAAAACGAGGTCAAAGCTACAAGAACACTGATGGATGTACAGTTGATACCTTGCATTCTCGGGCAGCAAATAAAGTTATTTTACAAACGCTTGTTGTAAAAGTGCAAGGCATGAAGAAAGAACGAAGAGCCAGAATCATCATCGATACAGGATCACAAAAATCCTATATCTTAAAATCTACTGCTGAAGAGTTGGGTTTTAATTTACAGAGAAATGAAGAATTTTGCCATTCATTATTTGGTGGGACGAAAACAAAGATGTATACACATAATTGCTATAAAATTTATTTGAGCAATATTAATGGTAATTATACTTGTAACTTAGATGCCTTAGATCATGATGTCATTTGCAATGATATTCCTAGTGTGAAGAATGGTTCTTGGATTAATGAACTGAAAACTAAGAAGATATCTCTGACTGACGTTAAAGAAAACACAGGTCCTATTGAAATACTGCTGGGCGCTGACGTTGCTGGTAAATTAATTACTGGTAAACGAGAAGAGTTAACTACTGGCTTAGTTGCTCTAGAAACCAAATTAGTCTGGACTCTGATGGGGAAAGTACCCCAATATACCGATCAAAAGAGTACAAGTATGAATATTGTTACTATGTTTTCACAGCCAGAAGTCCCCGTTTCTTCCCTGTGGGATCTAGAACTTCTTGGAATCCGAGATCCAATTGAACAAAATTCGAAAGAAGAAACAAGCAAAGCGGTATTGATCCATTTTCAAGAAACAGTCCGACAAAAGGAAAATGGAAGATACGAAGTACATATGCCTTGGAAAGAAAACCACACATTACTAACAGATAATTACGAGCTTTGCTTGAAAAGATTAGACTCTATTACTAGAAAATTAGAGAAGAATGGTTTTAGAGAAAAGTATGATGAAGTCTTTGCAGAATGGTTGGAGGAAGGAGTTATTGAAAAGGTATCTGAAGAAGAGTTAGCATTACCTGCTGAAGTTCATTACCTTCCACACCGTCCTGTCATCAAAGAAACACTTTCGACTTCTTCGATGAAAATAAGACCGGTCTTCGATGCCTCCGCTAAGATTCACAATCACCCTTCATTAAATTACTGTTTGGAGACGGGAAAAAATCTAATCGAAACAATTCCCGCTACTTTAGCAAGATTTCGGTTGAATGAAATTGGTGTCATCTCAGACATTCGAAGAGCTTTTCTACAAATCTCCTTAAATGAAAAGGAACGTAATTTTGTAAGATTTCTTTGGTATGACCATGAAGGAGAAGGCAGGTTTTTAGGCACACTCGTGTTGTTTTTGGGATCACCTGCAGCCCCTTCCTATTGATGGCAGTTATTATTACCATTTATCAAGAGAATCAATGAAAAAACGGTACTCGGAAGAATTACTGAAGAAACTAGAAGAAAGTTTTTATGTTGATAACTGTGTAACAATTGTACAGAACGGGGATGAACTGAACACCTTTATCGAATTTGCAACTAATATGATGAAAGAAGGAATGTTTGACCTTAGAGGATGGGAAAGTTCAGTGGATAAGGAATCTTCAAAAGATACTAAGTCACCAGTATTAGGATTGATATGGGATAAGCATTTAGATACACTAGAGATAGACTCAAAATCCTTAAAGTTTGATGAAACTGAGAAGATGACCAAAAGAAAATTACTCTCCCTAGTTAGTAGTATTTTTGATCCCATATGCTTCCTTTCACCTCTTATGATACAACCTAAGATTTTGCTTCAAGTTACCTGGAAAACAAAAGAATCATGGGATGATGAAGTGAATGAGGAGATACAGAAGAAGTTCCTGAAGTGGAGCAAACAGATGGAATGCATCAAAGATATAAGTATCACAAGATGGTTAGGTGTAATGGAAGGATCCAAACTAAGTATTCATACCTTTGTCGATGCGAGTAAGACAGCCTATGCGGCATGCATCTTCTTAAGAAGTGAATCTGTTACGGGTTCAGTGACTGTTCAATTACTGGAAGTGACTGTTCAATTACTGAAGCTAAGTCACGAATAACTCCAATGAAATACGTTAGCATCCCACGTCTTGAATTAATGGCTGCTACCATCGGCGCAAGACGTTTTTATTCTGTGATGCAAGCTCTGAAACTCTCTGATTTGGAGACCTATTTTTGGACTGATTCATCCACAGTACTTTCATGGATAACTCGCCAAGAGCAATGGACAGTATTTGTTGCCAACAGAATAAATGAAATTAGAAGATTGACAAATACTGAAGATTGGCTTCATATTCCAACTAATCAGAATCCGGCAGACGTTTTGTCGAGAGGTTGTGGAGCCAAGCAACTTCTACGATGCAAGTGGTGGCAAGGACCAGAGTTTGGTTACAAGAATCTAAAGAACAGTTGCCCAAGTCCGCGGTGAATTCTAACGAAAAAGAAGTTGTGAAGGAGAAACGAAAATCCGTCATCGCAGCTAGTAACACAGAGCTGGAGTCAATCCCATTACGATTGGCTACAAGATTCTCCAGTTTCTCAAAAATGATAAGAGTGCTGTGCTGGGTGCTGCGCTTTCAACCAAAGGCGAAAGATTTAAGAAAATGTATGGAACTAAAAATGAGGAACAACTAGATACACAGAGAATTCTGTTTAGGTCCATACAAAAGGAATGTTACTATGATGAAGAGACACGAAAGAATTTAAAAGGTATTCAAGTATTTGAAGATGAACAGGGAATTTTACGATTAAAATCCAAATTGATGAATGAAGAAGAGTCGGAAGATTTTAGAACTCCAATCATCCTACCTTCAGAACACCTTGCAGTTAGAAGATTTATATTTATATCAAGAACATCTTTCTAACAAACATGCTGGAACATCAACGCTACTAAGCATTCTGCGTGAAAGATTCTGGATCTTAAAAGGAAAAAAGACCATCAGAAGTGCTATTAACCTTTTACAGGCCAATGTTCCCAATTGGGAACATCGTGTTTGAAAATTCGTAAAAAAATAACTACTATCCGTATACTGTTGAAAATTTTACCATGTAAAGTTGAAAGATGACTTAATTTTTTAAAATTCAAACGAAGTTGCTATCTTTATGAGAAAAAAATACAAAAAATCTTAAAATAGGCCATTTTTACGCTTTTTGATAGAGGTACACAAAATAATTCATAAAAAATCGAAATATTGTCCTAAGTTTCCAAAATTTGGTAAGGATATTAGAAAAGACTTACTTTAAATAGATATCCTCAGTATAATTAATAACTATTAAAAACACGCTTGTAGTAGCTTGCGAAACATGCATGTTCCCAATTGGGAACATTGGCTTGTCGCCGCTATACACGGGAAACCCGAGTTTGTAGTATGGCGTAGTATTATAGAACTCAGTAGAACGGGAGTATTTCTTTTTCGTAAAGAATAAAAAGGTTATATAATTGCTTAAAGGGGAATCCCCTTTCAGAAAGGAAGTAACTGGGTTTTTTTCAGTTTTGATTGTATATTTTTTTCCGTTTGAATCTACGATTTTATTCAGAGAAATGATGAATGTGTATAAACATTGAATAAGTCGGCTTCCAAAGTTAATAACTTTATCGCAGAGAATTTATGGTAGTAAAAAAGAAAAGTTAGTAGCTTCACATGTCTGGTATTGTGTTATTTACTATACATAAGAAATAAATTTCGAAAATATGGCATCCAAAGTGCGTTTTGTATAAGATAATAAGGATACAATGTTTCAGACTTTATTTAGTAATGACCGTGAAATTTTCTTAAAAATGTATTGATTACATTCAAAAACCAATTATTTCATTCATTATTCAAATGTCTAATCATTATTTTTGTACAAATTATTACAATCCATTTTAAATCATATTTATAAATCTACAAAAATTTCAATAATTTTCTTGTGTGTAGTAAAATTAAAACATGGCTTTCGATGATAGGAATATTAAAATTAATTAATCCCTCATATATATTTTAGTTGTTTTAGATATCTGAAATTTAACATTGTTTTTTAAGGCTAGTGAATAAAATTTACTTGCATAAGATATAAAATTTTGGTATTTTGCTTATGTGTCACATGAAATTGCCATTAAATTGTTTTCAAATTTCTGAAATTTCTATAAAATTACAGCTTAAACACAAAGATAAACTATAATTAAGGTTGATTTTGTTAGCTATTCCACAAAATTTGGGTTTTATTCGATTTGTTTATCAATTGAGTCTACGCTTGTTTCCCCGGTCGAAGTATAGTCGGAAGTGGCCAATGTTCCCAATTGGGAACATGGTGAAAATCGCACTTAAATTTTTTTTACCGCCTTCATATTAATAATTTCTCTTAATTGAACCATTAGAAGGTATTTTATGTAAAAAAATTAATTAAAATATACCTGGATCATAATTCGGCCTGTAAAAGGTTAAGGATTGTCTTCCTTGCACGAAACAAAGGTTAAAACACCTTGAAGTACCCTTTCCACCTCTTCCTAAGGACCGAACTGAGTTAACAGCCGTTTTCCAAGTTTCCGGCGTGGACTTGGCTGGACCATTGTTGACTAGCTCCAAACAAAAAGTGTGGATAGTAATTTTCACATGTGCGGTATTTAGAGCGGTGCATTTAGAGCCAGTACCCTCACTGAGTACAAATGATTTCATCCAAGCCCTGCGTAGATTTATTTCTAGAAGAGGAAGAATATCCGTGTTGTATTCAGACAACGGAACAAATTTCACTGGACTGAGTAATGCTCTGAAGCTATTGGATTGGACTGAAATCGGAAAGTGTTTCACAGTTAACGAAATTTGATTTAAATTCAACCCACCCGATTTAAATTCACCCACCTGGGAGCGATTAATCGGCATCTTGAAAGATCTTTTGAGGAAAAATCTGGGACAATCGTCTCTGTCTTATGAAGAATTGCAGACTCTCATCTGTGAGTGTGAATCTGTTATGAATGATAGACCTTTAACATACCTACACGATGAACCATAGATGAGATCCTTGACACCTTCCATGTTTCTTCAAGATCTGCCTTCCAACGAAGTTCCTGATTTAGATGAAATCCAGAAGATGAACATTTCTAAGAGATGGAAGCATATACAGAAGATTCGTGAAAATATAAAGCAAAGGTTTAAAAGAGAGTATCTTGGTTTCCTTCTTTCTTCAGTTACCAAGAGAGAAGATAAAGTGAAAGTTGGTGACATTGTCCTAATTGGCAGTGATAATACAAAGCGCATCAGTTGGCCACTTGGTAAAGTGGTTGAAACGATCCCTGGGAAGGATGGTGTTACAAGACTCGTTAAACTCAAGACTGCCAGGGGTGAGCTGCTGCGACCAGTGCAGCGTCTTTATCCTCTGGAGATCTCAGCAACTCAGTCTGCTGGGGAAGATCATGAACGCAAGGAAAAAGAAGAGAAGTCAGCTGTCTGCCAACCAGATAACTGAAAGTGCAATAGTGATTTTCTTGAGGAGACTAGAGAAACTAGAAGTGGTCGTCCTATTATGTGAATGTGAATAGTATTTTCTCTTTTTGGCAATATTGACTTTAAAATTAATTAATGACAGCTATACTTAATTTAGAGTTAGTTATTGAATTGAGCTTTAAGATATTAAATTAAGTGAACTTCAACCATACATATATTTTTTTCCTTTTGAGTTTATGTAACCAAAACTCAAAGTGGGGAAAATGTCGTGACCACTTACTAGTATCTATCTTTTGTGAATGTTTTATCAAAGAATGGCAACGAAGGAGTTGCTTGCGCGAGATTGTCAATATTATTGTTAGTTTAAAATTGAAAAGAAAAATAGTAGTTCCTCTTTGTACATAGCATTTTTAACCGTAATTAAATTTGATGTGAATATCTCAATATTAGACC
Source organism: Tetragnatha versicolor (assembly GCA_024610705.1). Lineage (NCBI taxonomy): Eukaryota > Metazoa > Arthropoda > Arachnida > Araneae > Tetragnathidae > Tetragnatha > Tetragnatha versicolor. The sequence continues at coordinate 690,831 of JANDEH010000067.1, forward strand.
AGTGCAGAAGCCTTTGAAAATGGTAAAAAGTGAAAAAAAAAATAGTAGGATGAAACATATTGGAAAAGGAAGAGAATATAACAAAAAAGAAAGGAAAAATACATTACGGCCGATCTGAGGTCGGGAAAAGGAAGGGGGGGTAAAAAGGGGGTTTTTTAGGATAAAAAACGGTTTATCTCGATTTCCGGCAAAACTACAAGTCCTATAGAAAAAATTTGAGTAGCAAAGTTGTAGGTAATAAAAAGATCTACATTTTTTGTAATCACACTTTTTTCACATAACCTCAAAATTTATGTGAAAAATTCAAATAATCAAGTTTTTGGTTTTTTATTTTTATCTCTTACAAAAAAAAATTTCCACGAAATTCGGTGAAAACTTACCTTTTGATGTCCCAAACACACTTTAATTTTTTTTATTTAAAATATTTATATTTTCTCCTTATTTTGACTTGATATCGAAAAAGCACCCTAATTTTCAATCGAAAATTCTCACGTCAAAATATCTGCTTTTTTAAAAAAAGTCGGTGGGCTTTTTGTTCGTTGAAATCTCTACTTTCTGATGGTGTAAAAAATATATGCATCACTATGGTAAATGTTCTCAGAAAATGCAAAGAAACGAAAAAAGCTCGAAGAGAGTTCAAATATAAAAACCATACAAAAATACCATTTTTGCAAGAAAAATTTTTATCTAACGAGGAAAACAAGGACAAAATAATAAAACCGTTAATGAAAAGATTACAGTCACAAGGATTTTCCTGTAAACAAGCAGAAGGAAATACAGACAAGCTGACATAATTAAGGCCTAGATAGAAATTGACAGAGATACTAATAAAACTGTCTTTGTTGTGGGACAAGATATTGATCTTTTGGTCCTTTTGAATCAATTAAATTCAAATAATCATGACATTTATTTTCTCAAGCCAGGTTATTGAAATGTAATATATCTATTTTTCACGTCTAATAGTTTCAAATATGAATCCTTCAAAAAATATCGCATCATTTCTGCATTGTTTTTCTGGTATTTCCTTGCAAAAATGGTATTTTTGTATGGTTTTTATTATTGAACTCTCTTCGAGCTTTTTTCGTTTCTTTGCATTTTCTGAGAACATTTACCATAGTGATGCATATATTTTTTTACACCATCAGAAAGTAGAGATGTCAACGAACAAAAAGCCCACCGACTTTTTTAAAAAAGCAGATATTTTGACGTGAGAATTTTCGATTGAAAATTAGGGTGCTTTTTCGATATCAAGTCAAAATAAGGAGAAACTATCAATATTTTAAATCAAAAAAATTAAAGTGTGTTTGGGACATCAAAAGGTAAGTTTTCACCGAATTTCGTGAAAAAAATTTTTTTTTGTAAAAGATAAAAATAAAAAACCAAAAACTTGATTATTTGAATTTTTCACATAAATTTTGAGGTTATGTGAAAAAAGTGCGAATACAAAAGTTGTAGATCTTTTTTTCCTACAACTTTGCTATTCAAATTTTTTCTATAGGACTTGTAGTTTTGCCGGAAATCGAGATAAACCGTTTTTTATTCTAAAAAACCCCCTTTTTACCGCCCCTTCCTTTTCCCGACCTCAGATCGGCCGTAATTTATTTTTCCTTTCTTTTTTGTTATATACTCTTCCTTTTCCAATGTGTTTCATCCTACTATTATTTTTTTTCGTTTCAAAAATTATCTACCCTGGACTATATCTCCTCTCGTCTCTAATGTTTCCTCATCGCATACATCTGTTCAGGACAGCAGTCCATACACTTTAAGAAAGAAACGAAACAGTCACATTACATGTACGTGAATTAAAAGTTATTTAAAATTCTAACGCATGTTGCAGCTTTCTACTCAAATATAATTTGGAGTTGTGAAGAAAAAATACTAACTAAATATTTGCTCAAATTATAAAGCAAATCCCACAACCAAATTTCCGTAACTGTCCATTCAAAGTAATGTTTCTTGCAAACTTTTCCTGGAGCCATTTTACCGCCATCAAACCGTGATAAATCCAAAAACTCATTTCAGTTCACATCAGAGCAAAGAGGTGGTATTTTTAGATTCGGAATCAGAGAGAAGTCGAGGATGGAAAAAAGAACGCCCCAAGGATATTTTTAAGAGATTGGAACTGTCGTTGGAAGTGCAAGTGACATTTCCAAAAATGCATAGTAGCAGAGAGGAGCGGAAATACTTCATATTCTATCTGTCAGCAGTTTTTTTTTACAGTTGAAGATATCGTTTAAGATTTATATTCTCGATTATGTATTATTTTAAGCTTAATTTTGTGACTTATTTTCCAGAATAACTTATTATCATAATAAAATGATCAGTTTTTTCATCATCACATTTGTGAAAATATATACAGGAAAAATGTACTATGGGTATATTTTTTACCCTCTTTCCGTTGTTTTAACAATATGAATTACATGAAAGGAGAATTTCACCAATTATTTCTGGTTAAGAGAACAATAAGTGTAAACTCACAACTCTCAAGCGTCACCTCCAACCGTGGACCGGTTTCGTCCTTGTTAATTAAATCTGTCCATCTGTCCTAGGAATGCCATTGTCATTCCAGCAGATGAGTGGAGGACTAATCAATGGTCACCACTTTTTCAGTTATAGTCGGCTAGACTAGTACTTTCCCTCTGCTTGCGTTACCTTCCTATCCTATACCGTGCTGATGAGTCCTAACAAGGACGAAACCGGTCCACGGTTGGAGGTGACGCTTGAGAGTTGTGAGTTTCACTTAATCTGATTTACTTTCCATTTTTACTCCGTTTTTAATTTTAACTTGAAATTTTACTTATATTTTGAACGAACTTTTTTCTAACGACTGTTAAAAATCCAATCATCTATCTACTCACATTGAAATCAAATTACTGAATTCAAGACGTAATGATGAATGCATTTTTACTTAGACTCTCAAATCATTGATGGCTAAAATATTATTTTCTCGTTTGAAGTACCTTTCTTCTTTTGTGTAAAAGGATCGGTTCCATTATCTGTAATTAGTTTTAGAATTGTCAATACAAATTTCTTAAGAAATAATTTACTGATGGAAAAACGGCCTGCTCTCGAGAAAGAATTGCAGTATCTTTGGAATAAATATGTAAGTATACGAAGATATACAGGCGAAGACTGTGATAATATAAAGTGTGTCCCTAAAAAGACTGACAAATTTTAGAAATCAATACCTTAAAACTCGGAAAAAAAGATAAAATTTCTTGGTTTTGTGTATCCCACTCCTGGGAGTTTAAGGAGTAGGATGCAACAAACCACATAGTTTCATCTTTTTTAGTTTTTGAGTTATTAGTTATTTATTTTTAAAATGTATCAGTCTTTTTTGGGACACCCTGCAAATCGAATGAGGAAGTTGCATGATTTTTTATAATTTATTTAATCGATTCTTCATGCAAAAATAAGCAGCTGCCCAAAATTTGAGGCCGATAGAGAAATTTTTTGACAGCAAAAAAAATTAACAAAAATCCCCTTTTTAAAAGCGCGCGAAAACTCTAAGAGTTTGGGATGTGACGTCATCGTACGATGATCATTGTTGGAAAGCAATAGAGTTGATGGTATGATTGTTGACGTCATCCTACAGTTTAAACAATAAACGTTTTCAGTCACGTGTTTTTTCTCGACTTTTAAATTAAAATATTTAATTACCTGTTCATTTTTTTCTCGAAAAATTGGCTTGATGTTTTATTTTACCATATACAAAAAACCATACGGAACACTTGTTTGTTTTTGAAAATCTGACACATGCAACTTCCTTATTATAAATGAAAATTGAACAATAAAAAACGCTTAAAATTTACGAAGTTTTCATTGTTTAGTTCTAATTTTGTACGTGAATAAAAAACTTGGATCAATAATCAATTACCCAGAACCTAAATATTTACAATCCCATCCCTGGTACTCAGTTGGAGTAACTCTATATACACATAATGGTGCAAAATCAAGTGAAACTGCTTTTCTGAAAATACGTTAATGCACAATTTGCAACCAACTACACGGAAGTCTTTTAATGGGAGCTTATTTGAAATCGTAGAATCATCGCTTTTAATTCGGATCATTTGCTTTCATTTTAAAAGGGATCACAACATTAGAGTTTAGAGGAATAGTTTCATACTTTTTAATTGAATTTAATGCATTACATTTTAGGTCTAAAATATTCAAAAGTTAACAACTCTAAATTTTAACTATTTTCATACATTAATAATGGATTTTGTATTTACGCATTGTAATCAAGCATCAAAGTTATTCAATACCTACATTTTCTACTTAATTTTGTTAATTTTGTAAATAGAAAGAAAAAATATTAAAATCGAGAATAATGATATGTAAAAATGTGGCCGTTTCTAGGCTGCCGACGTACGTCGGACGCCAAGCGCCACGGCCACGGCTGCCGACGTACTGTTTTGTACTGTATTTAACAATCCCTGCAAGATTTTTATACTTTATTAGCAATGCGCATCCTTGTGGACTTGATTCTTGCTGTTTCTATAAAATATTTTAGCGAAATAATTTTATTTTCATTTAATTAATAATTAAAAACATTTTTTTTTTAAATTAGATAAAGTAAAACATTTAAAAAACACAATGAATTTAATTAAATAAGTAATGACTGTTAAACAAGAGAAATTAATTCTTGCAATTTTTAATGGAATAATAAAAATTTAAAATTAAATTTACTGAAAAATAGTTACTGGGGTTCGAACCTACGACCATCTGCACGCCAGCCACGCCTTTAACCCGATCATGCGCACAACGGTTACCCGTCGGTATGTGAGTATATGTGAGTATTAAACCAAAAAATTAAAGTAAACCATGATTTGGGGTGTAAACAAAAGGATTATCTAATATATTTGTTGGGTGTGAGTTTTTAAACTATAAACCGCAAACAACAATAAATAGTTAGTTTTAAACATTACATCCAGCCGCAGGCTATAACCAGTCTATGAGCTCAAAAAATCCCAAACTAAAAGAGAATTAGAAAGAAGCGCCCATTTATGGAAAAATGTAACAAATCTGATCATCAAAATATTTTTTGATCATGTTTTACATTTATGTGCTTATTTGTGAAAACCCATAATTTTTTACTCTTGATTTGTAGTTTATTTCTTAAAATGAAATACTTAATATATTTTCTTAGCTTTTTATAAGCTGCTTTAACAAACTTCTTAAGATCCTTCTATAGTGGTAGTATAATTATTTTAAGGCATACTTTCAAAAAATTTAAAAACTTATAAAGTGCATTTTTAAAGCAGCTAAAACAAAGGAGGGGATTAGGCTCTTAAATTAGTACACATAAAAACGAAATAGAACAGGATAACTTATGAGCTCAGACTTCAAAACATTTATTTTGTGGGGCAAAAATTTTATGCTAGCCTTTAACTATTTTATTACAGAACATAATGGAAGTATAAGACGTAAATGCTGCAATTTTACGGCAACTAGGACAATGACCAGTTTTCGTATACGAAAGGTAATAAAGATTAAACTCACTAGATAAATTTCATTAAAAACTCCTGCTTCGAAAGTCTTTAGTCTGAGTTTAAATTAAAAGTAATAGATATATGTATAAGAAATAGATAAGATGAAAATTATAAGTAAATAATGGATAATCAGCTACATAATGTGTTATTTTAAGAACATAAATACTCTCAAACCTGTTTTTATGCGGTGGATAGGGACCGCATAAAAAGTCTCACGTAGGACCGTAGCGAAAAACCCCCCGTACTATAGCTGAATTTAAAAATCCTTTATATTCGGACCTTAACGCAAACCCCACCCTATTGCTGAATTGAGAAACCGTTTCTATACGAATCGTAGACTTTTTTCAGTTACCATATTGTCGGTGACGACTGTTGTTTCACTAGAGCAATGGTTCCCAACAGGTGGTCCGCGGACCACTGGTGGTCTGTGAGGCCTTCAGAGGTGGTCCGTGAGAAGATTTTTAAATAACATCCAAATAGTGTGTGGAAATTAAAAAAAAATAGTTTTCCTAATCACACATTCCTGGAAATAGTAAAAACACTACAGATACAAAAGCATAGTAAAAAATCATAATGTCTCATAAATAAAAAATGTTATGTTCTCTTTCTCTCCTATGAATCATTTGTTCAGTTCTATTATTTTGCACACTTTTATTCAACAATAGTTTATTACAGAGTAGAAACGAAATGTTATGATGTGGAAAAGTATTGCATCAGATTAATTAAAACTGAGGGGCGTCGAGATTGGACTAATAAAAATCGAATGATCGGACTTATACGTGGTTTGATACGAAGCGAAGCGTGGAAGTGTTGAAAGATACTTCAAAGTGGGATGCTGTGGTCAGACAGAGGGTCTTCGAGAAATCGTGGTATGAAAAGAGGAAATTTCTGAGATACACTTCAAATAGGTTTGTTCGAAGATATGAGAAACATTTATTATTGCCGAAAATGCGAAAGTTTTTGAACACATAAATAATTTTCTATTTTAATCGCTCCTTTGAAATAATTATTGACTTTTGACACGGTTTCTTTCGGGAGAACATCAGCCTCGCCAATAAAATTTCCTTTGCCACAATTCAGTCAGTGCATGTCCAGTTTGCTTTTTTGTGATCAACAGAATTCCTGGTTATCTCATTCGTAACCCATGTGACCTCATATATCACACCATAAGATGCCGCCGATGAGGGGATGTAATACATTTTTATTCAGTCTTTTTAAAAACATTTAATATCCTACTCCGATGTAAAAAATGTTTATTCCGGGCCCTTAAAAGTCGATGGATATATCGAAACATTGATGTTCGAATATCGAAATTTCGATGTTCCTTTATGACCCCATATATCACACCATATGTGTCTGCCGATGTGAGGATAAAATAAATTTTTATTCAATCCCTTTAAAAGTCCTTTAATATTATAAGGTGATGTAAAAATTTCTGATTCCGGGCCCTTAGAAGTCTATACAGGGTGTCCCATAAATAATGAGTCACACTTCTAGGGGGGATAGTAGATTCCTAGACGAGTCAAAATCACATAGGTTTTGGGGGTCCCAGATCAAATCCCAGGGAGTTAAAAATGGAGCTACACCCCAAAAAAATTATTGAAAAATTCAATTTGTAGAAGAACTACTATCGGTAAAAATTTAATTATGGTCTCAAAAGTTGTGGTTTAATATGATCTTTATAATTATCTCAAAAGTCTTCACTTTAAAATTTGTTTTATAATGAAAAAAGTTTAAAAACCACAAAAAAATGTGAAAATTCTGCCAAAATTTTATTTTGTATTTCGAAATCCTTTCTTTTGATTTAATAATCTGAAAGATCATAGTTAAAAACCCTTAAGTCCAAAGTGTCACGTAAAAACAATCAATTTTAAATGCTTGAGATCCTGTTAAACATGGTTTAAGTCCGTTTTTTGCGTCCGCAAACTGCCGTTTTGGAAACGGCTATAGGAAACCAGTTGCGCACGTAAAAAACGAACTTTAACTGGATCTCAAGCTTTTAATATTGATGTTTTTTACGTGAAACTTTGGACTTAAGGGTTTACAACTATGATCTTTCAGATTATAAAATCAAAAGAAAGGATTTCGAAATACAAAATGATGTTTTGGCAGAATTTTCACATTTTTTTGTGGTTTTTAAACTTTTTCATTATAAAACAAGTTTTAAAGTGAAGACTTTTGAGATAATTTTAAAGATCATGTTAAACCAAAATTTTTAAGACCATAATTAAATTTTTACTAGTAGTAGTTATTCTACAAATTGAATTTTTCAATAGTTTTTTGGGGTGTCGCTCCATTTTTAACTCCCTGGGATTTTATTTGGGAACCCCAAATCCTATGTGATTCTGACTCGTCTAGGTGTCTACTACTAGGTTTCTACTACTTTGTACCATGCAAAAAATTCACTTAAATTTCAGTAAATACAACTATTAGCTGATTCGGTACAAAATCTTACAGAGCTAGTTTCCAACTTAACTCGTTGTTCCTAATTTCACCTGAATTTTCCTTTGAATTACGTTTTACGTAATTTATGATTTTATTTATTCTTTTACCTTGAAACACTTCTTTCCTTTGATTTGATATGTTGGAAGTGAAAAAATTAAGTAAAAACTTAACTCTGAGGAAAATTCAGGTGAAATTAGGCACAGTGAATTATGTTGGAAACTAGCTCTGTAAGATTTTGTACCGAATCGGCTAATAGTTGTATTTTCTGAAGTTTAAGGGAATTTTTTGCATGGTACAAATCGTATGAACGCCCTCAAGGGAGTTTTTGAATTCCCCATGAGTGAATCACTTTTTTTGTTAAATTACATGGAATGTTTAGGAATTTTTTTCTACATGATAAAATTTTATTTTTAACTTGAAATTTGGCAGAAATGTTTATTTTGGGGGTTGAAAAACTTTAAATCCTTTATAAAATTTTTTTCACATTTTTTTAAATTTTGAAACATTTTTTTTAAGATAGGCAGTTATGTTGCACATCAAAACAAAGATAATAAAATTACAAACGAAATGGCAGTAATTTCACCTTAGTAGTTATTTAGTATTATACGGTGATGTAAAACATATTTATTCTGGGCCCTTAAATTCGAAAGATAAATTGAATCATTGATGTTATAATATCAGAATTCCGATGTTCCTTATGACCTTCCATATGACCCCACATATCACATTATATACATATCATTGGCCTCTTATCGTCATGTGATCCCGTGAATCTAGTTTTAAAAGAAAGGATTGCTCTTCTACAGAAAACGTTGGGAAAGTAGGAAAGCGTTTTTTTTCGCTTGAGGATTTTAAAACGCATCCCATGGGAATTGGGAGTTAAGGTGAAAACAATCATTCAAAAGAGGTTTCACTCTTTACAAAAGCTCTCAATTCTTTCTTTTACGGTAGCAGGATTTCATTATTCCAAAAATTTTAATTCCTGTAATTTCTCTCTCGATAAACTATTTCATACTTATGTCTCTCCCACCATACAGCGTCTCTGAAAAATTCAACATCGCTCTGCTTTGTTCAACTATGATTTCCAAGAATTCAAAGATTGCGAACTACTTAAAATTCCAGCAATCGGAGTAGATTTTATATCACCGAAATATACTAATGATTCAGCAGCTGTTGCTTCCAGTTAGTTTTTAAAACAACATGACACTAAAACAAACTCAGTTACCTTTCTTGTTTACTAATACGCGGATTCAATTAATGATGCATGCTCTCGGTTTACGTCAAGTACGAACGCAATCTGCGCAATTACTTAAAGGGTCCCGATGGAATAACCGAGCTGTAATTAGTGGGAAGCTGTCTTGCATTTTTACAGAAAATTTCGGTAAATGACCTGCGTAAAACATTCAGGTTATATGTTTTTGAAAATTTCACTGTGATTATAAATTGGTTTTGAGATTAATTATGCGTTAACCAACTTGTAATTCGTTTGGTAGTTTATTACCGCGAGGTTTGAATTTGTAATTGAATAATTGGATGTGAGGGTTTTTAATAAAGATTCATTTTTGGTGATATTTGTAGTTTATTGTTTATTTTGAGTCGGTTAAGTTTATTTTATGTCTTCAATTTTCCATCCAATTAAAATTCATAAAATATGAAGAACACGAATATGGAAAGGGAAGAAGTGGTATTGAAAAAAGGTGCAGTGAATAAATTGCATTCATTGGTTTCACATTTATAAATTAAATTAGTATTTGAATTTTAAAAACCTATATTTAGTTTAATCTGAAGCAAAAATACGACATATAATGGACTGTAAGCTTTCAACACAAATTTTTCTTCCTCTTCTATTTTAATTATATTTAAACCTTTTAAATATTTGCTATATTAGTCAAATAAAAAGTTGCAGAGAAGCAGTACGAAAAGAATGCCTTGAAGAGAACCCTTAAAATACAAATTGAACTAGGTAGAATGTCCTAAGTCAGTGTGGTCCAACCCGAGGCACGCGTGCCACGAATGGCACTAGAAGAAATTTTTGTGGCACTTGGCCTCAAAATTAAATGCGTATTCTAACTAACAGAGAATATAATCAACATTTCAATTTTTATTGCAGAAAAGTGTTAAAAACCTGGTTTTTGGAGTTTAATTTTCAAAAAATTTCAGAGGAGAACCCCTGACACTCCTTGGAAATTATTTTTAGCTTAAAATTCAAAAGGGCATTAGTTAGAAACTTAAGTTCGGGGCAACAATCCCATGGGCATTGAATTGAGTGAGGTGCCTTACGAAATTTAAATGGAAATATGTGATCTCCAAGCAGACCCATTTTACCAGGCTAGAAAGTGCGACGGCCCTGAAAATTTCTGGAAGATGGTTTCTAAGGAACGCTTCTCAGATCTGCTTAAATTCTCCCTGAAAATGATATCCCTGTTTGGGAGTACATATGTGTGCGAAAGTGCTTTTTCATCTCTCAAACAAATAAAATCAAAAGCAAGAAATCGAATGGAAAATATTTCTCTGATATCTAGCCTGAGACCTTGCCTTACTGAACTCACTGTCAACATCGATAAACTTGTATCAGAAAAAGAATGTCAATCCTCTCATTGATTTCACCATTGCTCATTGTAAAATATAGGGATATAAAATTAGTTGTATGTAATGCTTTTTTTATTTATGTCTTTTGGCACTCACTCTCATATACTAAAGTTAGTTTGGCACTCGGGCAAGTAAAGGATGGACCACCCTGTCCTAAGTATTTCCATCCTAAAACGCTCCTCCTAACGCAAAAATAAGAAATTTTTGTTTTTTTTTATTATCTACGATGTTGCATTTAAGTAAAAAAACGGAACTTTTTCAGTTTCGCGTTAAAAGAAGCGTTTAGGAGGGAAACTCTACCCAACTGAGGATGTATTTTAGGGGTTCTATTCAAGACATTTCTCTGCACAAGGTGTCGTTTCGAACGAAATCGATGCTGATCCACAACTTTGTAATAGACTTATTTAGCAAATCGCTAAAAGTTTTTTTAAATTAAAATTATAACTCCTGAAATGGCACACCAGGGGGCATTAAAACTAGATATAAAATGCAGATGGTGCATATAGACAGTGAGTGCACAGTGCATGGTCACTTAACCGAGAGTTACACTTTGATGACTAGTATATAGTAGGGGTTCACATAAGTTAAAGGGGATGAACTAGTCACTTATCTTGGAACACCTCGTGTAAGTTTGAAACCCATAAAAATTATAATTCACCTTAGCTTCCATTGATAGTTAATTTTAATTTAACTAAAAGCACAGATTATCAGACGCCAGAACTTTGTACGAAGTAAAATTTTAGTTTCTGAAATTGTATTCACCCTTCGCTCATAGTAAACTATTCTTACATCATCGATACTTGCACCCATTCTCTTCTCTTCCACTAATAAGAACGAAGCTCTTTAAAACCGTTCAAATTCAGTACTCCACAAGGTTAGGGTATTGTACTTGGAATTAAAACGTTACTCTACTCCTAATGAAGTGGTGTGGAGTTCCCAAACGGTTAGGCTTATGATGGTAAACAACGAACACACATGAAAATCATAAGAAGTGGCACTTGCTTTCGAGTAACCGTCAATGTGATTGATCCTCTCCGATAAACAAAAACGCGAATCTCCGACGCTTCAATCGACTAAAAAAAGAATCGATTCCAGAACCTCAGCACTACAAAAACAACCACCCCATAACAACCCTCGCGTCACGGTCCAACTCACTCACCAGAGCAGGGCGCAAACAGCAGCGAGTGTTGTAACGGAGCCCTCTTTTTGGGTCCTCAAAAATGGGGCGAGGCGTTAAATTGTGGTCCTCGTAAATCATCATCACCTGACATGGTTTGGGCTAGCTCAGCATGCGCTTTTCGGAAATAATGACACGGTATGAGGAAGAAGAAATTGTTCGGGCTCTGGTGTGGCAATGACGAATGGTCGCTTGAAAAATGTACCGAGGCGGAAGAGCATTTCTGCGAGTCCTTTTTCGAAAGAACAACCTGTTCCCGATGTTGTTGAGATTCGTTTTGGATCGGGAGGTTTCAAAACTTTCACCCGTTCTGAAGTGTTTTTCAATGAGGTACCGAAATTATCGGAGTTGTTATTTTTGGGGGATTCATAAGTGAATGGGGAACTCAACTTGAAAAGTTTGTTGGTTTTTCTCATTCTTTCACACATTCTATCGGTAATTGACCTATTCATCACTCCCTCTCTTTTTCGCTCTCTTATCATCTCATTTATTTTCTCACTAATTCTTTTTCTCATGCATTATTTCTCTCAGATTTATCCAGCCTGTCTTTCCTTCATTTTTTTTTCATTCTTCCTTATCGCAAAATTAAGTTGAGAGTGATTAAAGGGAGCTGGCAAAGTGGGTTTGCATTAGTGAAAATTCTAGTTACCTAAGTGGAAAAATGCAGAACGTGAATATTTCAGAAAACCTGAGGAACGAAAAGATACGACCGAAAAATTAATTCGTTGCCTGTTTCTTATTCTTACATAAACGATTTTATAATGTGTATTTCTAGCTTCTGAAAAACGCAAATATTTTAACAAAGAAAGAAAACACACAGTTACATTAATACAAAAGGGGTCCGTCTGTTTCATTTTTCTAATATAAACGATTATAATGTGTATTTAAAGCTCCTGAAAAAACGCAAATACTTATTTAACAAAGAAAGAAAACTCACACAGTTACATTAATACAAAAGAGATTTGATATTAAGTTACAATTCAATTTCTCACCTGTGTTTAGGGCAAAAAACAATTTCAAGAATCTTGGAGAACATAAGGCCAAATAAGCATACAACACGACATTTTTTCCACGATAAACCCACTATTATTTAAATAAAGGTCGTGCTAAAACTTAGTTTACATAATATACGAATTAAACTGCGCAGCGTCACGAAGCCCACGGACACTTCCGCTTATATAGTTTGAACCTGAAATACGATCGAAAGTTTCATGGTCAAAGTAATATGCCATTCTCTATAAAAACTCGGGTATGTTCCATAGAGGAAAAATCAGAATGGAGTGATCATTCCTATTGAATCGACTCCGTAAAAAGGGTACCCGTCATTAGCAGGAATTTTGGCGATGAGTTGGCGCGTTATATCGCATTCTTAGCAACTTCAAAAATATCACTGGCATGGGCTAAAGGAGCGACAAGACAATACGCGACGCCAAGAATGCATGCAATAGCCATACTTCACGGCATGTAAGTTCGGCAATGAAAACAATTTCCAGTAAAACCACCGTTTTTATGTCGATATATCATTCAAATGTTACGAATTAAACTATTCTATATTACCACCCCGATTTTTTTTCGTTAGGATTTTCCTACATTACCTAGGCAATGATTTTTTTAAGTTAAGTGTTATTATTTGCTTACAAATTTGAACTCATTTTTTTTTATTTTCAAAGGCACAAAACAAAAATGTTATGTTATTTAATAGCATTTTTATGTGTAAAAACCAAAGATCCGTTTTTTGTTTTCAAAATTTTTCTTTCAACTTTTAGTTTCAGTATTTTTTTGGCTATGCATTCTACATTTTTTATTACAGGAGCAACGGAATTCGCTCACTTCCAAATGAGCATAACTCGTCATACCTTTTTGATATTCGCTGAAAAAAACTTTCCGTTTTCAAATAATTAACATAAAAAGATACTTTAAAAGAAAAAAAAACCTTAAACCTATAAGAAATTCACATCACTTATCTTGGTTTTTATATTGTCTAAAAAACACTTAAAATGCTTCCAAGGCTTTGTTATGTCTTAAAAAAATTAATTGGAAAATGCTTAATAAGGCCTTCTCTGCAAAAAATGGGCACTTCAGGATATCGGAAAACTCGTTGGGTCGAGAGAAACTTTTTTTATATCACGTACAACAAACAACTGCTACTTAGAAGGAATTTAAGTAACCCAACTATCACAAAAAAAGGACATTGTAATAGGCTTATTCACTAAAGTTGGATAATTCTTATTTTTTATCTCTAAATTAACGCACTACAGTCTAAAGATTAGTAATTTCCACAGAGTAAAAAGCTAACAGATATTCCAAACGGCGGTTTTCCTCTTTAGGTACTTAATTCAATTCAAGCTCTCAGATTATAATTAATTTCACTTGCAGCCAATCAGAGAAGGCGAAATGCGAAAGTGATTCCCGATTGGATATGGAACTTCTATCAAGCGGCATTTTAATTTTATCGGTGCTGCTCTTTTTTCTCCAAAAAGTAGTCTATGGGAAAATCCATGTTAAAAAAGTTGCCATAAGCGTCTATGGAGATGAACCTCTGTTAATAGTCCAAGAAAGATAGCTCAAAAAAGGGGTTCAAGTGGAACAAATTGTAAAAGAAAGTTTGATGGGTGATTCTTATTGGAAATTTTCAGTAGAAAACGATGGTGAAACGTATACCAAAATTAACCGTGTCCTTTAGCCAATATGGCGGATTTTCCAAAATGGCCGTCAATCGTTTTTAACTTATTGCCTCCTAAAAATTTTTAATAAAATTATAAATTTTGCAGTAAATGATTAAATTTAGTAGCAAAAGCAATGGGGAATTATTTATTTCTCTTACAATAAGTCATTTATCCAATATGGCGGATTTTCCAAAATGGCGTCCACTAATGTTTATAATAAGTAAAATTCTGATGATAAATTCGTAATTTTTTCAGGATATGGTAAGAATTAAGTCATAATAATATTCATATCAGTTTCCTCTCCTCAATGTAACAAATATGGCGGATTTTTCAAAATGGCGGACAATCGTGTTTTACTTTTTTGCTAAAAATCGTTAATAAAATTAAACTTTTGCAGTAAATTATTAGAATTTAGTTGCAAAAATAATGTGGAACTGTTTTTTTCTCTTACGATAAGTCATTTATCCAATATGGCGGATTTTAAAAAATGGCGTCCACCTAATGTTAAAAATACATAAATTACGATAATAAATTCTTAATTTGTACAGGATACGGTTAGAATTAAGTCACAATAATATTGATAAAAGTTTCCTCCCCCTCAATATATCAAATATGGCGGATTTTCCAAAATGGCGGCCACACTTAGATCCTTTTTATTTTTAACGTTTTTACATATAAATAAATTTTATTTTAGCATAACATAAATATTTATATATTAAATTACCTATAAAATAGTATATTAACCAAGATTTTGCGATGCATAGAAATAATTTCCAAAAAAGGCGGCCCCATATTTCACACTTGTGATAAATGGTAATTTTTGAATTTCTACCTACCTTTAACATTATTTACCATTAAATTTTAGTAAAATATAAGTATTCTGCTTATATTTTACCTAATAACATTTAATATTTCTAATTATTAAGAAAAAAAATTAAAAATAAAAAGGATCTAAATAAGTGGCTGCCATTTTGGAGAATCCGCCATATTTGATACATTGAGGGGGAGGAAACTTTTATCAATATTATTGTGACTTAATTCTAACCGTATCCTGTACAAATTAAGAATTTATTATCGTAATTTATGTATTTTTAACATTAGGTGGACGCCATTTTGGAAAATCCGCCATATTGGAAAAATGACTTATCGAAAGAGAAAAAAAAAACAGTTCCACATTATTTTTGCAACTAAATTCTAATAATTTACTGCAAAAATTTTATTTTATTAACGATTTTTAGCAAAAAAGTAAAACACGATTGTCCGCCATTTTGAAAAATCCGCCATATTTTTTACATTGAGGAGAGGAAACTGATATGAATATTATTATGACTTAATTCTTACCATATCCTGAAAAAATTACGAATTTATCATCAGAATTTTACTTATTTTAAACATTAGTGGACGCCATATTGGAAAATCCACCATATTGGATAAATGACTTATCGTAAGAGAAAAAAATAGTTCCCCATTGCTTTTGCAACTAAATTTTAATCATTTACTGCAAAATTTATAATTTTATTAACAATTTTAGGAGGCAATAAGTTAAAAACGATTGACCGCCATTTTGGAAAATCCGCCATATTGGCTAAAGGACACGGTTAATTTTGGTATACGTTTCACCATCGTTTTCTACGGAAAACTTCCTATAAGAATCACCCATCAAACTTTCTTTTACAATTTGTTCCATTTCAAACCTTATCTTTCTTGGACTGTAAGCTCTATGCTCTGTGGTAATTTCCATGTAAAAAAGGTATCGTTCTAAAATTTTTGTCATCAGTTATTATCTCACCTACTACTAAACTAAAACTACTACTAAACTACTACTAACGTTTAATGTCATATACATCAGGTTATCCCACTAATTTGAATATAATTACATTTTCAAAAATATTTTTGTGATTAGATATCATTGAAAGAAAAGTAAATATATTCAAAGTATCAAATAATCTTCGTAGAAAAATGACTAAATTATATTTAGTACACATTTTTTCCCACAACAAAAGTAATCCAAATTTTAAAGATCTTGGAAAAGTATTCTTCTAAGGCCAAATTCAAATAATGCTATGGCCTTTATCATGTCTTCCCAAAAATACTTCAAAAATTATAAGCAATGTATTCCACCAAATAACTAATAATATGTAATCTTTCCAAATAAACTACAAATGTTCCAAAAGCAGCAACTCCTATAGTGTCTATGATACGATTATGCTAAGCGCGCACTAGACTTCCATCGCGGCGACTACAACATAACTGTCACTCGAGAACAATGCATCTCTATGGTGAGATTCTTGGCAATCGGCCAAGAGTCACGTTGCCTAATGCTCGCGATCTAGCTTCTTGCAATAGTCAGGGTGATAATTTTGTATCAGTTGCCGTGAAAGTATCTAGTGCCCGCTTAGCCTTAATGTCTACTAAAGTAACCCAGCACCTATGGAGAAATTACACACACCCGAAAATAATTTCAGATGGAGAAGAAAATTTTCCATATTTCTATATTACTTCAACTATTCGTAAACATTTAGATAAAAGCATTACAGTAAAGCATAAAGAGGGCAGAAATGCTCCCCAAATATCTACCATAAAGCTAAAGTATAAATCCACCCAACACAGGAACTCTATCTTCTTTTACATGTTTTTCCTTTTCGGATTCACGAGTCACTAAACAACCTGTTAGAAGTGAGATTAATAGGTTCCAGCATTGGCTCAGATCCTTGTTGAGTAATGCAAATGGGCTGATTTCGGAATGTCTCAGAGAAATTTAAGGTGAAAATTGCGTCGGGACTAAACTACGGGTTATTTATTGCGCCTAATGCCGGATTTTCCTCTGGCTTTTTGAAGGGGTTGTTAAACTGAGAATAAACAGTGGTCTCAAGTAGTTTATCTGAATTATAACTTATGTTTTGTTAAGGATATATGATTAAGAGATATTACTAGAAAGATTCACGCGGTGTAAATTATTTAATTACATTATCGTTTCTACTTATACATGAATGTACCTAATGTGGATTTAATGAGCATAACTTTAATTTAATTAAGAGTTGATTATGGTACCAACTTCTGCAGGGTGTTTAAGAAAAAAAAACTTTACTGAAAAACAATGAAAGGGTTGGAGAGTTCTTGATAAGGATATTTAAAACATGATGGGGAGTATATGCACTGTTAAAAGTGTTAGGACATAATGTAGTACAAGGGAGTTGTAAAAAGCGATTAACC
The DNA here is from genome assembly GCA_024610705.1 of Tetragnatha versicolor. Classification (NCBI taxonomy): domain Eukaryota; kingdom Metazoa; phylum Arthropoda; class Arachnida; order Araneae; family Tetragnathidae; genus Tetragnatha; species Tetragnatha versicolor. The sequence goes on from JANDEH010000067.1 coordinate 708,413, forward strand.
AAATGTGCATTTATATAAACAAATCACAACTGAGTGTAAAGATTCATTTCATATGTTACAACAGTTAGACAACTACTTCCCCCGTAAATTTTTAACAAAATTAAAACAAGTGTCAAATCGTGAGATGAGTTATTAAAATTGCGATATTAAGATCGAGTTTAACCAAAAAATGGAGTTCCATTTATTTTATGGCGTTTAAATGGGAGGAATTTCCTTAGCTTATAGGTGCATGAACAGGTGGAAGTCACTTTGATAAAAAATCGAGATTAAAGTGTGGATCAAACAGATCCCATAAAACTGAGATGATCTGGAGTACAGATGTTTCCCTGTTTGCATTATATTTGCTCTTCCCATTATTATTCAAATTATCTTGTCTTAGTCCTCTTTTCCCACTCTATTATTGTCAATACTAACATCTAATAGTAGAGTTCTGATACACCCTGTATATAGAGCTTGTTTCCAATATTCCACTGTATTTGAGAACTAAAGGCTAAAGTGTATTTTTAAAAGGGCCAGTGTTTCTATAATGAGACCAAAACAACAGTTTTTCTAAAAAAAAGAGAGAGAGGCTTAAAGGCTTAGAAGTATATATATATATATATATATATATATATATATATATATATATATATATATATATATATATATATATATATATATATATATATATATATATATATATATATATATATATATATATATATATATATATATATATATATATATATTTTTTATTACACCGACATCTTAAAAAAAACTCCTACGCATTGATCCCAACTTCGTAAACAAAGTCCCTCATTAACATTAAGCCAAAATAACGTATACAAGGAAAGGAAATTTCCGTTCTTATTAGGAAATTGTTTTTCTCATGGAAATAATTAGATCGGATCGGATTTTAGCTGTTTTCTGCTATTTATAATTTCAAAAGAAATACAATATTTAATTCCAACACAAAATTAAATGTCTCTGTTTATGAAATTACTGAACTTGTTTGTAAACACGCTGCTTTCAAATGACTACGAATGTCCAAGAAGACTATGCAGGTAGATTCTTCTTTTTTCATTTGCAAACTTCAACAAATGCAAACGGAACATAAATGGGACACTTCCAACACCAACAAGTGCACTCAAATAAACCAGAAGACAATCACATCTCATTTTATTCAAAACCCCCAAAACATGTTAAGGTTTGATAAGGACATCACCATCAAAGTCCTCATCCAAATTTTCAAAAACGAGAGAATTATTTTTTGACACAACTAGGCACAACGAGAGAAGATGACATCAACTCTCCCTCTCCAAGAACCAATCTCCGTCTTGATTCATCCCCCAGCCAAATGCCCCCAAAGGGGTTCCGCCCCCCCCCAGACCCTAAAAATTAAATTACTAACGTCGCGCCTAAGAAATCATCTTGAAAAGGAAACGACCAAGAAGACAGAGGACCGGATAATTAATGTGAAGTAGGCACGTATTTAAATGTTACGTAAACGTTTCAGACGCTCTTCTCGTTATTTTAATTGAATTACCCGAGCGTATAAACAGATAACCAAGTCCTCTGAGATGTTTTCCTGTGCCTCTAACGAGGACTGGAGTTTTGTTTTTAGATATTTTTAAAGGTGCTTTTGTTTCTTTGAATGCGGTTTTTCTTTTTGCTTTGGAGATGTGTTTTAAGAATGGGAATTTTTTCATTGAAAAGTAGCTTATGAGCTAAACAAACAATTGCGTTTTACTTGAAAAGGCAATAGTTTTGACACGGAGTTGTGGTATAGTTTTAAGCTGATTAAAAGTGTTGGTTATTTTCGGATTAAATTTTAGAAATTGTATTCGTTTTGTATAAATAAAATATTTCAAACCATCAATGGTGATTCGATGTTCGATATTATATAGGTACCTGCTATCGAGAGTATCTATAGGAATAGGATACACAATTATCTCATTGCTGTATCTTCTGAAATGTATCACAAAGAGAACCAAGTTTCTCTGATTACTCGTTAGTAATTCCTAGACTATTATTAAATGTTTTGCTGGTAATGTCTTAATAGAAAATCAGAGATACTACATTTTAAATTATTGTCGAATTGTGATCACAGCTAATGTTATAAATCAGATAATGTTATGAAAATTGACCAGTCCCGATTCCTCCTTTTAACTAAACGCAAAATGTATCGTTTTATGTGATCAATATGTTACACTGTTCTACACTGAAAAAATTTCCTTGATGAAAATAGTCATTTCTTATAGATTTTGGGTCGCTGAATACGAAAATCACCATTAAAATTCTCAATTGACTCAAGATTTTCGGGGAACAGCCCCTCCCCCTTTTCACGTTTTTTAACGACTTTATAACTTTGAACTCGATTTTCAGGGTCAAAAAGCATTGCTTTAATCTTCAAATTGCCCCCCAGGGGACAAGAAATGTTGAAATTAATAAAATATTATAAATTTATAACAAATGGATAGGTTTAAGGGGTAGTTAACCCCCTAAGAATGCAAAAAATTAGCTAAAAATTATAGAGGTTTTTATACGCTATTTTTTCCTCCTATTTTTTACGCAATTCCCGTTTGAAGGGTCGTAACCCTTCCCCAAGGACCCAAATTTGATGGCAATATGCAGCAATGATTTTTGCTAAAAGCGGTTGAGGTGAGAGCGCCCCCAGAGCACCTACGGAAGGGTTCAATGCCGCACTTAGAGTTTAACTGTGCTGTACAAAAAAAATTTGAAGCCACTTACTGAATTTCAGCTGATTCTTGTGTAAAATGATCTGCTGAATTCAAATATGACACCCATTTTCCTCCATCACCCTCAGTTTTTAAGGGGATGCCCCCTAATTGTTATCCACAGCCGTGCATCTGTTAACATCTTGAAACATGGAATCCTCACTCCCGAAAACCGGTCAGTTTTTAAAGAACTGAAGAGTTTCTACTTAGGATACACCCAAAATATAAGAAAAACATCATTTGTAATCTGTTCAAAATCATCGATATTAATTCCTGAACTCGCGAGCGCCTTCGCGATTCCGGAAGTCTTCCGAACTCTTCCGCGGGGACTTCTGGGAGGCTAACACCTCAACCGCTTTTAGTAAAAATTATTGCTGCATATTGTCATCAAATTTGGGTCCTTGGGGAAGGGTTAGGACCCTTCAAACGGGATTTGCGTAAAAAATAAGAGGAAAAAATAGCGTATAGAAACCTCTATAATTTTTAGCTATTTTTTTGTATTTTTAGGGGGGTAATTACCCCTTAACCCTATCCATTTGTTATAAATTTATCATATTTTATTAATTTGAACATTTCTTGATAACTGGGGAGCAATTTGAAGACTAAAATAATGCTTTTTGACCCTGAAAATCGAGTTTAAAGTTATAAGGTCGTCGAAAAACGTAAAAAGGGGGAGGGGCTGTTCCCCGAAAATCCTGAGTCAATTGAGAATTTTAATGGTGATTTTCGTATTCAGCGACCCAAAATCTATAAGAATTGACTATTTTCATCAAGGAAAAAATTTTGAAGGCCAAATTTGTAGAACAGTGTTATCAAAATCTGGTGAAGTACAGTTGGGGAAATAAAAAACGACTCAGTTGCGATTTCTGGCGAACCACTTGGGTTAGGAAGACAAACGAGGTGTCATTTTTCATTGTTTAAAGTTTTCTTTAACCTTAAAAATTTTCGAGTCCTTAGGGGGTCGTCTTCATATTAAACGAAACACTAACTTTTTTTTTCTATGGGGACCCTCAATTATTATGAGATTTTCTGAAAGGCCATTACTCAAAACCCTTAAATACCCAGTTTCTTCCAGATTGATTCAAAATTAAAAAATTTAAAAAAAAATTAAAAAAAATTAATTTTTAAAATGGTGAAATATTTGTCCGGTAATGGATTCAAGTGGTAATTTTATGAAGAAAGCCAAAATTTCAATCGATTTCACCGAATAGTTTTTGATAAAAATGAACTTTAATCTTAAGGGGCGGTATACCGTTGCCGAATGCATACCGCGAATGTTCTTTCTCGTTCGTTTTTATCAAAAACTATTCAGTGAAATCGATTGAAATTTTGGCTTTCTTCATAAAATTACTACCTGAATCGATTACCATAAAAATATTTCACGATTTTAAAAATTAATTTTTTTTTTAATTTTTTAATAGTGAATCAATCTGGATGAAACTGGGTATTTAAGGATTTTGAGGGATGGCCTTTCAGAAAATCTCATAATAATTTGGAGTCCCCATTGAAAAAAAAAAGTTAGTGTTTCGTTTAATATGAAGACGACCCCCTAAGGACTCGAACATTTTTTTGGTTAAAGAATACTTTAAACAATGAAAAATGACACCTCATTTGTCTTCCTAACCCAAGTGGTTCTCCAGAAATCGCAACTATGAGTCGTTTTTTATTTCCCCAACTGTACCTTAAAAACCTCCTTTTTCCCAGTTTAAAGGCCAATTTTATTACATAATCATACAAAGGGAGTCATTACTTTATTAGTGTTACATGTTTCACTCTCATATTTTTTTTAAGAACGTAAAAGTTGAAAATTACTTACTAAGTAATCGTTTTAAATACAGTCAATTCTGTTTTTGTGCGAGGAATAGGGACCGCACAAAAATCGCATAAAAAAAATTCGCACCAAACTTCGCGAGTAGCTATAAAAAATAGTTTTCGCAGCACATTTAAAAAATCCTTTTTTTATGCGGTGAATAAGGACCGCATAAAAAAAGTTTCACGTAGGACAGTAGCGAAAATCCCTCAGCATCGCTGAATTGAAAATATCTTTATGTTCGGACCGTAACGCAATCCCCATCCTACAGCTGAATTGAGAAACCGTTTCTATACCTACCGTAGACTTTTTTTCAGTTACCATGTAGTCGGAGACGACTGTTGTTTCATGAGACCCTTGTATGTCTCGGTAGCGAGATATACAAGATTTTTTTTCTAATTTGAAATTTTCATACACCGCACAAAAAACGCCGAAGGGAAAAATCCCAAAAAAAGTCGCACAAATAAAAAATCGCACAAAAAAGGTTCGCACAAAAACAGGTTTGAGTGTACTTCAATTATGACTACATAATTGTTATTTTTCGAGTTACTCTGTTTGAAACTTTTTAACATAAAATCGCTTATTATCAATCTGATAGTGTTATCCGATTGATAATAAGCGTTTTTATGTTAAAAAGTTAAATAACATTTAAAATAACAATTAATAGGTTAATAATCTTAAAAATAGAGCAGCTTTGAAATATTTGTGCATAACAAGATAAAATGAAATTCCCCCTGATAAAACAGTATTATAAAATCCATACTATTAAAAAACTAAACGAAAACATTTCATCTGATCGTTTTAATAAAAGGTTATATGGTATCTGCAAAAGAATTAAGTTTTATGAAATATTGATACAAATGGATGATACTTTTCCCATTCCTTTATGCCGTGAGATTGAAAAACGATCAGAACACATGAAATGCGAATCCACAGCAATGCAATTCAAAACCCAGTACGTAACAAGATATTTACAATCTATTCTACGCCATCCAATCGCAAAAACACCATTTCACAAAAGGGGATCGCGCAAATTATTCTTCAACGACTGAATGAAAAAATATAAAACGGCAACGGGCAATCCCAGCGCATCCGCTTCGATAACAAAACTCCAATCCATCCGTCCAAAACCAGTTTGCATTTCCATAGAAATGCAAAAAAACGCACTCCAAAGTGTAAACACGGAACTCTTTTCTCACGCGTATCCAAATAACGCGGCAACTCGCGCATGGAAACTCGAAGAAAATATGCCGTGCTAAGAAAAAAATGAAGAAAAAAGTAAAGCAATCTTCTTAAAACTTTTTAAACTGACTTCACTACACCCCGTGAGAAGAGAGAGAGGAAGTGGGGATTTTTTCGGCTCTCGCGGAAGGAACTGGTTCCCGTCCCTTTTCCGGATAAATCCGGGATTCGCTATCTTCCGGTTGCGTTCCCGAGATTTATTCCATCAACCACAGGACTGGATCTCTGGGATTATCGGAGTTGTAGGGTAAAATCCTGTACGGCTCTCTTTTTCCGATTGGATTGTGCAGTCATCAATTTTAAAATAGAAACAAAGATGGACGTTTGCAGGGGGTTGATTTTCTGGTTTGTTTAGAGGTGATTTAAAATTATTTTGACTTTATTCTCTACAGTGCTACTTTATTCAGTGCTACAGTGTTACTTTTACTACTTTATTCTCTACAGTGTAATTTGAAAATGGTTGTTGCTGGAGAAATATATATATATATATATATATATATATATATATATACAGGGCTCGATTTCTAAAAAAAGAGGTACCGGAACGGTAAAATTATTGATATTAAAACTGAAAAAACGAATACTTTTTAATACCTAAACTTAAGCATTCATTTTCAAATTTAAATTTATAAAATAAATTCAAATGTGTTGTACTAGATTAGGAAGAGTGTTTTAACTTAATTATTGTGTAAGACAATGAACTCTTAACACACCTTTTTTTAAAGTGGGTTTTAGGGTTCTGTCCAGACTTTTTGTGAAGGGTCCGGTTTTTTAATAATTGTGAAAATCTACTCATAATTTTGTGAATTTTAGTTATGTTTAAATTAGTTTTTTTCAGCCAGGAGCCTGTTTCTGTGAAAGTAAGCTCACAAATTTGCAGTACTGTGAAAAAAAGTGACCATTTAAAGGCCAAAATACTTTGTGAAGGGTCCTTTTTTAAGGTAAAATGTGTTGTGAAGGGTCCGTTTTTAAGGTAAAATGTGTTGTGAAGGGTCCGAAAACGGACCCAAATTTCTTCTAAACAGACCCTTAGTTTTACTTTTTTTTCCAACAGGGTGCCTCGTGTAGGAGGCGGGACGGTAGGGTGTCTCAAAAAAAACTTTTTTTTTCGAAAAACCTCGGTCCCCAGGGCTTTTCCCATTCCTTTTGGTCCCAAAAGATTGTGTGTGAAGTTTCAGCCCCCTAAGTTAACTCTAGGGTTTGCCTGTAGAGCCCCAAAGTTTGAAAAAAGTGGAAAAAATGACCAATTTTCAGAATTTTTAAAAATTATATTTTAAGATTGATACTGAGATAAAACTGGTTCAAATGTGTCATTTAGGACTTATATTGGTGGAATATATTTATTTATGTGTATTAACTGTACCCTATAGCCCCTATAATTTAAGATTAAAACGTACTACTTAGGGACGTTGCACTCGCCAAAGCTTATAATGCACTGAATGAATTAAATCCGAAATAATGAAATGAATTAAATCCGAATTTCTTCAAAGGAACTCCTTCAAATGATGCCATTTGGAGCTAAAATGATATTATAAATTATAAAAACCAGTGAAATAACAGTTTTTGGCCCTTCCAGTGAGCTTTTAATGTAAAAAGTGTTTTTCTTCAAAATTTCTCGTTTCCAGCTAATAAAACCCAAAATTTATACTAAAAAAGGGGGTTGTTGTACTTTTTAGATACCAAACTTTGAAATCTTTATAGGGGTTTCATTTTTAATAAGTAGAATTAAATTTTATAGCCCACAGATCGGAAATGACATGGATATTTCCTATACCAGACTTGAAAATCTATTTTTTTTTTAAGTTTGGAAAATTACTTCCTTTTAACGTATTAGGGGAAAGTTTTAATTAAAAACTTCTTTCTTTAACATTTCAACCAAGATTCACAAGTATTAAACTATTTTCCTAACTTTGAAAAAAGAAAATCGATTTTCACGTCAGGTATAGGAAATATTCTTGTCATTTCCGATCTGTGTTGTTTAAAATTTAATTCTACTTGAAAAAATTAAACCCCTATAAAGGTTCCAATGTTTGGTATCTAAAAAAGTTCAGCAAACCTCTTTTTTAGTATAAGTTTTGGGTTTCATCAGCTGGAAACGAGAAATTTTGAAGAAAAGCACTTTTTACATTAAAAGCTCAGTGGAAGGGCTCAAAACTGTTATTTCACTGGTTTTTATAATTTATAATATCATTTTAGCCCCAAATGGCATCATTTGAGGGAGTTCCTTCGAAGAAATTCGGATTTAATTCTTTTCGTCCACCGGTAGTGCATTATAAGCTTTGGCGTGTGCAACGTCCCGAAGTAGTACGTTTTAATCTTAAATTGTAGGGCTATAGGGTACAGTTAATACACATAAATAAATATACTCCATCTAAATAAGTTCTATAGACGCATTTGAACTAGTTTTGTTAGCATTATCAATCTTAAACATAATTTTTAAAAATTCTGAAAATTGGTAATTTTTTCCACTTTTTTCAAACTTTGAGGCTCTACAGGCAAACCCTAGAGTTGACTTAGGGGGCTAAAACTTCCCACACTATCTTTTGGGACCAAAAGGAATGGGAAAAGCCCTGGGGAGCGAGGTTTTTCGAAAAAAGGCTTTTTTTGAGACACCCTAGCGGGACGGTGAATGAACCATTAGTGTTGTATATTTTGCCAACTTAAGGAATATAATGCGTAGTTAAAGTCCTTAAATGGTATAATTTTGCAAATTTTCTTTACAAATTTGCCCAGCGATCTGGCAAATCTGGTTCATATAAAAAAGAATCAACACCAATAGCGGATTGTGGATAGTTTAAATGGGGGTTCACAATCATGTTTTAAAAGAACAATTAAGTAACAATCTTACAATTAAATCAGAAATATTGTTATTTGCAAAAAAGATAAAAATGCATTAAAAATGTTTTTTTTTAATTTGAAATATGCCCTTTTTATATTTTTTTGGCAGGATTCTTACTGATATGAACTTAATTTGAAAATAAATCAGAGCTCTTAGTACAAAAAGGGGGCCTGGGGGTTCTCCCCCAGAAAAATTTTGGAAATTTGACCGTAAAAACAGGGTTTTAATTCATTTTAGGATTTTTTTTGTACATAGAAAGGTATCCGCTGCCCTGATGAAATGGGCCGTAGTTAGGAGACCCCTAAAATAGAATAAATTTTTTTTTCCGAAAAAGAGGTTCCGGAACGGCGTTCCGGACCGTTCCGGCTGAAATCGAGCCCTGTATATATATATATATATATATATATATATATATATATATATATAGTGCAGCAAACTTTCAGGGATGATAGTACTCATCAAGACGAACAAGAATCGGTATAGAAAGGGGGTCCCAGACCAAATCCCAGGGAGTTAAAAATGGAGCGACACCCCAAAAAAACATTGAAAAATTCAATTTGTAGAACTACTATTGGTAAAAACTTAATTATGGTTTCGAAAATTGTGGTTTAATATGATCTTTAAAATAACCTCAAAAGTCTTCACTTTAAAATTTGTTTTATTATGAAAAAAGTTAAAAACACAAAAAATGTGAAAACTCAGCCAAAACCTTATTTTGTATTTCGAAATCCTTTCTTTTGATTTGATAATCTGAAAGATCATAGTTGAAAACCCTTAAGTCCAAAGTTTCACGTAAATACAATCAATATTAAACGCTTGAGATCATTTTAAAGTTTGTTTTTTGGGTGCGCAAGCAGTTTTTTAGAGCTGTTTCCAGAACAGCTGTTAGCGCACGCAAAAAACAGACTTTAACAGGATCTCAAGCGTTTAATATTGATTGTATTTACGTGAAACTTTGGACTTAAGGGTTTTCAACTATGATCTTTCAGATTATCAAATTAAAAGAAAGGATTTCGAAATACAAAATAAGGTTTTGGCTGAGTTTTCACATTTTTTGTGTTTTTTAACTTTTTTCATAATAAAACAAATTTTAAAGTGAAGACTTTTGAGGTAATTTTAAAGATCATATTAAACCACAATTTTTGAGACCATAATTAAGTTTTTACCAATAGTAGTTCTTCTACAAATTCAATTTTTCAATGATTTTTTGGGGTGTCGCTCCATTTTTAACTCCCTGGGATTTGGTCTGGGACCCCCTTTCTATACCGATTCTTGTTCGTCTTGATGAGTTCTATCATCCCTGAAAGTTTGTTGCACCATTTCAGATACACCCTGTATATATTTTACTCTTTTATCTAAAAACCTTCTTTGCAAAATGCACTTACTCCTAATTTTCTACCTTGCAAAAGCATTGTTTAAGGCAGTGGTGCCCAACCTTTTTTTTCCCCGAGGGCCAATTTGCTTTTGAAGATTTATCTCACGGGCCACATAAAAAAACACTTTTAAGGATTTTTCTAAACACGGAGAAACATAACATACCCGTTGTCAATGAGAAGTTTGCATCATCTGTTTCGAGGATACTAGTTCTTGTAAATTCGGCTCCAAATTTGTAACACTTATCCTTAAAACTGAATTAAGATGATTATCTGTTTCGTCTCTTGATATTGTGTTCTTTAAACCCTGCCACAGTCTCCTTACATGTAAGACAGCGGTTTATTTTCACGCTAAATGAAGAAATATGAATGTGTCCACTTTTGTTGAAAGTTTCGTCATTTCGAGTAAATCTTCAACATTTTACGATCGGACATCTTTTCGAAGTTTGTTTCTAAAATGACCCTTATAAACGGAATTCAAATGGCTAATTGATACTGATAAATATTTATCCAATGGCAAATTCCCCGTAGCTATAGAAAAAAAAACAGAGAAGTAAAAATTACCGGATGTTGAAGAATTCCTTTTTTATCATCTTTTTTTTAGAAGGAAGTGCCATAATTGTCTCACATTATGTCCTGGTTTTCTTGGAAGATTTCTGAAAGTGGTTTTTGTTTTTAAGATTTAACGAGTCCGCGGGCCACAGGGAACAGCCTGGCGGGCCACATTTGGCCCGCGGGCCGTAGGTTGGGCACCACTGGTTTAAGGGATTCGGCTATGGTGATACAGAACCTATGAACTACTAATTCTGTCCAATACCTTCCAATTGAAAAATGTTTAATTTTTAAAACAGCTTTAGAAAGAGTCCATGACTGGACCCACAGCTCAAATGATGACTGACAACCATAGATATCTAATTAATAGATCCTAAATAAAAAATTTTGTTCTAATTATATTTGTTTTAGGTTTAATTAAATAAATAAAACAACTTTCACCCACAGACTAATCATGCATTTAAATAAAGTAATGCTCTTATAAATAAAAATAGGAAACAAGCAATACAATATAAAGCTTTATTTTGAGAATAATAAGTCTTGAATATATACAACTCTTAAAATATGTAGTGCTCGGTTACCTACATTTGCAATACAATATAAATTGAATCGTTATATAATTGAAAAAAGGGGTTCTTGCGTATTATGCCGTCAACCTGCCGTTACAGCTTTAGAAAGAGTCCTCCAGCTGCCATGTTTACCCACAGATCAAATGATGACGGAAAACCAGAGATCTCTAAAAACTATTACCATTATGATTAGATCCTAAAGTAATAATAATTAGTAGCCTAGTATTATTTTAGGATGTAAGAATAAAATTAACAATTAGATATTTATGGTAGTCAGTCATTATTTGAGCTGGGGGTAAACATGGCGGCTGGAGGACTCTTTCTAAAGCTGTTCCGAATCACACCTTGCAACTAGCAAACACATTGACTCTATTGAATAACTTGCAAATAAATCTAAACTTAAGGTTGCCGTCCCGTAGACTGTATCTGATGATCAAGAAGGTGCATTTTGTAGTTAAGACCACACTTGGTATTGCACACAGCGCAAGTTTCTACGTACTCATCCTCACCGTGACGAAAGTCCCCATTCACTACCGTTTCGATCTCGATTTCTTGAAGATTTCCAGACTTCGGCACCGCTCTATACAACTGGTGGTCCATGTCCTCTCTGACCCTCGTCAAGTGCATCCTGTCAGCCAGTGTCCTCTGAAGCATCCGAATCGGCTCTGGAGCATGTTCTTCAACAACGGAGTCCGACAAGGCTCTCATCCTATCCACCTTGGCGTATGCTCGCCCGCTGTGCTCTACCAAATCTCTGTAAAATTGAGAAAAGCTGCGGTGCTCTTTCAACAACCTGTTGAGGATAATGTACAGACACAAGGAGGACGTCTGCAGGAACCTGCAGCAATTTTTGTCGAAGCCCATGTACATGTGGACCATCAGGAGCGCAGCGGAGGCGAGGAAGACTTGACAAGGACTGCTGACGATTTTTGAAGAATGGCCAACTATGCAGCGAAGGAATTCCACTTCGGACTTGCAGGTGTGATTGAAGTTCTGCATCAGAATTCGTTTAAAGGTGGCGTTGTGGACGTAGGATATGTGCAAGACGATTTCGCCGATACGATCGAATGCGGATTGCAGTTGCAAGCCTCGCCGTTTCCGGAAATAGGCGTTGTAGGTGTAGGAGAGGATATTTTGGCAAAAATCGAGTGCGTCGTCGTTTATTTCCATATCGATAGATCCTGACCTATATACACATTAAAAAATACATAAGCACATTATACTTATACTCTATTCATTTAGAATTGGCGCTTGAGAAATAGTGCTTTCCCCCACGCTAGAAGCGTTACCATAGTTACACTCTTCGAGCAGCCAATAGTAAGCCTTCTTCCATCACTTTGACAAGGATAGTTGCTATGGTTACCGATCGGTGGTGGGGAAGGAAATATTATCAAGCGCCAGTTAAAAATGAACAGAGTATAGATGTGGAAGATTATGAGTGATTTCAATTTTTTATACTAGACAGCAACTTAAGTTGAACCTACTACGTCACTGACGAACAAAATAGGTCCCATCGCGGTGTCTGAATTTCTAGTGAGACAAATGAACGTCAATTATAAAATATGATTATTTCGTTAAACCCATGTACAAATAATCTTTTTATCCCAATTCGCGTATCGAAATTCCTCCCATCAACCCAACAGGCTTTGTGTTTACTCACTTTCTCCTTCAACGTAGTAGCGTACTGGGTTCAAGAAACGTTGCTGTGAAGTATTATAGTTCTTTCTTTCTGTCAATAAATAAATTTGTTTTTTATGCTAAGACAAGAAAAGGTGGTTAAAGTGTAAGTGCAACGTGTGAATTTAAGAATGGGTTTGAAAAAGTAACATTTAAAAACACTATTATTATCATCATAGGTTTACATGCACTAAAGTATCAAGCAAATAGTTTTACTGAATTAATAAACAAAATTCAGAGTATTTAAAAATATTTGAGTGAAATACGCCGGTGTAGTAAACTATAAATTTTAGTAAAGTTTAATAGAGACTTGATTTTAAAGTGCACTTACGTGAGTCGTTGGTCAAGTACAAATAGTTATTTTCCGACCAACTTCAGTAATACTAATCGATTATCACATCATTTTATCGATAATCGATAGCTTGCTGCTGCTGATGAGGATTGGGTTTTGGTGCTCTTTGCTACAGCAGCGAGGCCGGCTCAATAGCTTGCAAAACCATGGAATAACTGAAAGCCAGTAGATCTAAAAAATTGCCAGAGAACATTGAGGAAAGTCTATGGTTCAAGACACAGAGTAAAGATTATTCAGAGAGTCCAAAACAAGATTTTACTAAAATAGTTCTACAGTTATCACATAGTGGCGTTCCGACCCTCCAGCTGTCAATCATTAGTGTGGGCGGGGACTAAAGGAAACGAGTGATTCTCATTGGACTTAGAACTTTTTATGGAGGCTGCATTTGAATTTCTCAATCTCTGCTATTTTTCCCCTGATCAATGAAACTTTTCCCTTATGGTTGAAAACTTTCCCTGACAGTTACTAAACTTTCCCTATTATAAACATTGATGTCGTTTGTTCTGGCGTTTAATATCTCTTATCAGTGATTGTGGTCGCAGAAATGATCATTAAATGTGTAGTTATATGTTTAAATTGAATTAAATGTGGAGTTGGAGTTGTGAGTTCGATTCCAGAGGAACTCACGGTCCATCGTCACTTTAAAGAAGATGAGAGATAGTGACGTCACGGGCAGATCTGTATAAAAGCCGGCGAGAGATCTGAGCCTGGACAGAACATTGGGTGAGTCCCTGGAGAGCGTGACATCAGAGAGACTTGTAATGTCTAAGAAATTATCCCCAAGCGCATGCTCGAAAGAAAGATACAGCAACTGTTTTAATACGAAGTGTATATTTGGACGGCCAAAACGGCCAGTGGCGCATGCTCTGTAGGTCTCGTGATGACGTAGCAGTCTCGGCGCTTAGTGATGGAACCAATGGTACGCCTAGCCGTGGAAGTTAGAGTAGAGTTTAGTTGAAAAATGGCCGTGCAAATATACAGTGCCGTTTTAATAACCGGGAAAATATATAAATTTTTTTCCCTCTTTAGCGATTTGAAAGTGGGCGGGGTTAATTGAGAGAGTGTATGCGGCGGTAGCTCAATTGTAGAGAGTCAACAACGTTACGTCATATTCTCTGGTTAGTTCCACCGTTATCACATAGAAACGCCACCGTCTATGGGAAAACACATGTTAAAAAAGTTGCCATTAGCGTCTATGGAAATGGACTCTCTGAATAATCTTTACTCTGTGGTTCAAGACTTACGTGTTATAAGTTATTATGTTCAGTAAAATATTAATTATTTTTGTATATTTTAATTTCTTGAAAAAAAAAGGAAATATTAATGAAATTGATTTTCCAGTACTATGTGAAAAGTTTTTAGAATTAAATCCAGCCAAGCCAATTTTTACAAGCCTCAATTAAGCAATAAATATTTATCACCTTGAAAACCATTTTTGTTTTAAAACATATTCGTCCCCAAACTGCCCAGAAGTTAAAGATTCGTCATATTTTTGTCATGTATGGCCAAACTTCGTTAACTTCTTGTTGCAGTTACGTAAGCTTGACATGTTTGGTACGAGTTGTTCCGGGATTAGCAGCATAAACAAAGAAAGATACATAACACTGGGGAACAGACATTTCGTTGTCTTAGAACTGTGACTTGTTTTTGAATCACTTTTGGCCCCTGAATCCAAAAGTAACTGTAGTTTTTGTCTGTCACGTCCACTTTTTTGGCAAACAGCCCCGCCCCCTTTTTACGTTTTTCAATGACTTAATGACTTTGAATTCGATTTTCAGGGTCAAAAATCATTACTTTAGTCTTTAAATTACCCCCGAGAGGACAAGAATGGTTAAAGTTTCTAAAATATGAAAATTTGTGGTCAATGGATAGGTTTAAGGGGTTATAACCCCCTAAAAACACAAAAAAATTGTTAAAAATGATAGAGTTTATTTTACGCTATTTTTTACACTTATTTTTTACGCAATTCCTTTTCAAAAGGTCCTAACCCATCACCAAGGACTCAAATTTAATGAAAATAAGCAGCAAGGATTTTTACAAAAAGCGGTTGAGGCATATAAGCGCCCCCGAAGCACCCGCGGAAGGGTTCGGAAGACCACAGACAATAAGAGACAGATCGGTCAATGGGCGACCTACGACACGAACGCCCTCAACCCGTGGTACCTGCACTAAAACTGTGGTTACAGTTAAGCTTTTAGGTCTGGCAACCATGGAGACGTTTTGCGAAGACGTAATCCATCGACCATATGATCACCAGGATCGCGATCTTTGGCGATTACATAAGCCCATTAAATGGTTTTTAAAATTAAAAAATATCTTTTTTTTTCAACAATTTTTTAAAATTTGCTATTATAATAGAAAGTTTAAATTAAATCATTAAGGTTTGTTCATCAACAAAATTTCGTGATCGCGTATGATGAAAAACTCGATTGTAAAAATACAAGCTTAAATATAAAGTAATCAAGAATCACACAAGTAAATAATGAATCTAAATGATTTTATTAAATCTCATATTTCAATAACTACAAATATTTGTTATAATCACTTGGCCTTTTAAGACAAACATGATGTGTAAATGAAGTTGCAATCCTTGTGAATCTAAACGAACACATCTTTTGCAAATACGAATCCCAGATCCCAGGCACATTCGAAATGAATTCTTGACAATAAAAATATATAATACTAGTATTCACTTTCATCTGAATTAAATACATACACCTATAATTAACGCGAATTATACTGAAAGCTTAGGGGAATTATACTGATACTAAAGCTGGGGTTTAGAAATCAAGTTCAAGAATGCAACACAGATTTTCCAATACATTGCAAAATAAAGAAGAAACGAGATAAAATGTGCCTTAGCAATAAGACACTGTTAAAATGATTTATAAATCTTGCAAACAATTTAAAAGAGTACGATTAAACGATTTACACAAACTTCATATTTACTTTCGAAATCGAATATTGCAAGTTTCGTCAACAAATTAAATGTATAAAGATTTCGATTAAAAAATATTAAATTAATCGATTAATGCCGGTACCGCTTGTCGCAGGTGCCACTTGAGATCACTGGATAAGCCCCGCCTATTGACCGGTGTGTCTCTTATTGTCTGTGCGGAAGACTCTCTTTCGCTTCGGGGACGATAACACCTCAGCCGCTTTTAGTAAAAATCATTGCTGCCTATTTTCATTAAATTTGGGTCCTTGGGGAAGGGTTAAGACCTTTTAAAGAGGAATTGCGTAAAAAAATAAAGAGAAAAACCATGAAATGCAAAAAAGGGACGTTATAAAGGATAGAGGTTATTTTAAGCTTTTCTTACTCTTATTTTTTATGCAATTCCTCTTTAAAAGGTCTTAACCTTTCCACAAGGACCCAAATTTAATGAAAATAGGCAACAATGTTTTTTACAAAAAGCGGTTGAGGTGTTATCGTCCCCGAAGCGAAAGAGAGTCTTCCGAACCCTTCCGCAGGTGCTTCGGGGGCGCTAATGCCTCAACCTCTTTTTGTAAAAATCATTGCTGCTTATTTTCATTAAATTTGGGTCTTTGGGGATGGGTTAGGACCTTTTGAAAAGGAATTGCATAAAAAATAAGTGTAAAAAATAGCGTAAAATAAACAATCGTTTTTAACGATTTTTTTGCGTTTTTAGGGGGTAATAACCCCTTAAACCTATCCATTCGCTAAAAAGTTTCATATTTTAGAAACTTTAAACATTCTTGTCCTCTCGGGTGTAATTTAAAGAATGAAGTAATGATTTTTGACCTTGAAAATCGAATTCAAAGTCATTAGGTCATTGAAAAATGTAAAAAGTGGGCGGGGATGTTTGCCAAAAAAGTTGACGTGATAGAAGAAAACTAACAACAGTTTTCTAATCAGTGTGCCCATTGAACTCTAAAACAGCCAAAAAATCGAAGTCAACAGAAATTATGTTAAAAATTGTTCCCCAGTGTAATTTATGATGAAGCTTAGTCTTTTCTGTTGCATTTAAAAATGTTAGAAAATAAATTAAGGCACTGTCTAAATCAGGGATGGCGAACCTTTTTCGATTAGTGTGCCATTTATATTACGGTTCATGATTTTCAGGTGTCAAGTGTGCCACTTGTTATTTTTTTAATGAAATATTTTTAAACCCTTGGAAAATGAAATCCGCCTTTGAGGGTAGATAGTTTAGAACATGAGTTTCCAACTTATACAAGTACTCAAGGGCCCCAATCGAAGGCACAAGCCTAGTGGTGGTGGTGGGCCGTCAAATCAGTGGTGTGTAGAAATTTATTTCGGGAGGGGCCAAAAAATTATTCCTCAGTCCCCCCCCGTGCATCTTTAATAGGGTTAATGCAGCTTTTTAATACATTTTTGGTAGAATTTGCATTTTCTAGAATTTAATTTAAGAAAAGTTTTCAATAATGAAGTTCCAAGTAAAGGGGGTCTGGGGATCCTCCCCAGACAAGTTTTGGAAATTTGACACTAAAAAAGGTTTTGAACAAGTTTTTGGTGCATCTAGTCAGAATTTCGGACTTTGCATTTTTGGGTAGGATTTTGATTTTCATGATTATAAAAAAGTCGTGAATAATAAAGATTCAAGTAGAAAAGGTGAGTTTGGGGACACTCCCCCAGATATTTTTGAAAATGTCACCTTAAAAAATTGGGTTTTAACTTGTTTTGATATACCTTGTCCGAATTTTAAAGAGGGGTACGGCCCCTTCGCCCCCTCTTATATACGCCCTTACTTAAAGTAATCAGGCTCTTGTTGCATCCATGATTTTGTTTTCTAACGGCCTAATGTCAGTTTCCTTATGTAATTATAAGGGCGGTTGTGATTTGCTTACCTTTTCTGATAAAAGGGGAAGAGGGGATACAAAATACGTAATATTTGAACGGCCCAATGGCACCTAAGAGGTCAGAAGGGGTGTTTTCGAGGGTCCTCCCCCGAAAAATTTTTAAATTTCTGCTAGCTAAAAAGTGTTCTGAAGCTGGTTTTGGGGAGTTTTCAGGTAGTAGGAAATCTCTGCTGCAGAATTAAAGTTTTTATGTGTCATTTTAAGTGAATGTCGCGTGCCACCGAAATACCGGTCACGTGCCACCCAGTGGCACGCGTGCCATAGGTTCGCCACCACTGGTTTATATCCACGAAAGTATCAATTCAACTCAAACAAATTTCGCTAATACTTTAGCGCGTATTCACAGAGCCCGCAAGGTTTTTCTACTTTGATAATAATGCGCATGCATTGATGATGATGTCGTGTCTAATGATAATGTGCAATTAATATGGCTCCGAAGCTGTCGAATACAGCTTTTGCAACCTCGACATCCCTATCTGTATAGAGCAGGTCCACTGGGTCTTCCAAGCCGATGTTAAAAAGTTTGGCCTAGATTGCTGGACAGCTGATGTTAAGAGGAAAGTGAGAGGTCATCTGGGCAATGAGGAAAAAGTTAGTGTAACTACGCTGTCCGCAGAAATCCTCATTCCCTTTAAATGCCCCGGACGCATGGTGACAATCAGATATTTCACAATTTATAGAAGAGGGGGTTGCTAGCACAGACAATAAGAGACAGACCGGTCAATAGGCGGGGCTTATCCAGAGAGCTCAAGTGGCGCCTGCGACAAGCGGTACCGGCATTAATCGATTAATTTAATATTTTTTAATCGAAATCCTTATACATTTTTTTGTTGACGAAACTTGCAATATTCGATTTCGAAAGTAAACATGAAATTTGTGTAAATCGTTTAATCGTACTCTTTTCAATTGTTTGCAAGATTTATAAATCATTTTAACAGTGTCTTGTTGCATTAAGGCACATTTTATCTCGTTTCTTCTCTATTTTGCAATCCATTGGAAAATCTGTGTTGCATTCTTGAACTTGATTTTTAAGCCTGATAGAATTTAGTATAATTCGCGTTAATTATATGCGTATATATTTAATTCAGATGAAAATGTATACTAGTATTATATATTTTTATTGTCAAGAATTCATTTCAAATGTGCCTGGGATCTGGGATTCGTATTTGCAAAAGATGTGTTCGTTTAGATTCACGAGGATTGCAACTTCATTTACACATCATGTTTGTCTTAAAAGGCCAAGGGTTATAACAAATATTTGTAGTTATTGAAATATGAGATTTAATAAAATCATTTAGATTCATTATTTACTTGTGTGATTCTTGATTGCTTTATATTTAAGCTTGTATTTTTACAATCGAGTTTTTCATCATATGCGATCACGAAATTTTGTTGATGAACAAACTTTAATGATTTAATTTAAATTTTCTATTATAATAGCAAATTTTAAAAAATTGTTGAAAAAAAAGATATTTTTTAATTTTAAAAACCATTTAATGGGCTTATGTGATCGCCAAGGATCGCGATCCTGGTGATTATATGGTCGATGGATTACGTCTTCGCAAAACGTCTCCATGGTTGCCAGACCTAAAAGCTTAACTGTAACCACAGTTTTAGTGCAGGTACCGTGGGTTGAGGGCGTTCGTGTCGTAGGCCGCCCATTGACCGGTCTGTCTCTTATTGTCTGTGGTTGCTAGATCCTCGAGAGGTTGGACTTCTACCTGTTGGTCCACGGGAGGTATTTTATTTCTTTCCTACCACCGAAAGGAAAAACTTATGGAAGCATTCCCCCATCCGCCACCTGGGGACGAGCTCTCTGGGGGTTACAGGCTCCCCCCGGAAGTGTAACTTCATTTAAACTTTGAATAGAATAAATAGATTGTTAATAATACATTTGAAGGTGCATACAAACTGTTACTGCAAAAATATCTAGCATTGGTCATAAATTGATACTAAACTTATTATCAACAAACAGAAGTTTTCACCAGGTCAAAGCATTGAGATCAAACAGCCAGACAAAAGTAAATAAAAGAGAATAAATGAGTGCATTCACGCTCCCAATTAAAACTTCAAAGGAATTTATTCAATATTTGTTTCACAAATAAAACTTTCACAGGAAAAACAAACATTACTATCTCCTCATCAAATAATCATCATTCGCGCTTTGAAATATTCGACAGAATTGTCTGATTTAAATTTATATCCAAATGCTCTTTTAGATTCCGAGCCCAGGAGTTGATTCCAGGGATAGATTTGAATTAAAGCCTCAAAGAAGCTTGGCTTTAAACAAAAATGAATCAAAATCGCTCAACATACATTAAACTCGCTCCTCGATTGATTGCTTTCTCCCTCGAAATCACTTATCACCTCTCGGTCTCCATTTTAATTAACCAGGCAAACTTCGATTCCCTTAATTATTTCACACATTTGAGTCCGGAAATTTATTACCAGATATCCCGATATCGATTAATCGGGGGAATATCGCTTGCTTCGAGTACCCTGCTTTCCTTTTCAAATATTCCTCGGTGAAGCATGTGGAAGTTGAGGAATATTTTTTAATGGAACACACTTTTTGAGAAAAAAGAAAGTGAAGTTCAGATCCAACTAATTTGTCATATCGGTAACTAGGTTTATAGGCCATTAAATGGGATAGTTACAGTTACTTAGCTGAACTTAGTTATTGTAACGAAATTCAAAATAATTTGGTTTGAAGTATTGATTTGGAAGGGCGATTATAATGGAAGGGATTTTTACTTTCCCTTGAGTTTATTAGTTTTATGGATTATGAATTAAAACTCTTAATTAGTTATTAATTATCATAAACTGAAAAAGTTTGATATACTTTGTATATAGCAGGAATCCATTAGTACAAATTAATGAATTAAAAAGTAATATTCATCACAATTATCGAAAATCAAATTAATTTCAAATGGATGATCTACATTGTATTTCAAAAGTATTTAAATACTTAAACATTTTAGACAAATGTATTACTTCTTAAGGAATCATGATTACTAATATTGATAAACGTTTTAATTGGGTTAAATTAATCGATGCAGAATTGCATGATGATAAAAAATATTAACAGTGGTTTTTTAAATACATAGGGTGTTTCATAAGTCCGTTTCATGGCTTTTATTTGAAACCAACTTGGCCTACGGTCACGGAAGTAAGATCTACCCCTAGGTTAGCGACCCTGGAGAATCCATTGAGATGACACTTACAGCGCCTCCTTCTTCAAGTAAGACAGACACAAACAGAATTTTTACTGACACAAAAGAGAGAAAGTACACCCAGGGGCGTTCATAAAAGTGTAAATATAGCAAATTTAATTGTATAAAATAAACAAAAGTAAGTTTTAAAAATTATTGAAGCTAATTTAAAAATTTTGAGGATAACACTGAGCTTTGAGCTGAAAACGCTGATCTACCGTTCTTCTGAAGAAAATATTTCAAAATTTGACTCTTAAAATATGTTTTTAATTTATTTTTTTAACATTAAGGACTCATATGGGAACACTTGGGAAGGACTATCCCTAAAATGCCACTGAAATTTCAAAGAAAACATCAACCTTTAAATATTATCCAAATATCCTCCGGGGGTTGAAATCTTATAACCCGCAAAAGTTACCCACCATCTGACTTATCCATTTTTATTAAATTTAATGTCTTTACCATCCTACTCAGCTGGGAAATAAAGGTTTCGCACATTTTTATGATTCCAGAAAGAAATCTTTGATTGCCAGTTCTAATCAATGAGATACTTCAAAATATGTTGCATTACAACTCAAGTATTTCAACTTTGGTTTCCTTTTTAATTATTTTAGTCTTCAATGAGGATTTTTATACCATTTTTCACGTTTACATTTATGACAGATTCGTCCAATCGATGTAAAAAGCCAAATTTCATTTGTCCATTTTTACATGGAATTACTATATTAATCGAAATTTTGACGTCAATCCAGAGGCAAAGAAAGTTATCGTAATGGAATAATATTTCACACATGTTAGTTTGAGACCATTTGAAACCTTTTTTTCATCACTGTGTCCCTGGGAAAATGTAAAAAAAATATTTTTGACCCACCCTATTAGGCACGTCTTCCAGACAACCTCTTACTCTCCCAGTGACGTTAACGGTAGCAGTGTCTAATGGGCCCCCCGTGGGAACTAATTTGTTAGTGACGTAGTAGGGTCAACTAACGTTGTTGTTTAATACAGTATGTATAAAACATATTATAAACTAATATTTGACACGATATTTTCCATTCCAAAGTAAAAATCTTAAAAATTCTTTATTCTGTGAACAGGTTTCAAACTTTCTCATCAATATTTAATTCAAGGGAATAGTGACGGATGTTGAGTTAGGTAGAACCCCCTCATGCATATCCAAGTTTACATCTCAGAATATTTCACTAACCATCTTCGTTTAAAACATGCACGCCGAAACACACATCTCAAAGTATAGTCTGCATGCTTTAAAATGCAAAAACTGATGGGCACTTCCGAAGTTCCCCCCCTTAAAAAATGCATTTCGGGAAGAGTGCGAATGTAACACTTTGAAGTGGTCGCACAAAATCCATGATCAAAGTGTTCATCGACTAGAAAGTGTTGAGAGAAATGAGAAAGTTTCGCAAAGTAATCATCAGGCTTAGTATGTGAATGGGAGGAGTTAGAGTACAGAAGCAGTAAAAGGAAATGGAAGTCTATTTGAAAGATTGATGATAGGGGTAGTGATTCTTCTCTACCATTTTGAAGGAAAAAAACAGTTTTTAGACGATTTTAATATCGTATACATTTGATAACATGTTACTATTTTATTAAAAGTCGCATATTTTCAAAATAATCTTCGCATACAGTTATTAAACTATGTGGTTGCCAGATATATTATTTTTATTCTTAACTGACTCTTGCAAATGATGTGAATTCTGTGGCATTACTTTAATTTGAACTTAAACATAAAACATTATCAGACATTTATAGATATGTTTAATAGGAAATTGTGTATTTTGGAGTAATGAGAAAATATGGAACGAGTATTGAGAAATCCTTTAAAATTATTTATTGAAATATTTTTGAAGTCTCGATGAACTGTTGAACTCGATGATGAATATGATGAACTATTTGAAAACAGTCTAGATTTTACTCTAAATCAAATTATGGCGTATAATTTATCTTCTCATTCAGTGTGTAACTGTTAAAAGGAGATTTTTATATCAATCTTTCTTTCTGCATAAAAAGTGCCTCATTTTCGGCAAAATATCCGATCCACAACAGCAAAATATCCGATGGAACTGGGTATAGTACTCAAAACTTAACAACTGAATGAAGTTTCCAATGCACAAGATTTTTTCTATCAATGTTTTTATTCCATTCAGTAAGCTATTTATTAAAATTCTATTTATTCCCTTAGAGAAAAACCTATTTTAGTTTCATAATTGATTTTCCATCTCCATGTACTCTATTCCTTAAACTCTTTTATAAAAACAAATTTTTTTTAACCCTATTGAAAACTCTCGTAGGCCTTAATGATATAAAGGAAGGGAGAGAACCCGTGCGTTAAATAGCTGAAAGAAACTGAAGTAATCTGTTAGAGAGCTTTCAAAGGTACTTTTAATCGGCTTAGCTCACAAGCTGTTAGTGATGCTCTAAGTAATCTCAGGTGACGCATATAGAAACTTCTGGTAAGAACAAGTGGAGTAAATTGGAGGGCTGATCACATTTTCAGCATACGTGACAAGCATTCTATTATCGCTGAAATCCATCCCCATTTTATACTTTAAGGAAGTCATTCAAAATAGACAGTCTCACTACAAAAAAAGTATTGATCCTTTGAAAGGGGATATACATATTAGAATTTTTTATGAAACTTAAAATTATGACTGATCTAAATATGCATGGTTTTGTCTTCAAGTTGTTTGATGCATTTTAAGAATGAAAACAAAGAAAATTGTATTAGAATTTTCAGAAATTAGTTATAAAAATTATTTTCGTTGCACCATTCTTTTTTATTGGCTTGCCAAAAATAATCGATTAAATTAGTTTTAAACATGATGAAAATCTGGACTAAAAAATTTTCTGGACTAAAAATGTTTGCTCTTTTTGTTCAAATGGGTTAAAAATGATCAATCTAATAGGTAAAGTTTTTTAACTGTCTCAATGTGGTTAATTAAGATAAATCCAGATTTTTTTCTTACGTCTACCTACTTTTAATTTTTTGAATAGAAGTTTTGGAAAAAATAACTAATATTATTTATTTCTTACTTACGGTGACACCAATTGCCACTCATAAAAAATTCCATCTTCTAAAATTAAAAAATATCAAAGAAATTTTTGAGACACAGCACAAGATTTACTTAATTGAGAATTATGTCTATAGTTCGTGTAAATAAAATAGGCGGTTTGTCACCATAGTAACACAATAGAAATGCAATGGGAAATGACTATAGTAGCGAATCTCCTATTTTATTTACCCAGACTATAAAACTGTTTAAAGGTTTAAACGAAAGAAAACTAAAACTTTTCAAAAAATCGAGTTAAGAAAGTGTCTTTGAAAAATACAAAAAAATACGTTAGGAAATATTTGAATAAAATCACAGCAAGTAGAAAATTGGTGGATAGTTAAGTAAAAAAAGGAAAATTAAACCTATTTTATAAAAACTAGTTTTTAAAAAAGTATTTTTACCAAAATAACACCCATGTGAGTACATCATAACTAAAAACAGAACATACAAAATGCCTAATAACTCTCCTTTAGCAATCCCTCCCAACTTTCCTCTTTAAACTACAAACAAACTTCTGCAAAACACTTCAGTCAAAAGTCAAATCCACCACTCGTAACTAACAACGAAAAAGAAAAGCATCACTCGGATTCTTCCCAACTTATGTTTACAAATGGGGATCCCTCTTCAAATTTTAATGAGTCTCAAACTAACTCTGAACCGGGAGTTAGAGAACCCCCGTTTGAAGCGTCTCACTCATAATCTCCAATCAAAAATCCATCGCTGCGATACTTCCTGGCAGCCTCCGTCGGTGCATGAAATTAGGATGCAAATTGGATACTATCGACAGTTAATATCCCCCGACCAGCCGCTTGTCAGGGTGAAGTCGGCAAGTCTTTTCGGGGTGACAAGTCACCAGGGGTGTCTCTATTCGGAAATTAACCAGTGTAATTTCTCACTGGTTAAGGTTGTTTGGTTTTGGAGTTAGCGAGATGCTGAGTGGGGTATGACTCGGATAGGATTCGTGTGATAGTTGCGATTTGATGAATTCTTGAATGTGATGTATGATGTTGCAAGGTGATGAGAGTGAGTTTGTGTGGTTTATATTAAAGAATGAATTACATAAGAAAGGATAATATGTTTGTTAGCATCAAATTTTAGTCCCTTTATGAGTCTATATATACTACCGACTACAGAGTACCAACACAGAGAGTTCATGGTCATAGGCGTCAGTGGAAATCGAAAAACATGGGGTATGTCTTGTGATAGGGGCAATGTTGGCGCTGGGGTCGCATATATATATATATATATATATATATCTATATATATATATATATATATATATATATATATATATATATATATATATATATACCCCTACAATATATATACTACAATATATACAATATATACCCTATATATTTAACCCTACAATGACGTCACGACGAGCGGAAGAAAAACTGAGTTAAGGGATCGTCAGGGAGCTCTCATTGGCTGGCGCGTTTAATTATATATATATATATATATATATATAATATATATATATATATATATATATATATATATATATATATATATATATATATATATATATATATATATATATATATTAGGGTGTCCCGAAAAAACCGAAATTTCTCTGATCGCTTAGCGGTAGTGCGGAAAAGTTGTGAACTACCATCACTAAGAAGGGCCTGCAATATTAAAACTGTGGGTCAATATCTTCTGTTTCCCCAAAAGGCCTAAAGTTCTGAAAATTGGGCTAAAAATGACCAAACTTCAGAAATTCATAAAAAATTTTGAATTACAGTCATGATTGTGGGGGTAGGCTTAAAAGTTACTATTTAATATACAAATACATCTGCAAAAAGTTTTAAACTTATAGGTTAATATCTTCTGCTGCCTCAAGGGGCCTAAAGTTCTGAAAATTGGACTAAAAATGACCAAACTTCAAAAATTAATAGAAAATTCCAGATTTCAGTTATGATTCTGGAGGTAGTCTTAAAAGTTACTATTTAATATACAAATGCTTCTGCAAAAAGTTTTAAACTTATAGATTAATATCTTTCCCTCCTTCTTAGCTTTGAAATTTGGAAAATATACAAAACTTCAAAACAAAATATACAAAACACATACCTTATTTTGATGATAGAAAAAATTTATTTTTCTGGGAAACAGAGAAATAACATCAACATTATTGCTTTTAATGATTTTTGGTATTAAATTTTGACATTTGCATTCTTGATTCTAGTGTCGCTCTAACAAAGGAATCCCTGTTTTGCGGGCCAACCGTTTTTCCGGAGGCTGCAGTGACTAATTTCACAATACGCTCAACAGCTTGTGTATGCGAAGGGAATTTAATAAATTCCCAGCATTCTGTAGGCATACCGTCCTCAATCATCTTCATAAGTTCTTGAGAACTAACCTCTCTGAGAACTGGAGGGGATGTCACATAACAAGATGCCCAGTCAATGAGATCTACATATTCCTCAGTTCGGATCAAAAATACTTATTGGAAATCTGCACGGCCATTAGTTCTGGCGTCTGTTCTTCAGATCTAGCTAACCGGGAACCGGGTACTTGGAACTTGGCTCGTTGGTTAACAACTGCCAATAGAATTCTTAGGATTTACATATCTGCCTCAGAACCATCACACAAGCTGCTTACTTTAGTTACATTTATTCTGCGAATCTACGCACCCTCATGGTTCCGTATAAAGATTCATCATTCCATAAAAGACAGTTCTAGGCATCTGTGGCACTTCATTAATTCATCTCGGTACTTGCCTAAAAAGTATCGTGACGTATATTGCTGCTCCATAAAACATGCTTTTGGTCATGTTAACTGATGATAGATGTCACATTAGGACCCTTGCAGCTCGGCGAATTATCAAGGCTAGAGAATGTACCAGAGATGGAGAAGGTGTTCGCACATTTGTCGTTCCTGTACTTAACTTTAAAGCCAAAGACTATGTAGATCTCATTGACTGGGCATCTTGTTATGTGACATCCCCTCCAGTTCTCAGAGAGGTTAGTTCTCAAGAACTTATGAAGATGATTGAGGACGGTATGCCTACAGAATGCTGGGAATTTATTAAATTCCCTTCGCATACACAAGCTGTTGAGCGTATTGTGAAATTAGTCACTGCAGCCTCCGGAAAAACGGTTGGCCCGCAAAACAGGGATTCCTTTGTTAGAGCGACACTAGAATCAAGAATGCAAATGTCAAAATTTAATACCAAAAATCATTACAAGCAATAATGTTGATGTTATTTCTCTGTTTCCCAGAAAAATAAATTTTTTCTATCATCAAAATAAGGTATGTGTTTTGTATATTTTGTTTTGAAGTTTTGTATATTTTCCAAATTTTAAAGCTAATAAGGAGGGAAAGATATTAATCTATAAATTTAAAACTTTTTTCAGATGCATTTGTATATTAAATAGTAACTTTTAAGACTACCTCCAGAATCATAACTGAAATCTGGAATTTTCTATTAATTTTTGAAGTTTGGTCATTTTTAGTCCAATTTTCAGAACTTTAGGCCCCTTGAGGCAGCAGAAGATATTAACCTATAAGTTTAAAACCTTTTGCAGATGTATTTGTATATTAAATAGTAACTTTTAAGCCTACCCCCACAATCATGACTGAAATTCGAAATTTTTTATGAATTTTTGAAATTTGGTCATTTTTAGCCCAATTTTCAGAACTTTAGGCCTTTTGGGGAAACAGAAGATATTGACCCACAATTTTAATATTGCAGGCCCTTCTTAGTGATGGTAGTTCACAACTTTTCCGCACTACCGCTAAGCGATCAGAGAAATTTCGGTTTTTTCGGGACACCCTAATATATATATATATATATATATATATATATATATATATATATATATATATATATATATATATATATATATATATATATATATATATATATATATATATATATATATATATATATATATATATATATATATTATATATATTATATATATATATATATATATATATATATATAATTAAACGCGCCAGCCAATGAGAGCTCCCTGACGATCCCTTAACTCAGTTTTTCTTCCGCTCGTCGTGACGTCATTGTAGGGTTAAACCGAGGTTTTTGTTATTGGAAGTTTCCCTCTTCATTCTTTTTTTATGTTTTTCTGCATTTTTAGAATTTTATCACATAACAGTCGTATTCAATGACCAACGATTGCAGTCAAAGAAAGCACCGCCTACTCTGATTGGATGAGTCCTTTGATTGCTAGAAAACCGCTGGTCGGATAAGAAGAATACGGCCAAATAAGTATTAGAGGTAAAACTTAACGGTATTTTTCATGAAAAGAATGAAATTATTTACTTTTGAAGTAAGAGGCCTACTTCCCTTGTGGTTAGAGTTATCTGACAAGAAATCCAGGTGCGGAA
Organism: Tetragnatha versicolor; assembly: GCA_024610705.1. Classification (NCBI taxonomy): domain Eukaryota; kingdom Metazoa; phylum Arthropoda; class Arachnida; order Araneae; family Tetragnathidae; genus Tetragnatha; species Tetragnatha versicolor. Next base: position 737,016 of record JANDEH010000067.1, read on the forward strand.
TTTAAGCTCGGTTGGATGTTCGAGTTGTGAACATGAATGAATGTGCTTATAATGTTGCATGAAAAACGTCTTTCATGCAACATTCTATATTTCTTTGTCTTTCATTTATTGTAAAAATTGCAAATTTATGAACTGTTTAAACATGTAACACATATATTGTTTGTTGAACATATACAAAATGTATATGTTGAAGACTCTATCAGTAAAATGTATTGCTTCAGAAAGTAAAAATCTGAGTTTTCACAAACAAGCATGGAAAATGTCCCTTTTGATACGGATTTTCTAAGGATGAATGGATAACGATAAGAATAAAAGTAATATGTAATGATGGAAAGATCTTATTTTATTTGTACTTGTGCACTGAATACACTCTGATTTTATGGGGGAAATATGAAAGGAAATCATTCGCGAAAAATAAAACTGCGTTGATAAGTTCTTAAGAAAGGCAAAATATTAGAAAATTATCCACCAAACAAAAATGTAACTGGCGTTGTTAAAAAACATCCACATTCACAATTTTCATTAAATTATGACTCCCTTTTATTTCAAAGTAATTTAATCAAAAAATTCTCAAATCCCATGCTCTAGTAAGAATTTGGAATTAATTTCCTTTTTTCTTAAGTGATTTCCTTTCTTGGTTCTCAAACGTTCTCTTTCAAAGAGTACCTTTCGTTTTTTAAAACTGCCAACTTAGAATTTAATTTTCAACTTTAATCAAGAATAAATTTACAGGACTACATATTCGATAGAATTTTTTGCGATTCTCTTCAATATTCTTACTTTTTCAACAATTCTTCTTTTCGTTTCATGTAAGGAAAATTTGTGAATTTACATTCCCGGAATTATTTCCACAGTCACTGTCTAATTTTATTATTTGAGACAATAGAATCTAATTTTGTGAAAAGTAAGGTTTTTCGTTACATGAAGTATTTTTAGGACGAAAATTGCTTGAAATCACTTTTATCTCTGAAAGAAGTTTTAATAAAATCAGTAGATGGGTAGTTGGCGTTTTCCAAAGCTAAAACATAGAAAAAATCATTTGAACTATAATAAAGATCATTAAGTTACTTTTTGCAAATAAGGATTTGGTGAATGGGCTTGAAAATTCAACTATGTTGCATGCATAACATAACAATCACTGACTAATAATCCTAATCCTACTACTATTATAATTGTGAATGTTTGTCTGGATGTTTGTTACTCTTTCACGCAAAAACTACTGAATGGATTTTAATGAAATTCTACCATAATGGAGCTGATACATCAGAATAGGACATGGGCTATAATTTATAAAGAGAAAATCAGTCCTTCATTCTTTTTTTCCCGTTTTTCCTGCTTTTTTTTCACTTATTTTTCCGTGTTTGAAAACCTGTTTTACCAGTCATACAACGAGTTAAAAATAAAACATTGTTTCAAATGAGACAGATCACTAGACTTTTTCATTTACTAGATCTTTTATTTTAGTTTTAAACACTGGTTTTAAATTCGTTAATTTGTTCACTAGACTTACTAATTTACTAGACTTTTTGTTATGGTTTCAAATTTGTTATTTTATAAAGGCACCAAGATATTAAACATTATCAGGAACATCGGGATTGTAAAAAGTGACAAGAACACCGGGATTGGAAAATTAGCGAGAACATCGGGATGGAAAAAATTACCGGGTTATAAAAATTACCGAGAACACTGGGATAGGAAATTTACCATAAAGACACCGGGAATACCGGAATATAAAAATTACCGTAAACACTGAGATAGGAAAATTACCGGGAACGCAGCCGGGATTAGAAAAATTACCATGATCACCGGGCAACGGGATAAGATTACCGGGAACACTGGGATAGGAAAGAGGCGCCTGGGATACCGGGATGATTTGTAATATTGCTAATTTACAAAATTATAAATGTATTTTAAGAAATATTTTAAAAAATTAATTTATTCACCCCACCCGTGCAAGGCCGGGTATAACAGCTAGTACTATTATAATTGTGAATGTTTGTCTGTATGTTTGTTACTCTTTCACGCAAAATCTACTGAATGGATTTTAATGAAATTTTACAATAATGTAGCTTATACATCAGAATAGGACATGGGCTATAATTTATAAAGAGAAAATCAGTCCTTCATTCTTTTTTCCCATTTTTTCTGCTTTTTTTTTTCACTTATTTTTCAGTGTTTGAAAACCTGTTTTACCAGTCATGCAAGCCAATAATAGGAAACTTTAGTAGTACCAGTGTTGTAGTTACTAGGCAATTTATTAATCTCTATATAAATAAAAACGTTTGTGGCTGTTCCTTTGAAATAAATATATTTACTGAAAAATACAATTTTTTCATGGAAAACGAGTTAAAAATAAAACATTGTTTCAAATAAGACAGATCACTAGACTTTTCCATTTACTGAACTTTTTATTACAGTTTCAAATTTGTTATTTTATTTCGGCACCAAGATATTTAACATTATCAGGAACATCGGGAGTGTAAAAAGTGACAAGAACACCGGGATAGGAAAAATTACCGGGAACACCGGGAAAGGAAAGAGGTGCCTGGGATACCGGGATGATTTTTAATATTGCTAATTTACAAAATTATAAATGTATTTTAAGAAAACTTTTAAAAAATAAATTTATACACCCCACCCGTGCACGGCCGGGTATAACAGCTAGTACTAACATATTATCGCTAACTATACAAGGTGCATTGGAAACCTGAAAAACATCGTGGTGGAACCTGAAGCCTACCCTTTAACCTGAAAATACTTGCGAACGGAAAGAGCAATTGCTATATAAGTTAGGCAAAGGTAAACGTCTACGCCTGCCCTTAAATGCAAACAATAGCAGTGCCCCTAGTGGTGAAATAATAAAAGTTAAATAAGTTAATAAAGGAGACAGAAAAAAAATTTAGTGAGAAATTTATTATCATATAAAAACACGCAAAAAAAGTTCAATGAAAATATCTTTTATATTCGAGGAAATATTACCAACAGAAAAAATAACTTTTTTAGGCCTCAAAAAAGAAAAAGTTCGCAGTTTAGCAATTTTTTCAGTTATCATGTTTTTGCGTTTTTTTAAATTTTTTTATTATTATTTTTTGTTAAATAAAGATAAATTTCAACTGAAAATCCTTACTACACATTTTTAAAGAGAGAACTTGATACTTTCAATCAGTAAACATTTTTAAGTTGAGATTAAATGAATCAAAAGCTATTAACCCATTAACGCCCAAATTATTTTTTTGTTGGGCGAATTGGATAAAAATCATGAATTTGGTGTATTTTGACTTAAATATGAATATTATAAACAAATTTTGTCAAAACAGTAATTAGTTTCTTTAAAAAATGCTGATCTAAAAATAGATCACTGGGCGTTCGGAGAATATTTTTTGTCACAGAGCAAAGTACTAGTTGAACTTCAAAAAATCCTAAAAATTATGGAATAAATAGAAATAATGGTATTTCTCTTTAAAAAACTCGTATTTATTCATAAATATGTGGGGAAAATAATTAAATAGTAATAAAATTAAATAATTTACCCACAATTAAATAAACAAATAGCCTATGTTGAAAGTAATTATAGGGGAAAAAGGGGAAATTGGACCAAGAACTTTAAATTTATAAAAGTGTATTATAGAAAACATATGACATGCCATAAAATTTAAACTAATAAGTAAAATAAAATGCATTGGGCTAATTTTTTGAAAATTTTGTAGATTGGTTTTACCATAAATCAAATATTCATGAAATAAAATGTAACTTGATCTTACATTCAAAATTGCTGCTTGTTTGAGCTTTTCACCGTTCCTATTCCAATAAACTACTTACTCTGTCGTAACGTCAATTTTAGTGTTATAAGGGCCAATTAAAAAATTTTAAAAAAATGCAATTATCAATATGAGATTTTCATAGCTCCTTGATAACCTTTAATTGTCTTATAATTTTCCCTACGAAGTATTTCAAAAATACTTTGACTTGTGTTGTATAAAATAAGTTTTTGTGAATAAACATTAATTATTTCATACCGCTAGTTGCAATGCTGTGCTTTATCGGTAATGAATCATATTGGCCTATCCTCCATTTATTCACCAGAATATATTAAAAAATTTAATTAGCAATAAAATAATATTAAATTTCTTTAGAAAATCAATAGTTGACTTCATCTTGAACATTACTGAGTATTCTCACTCATTTTTATCAGTTTTTAGTAAAAAAACTAAATAATCGTATTGTAAGCAACACCGGAAAAATGGACGCCCGAACGCCCAGTGATCTATTTTTAGATCAGCAGTATTTGGACTTGATTTTTCACTAAATAAATTAATTTTGACAAAACTTTGCATAATATCCCAATAACTACATCTATAAAGATAAAACAAAACTGAAAAAGGAATCCTTAAGTGGTACACCTTTACTGTTTTCTTGAAAAACACGAATGAAGATGAAAAAATTGTAAAATGAAACCTCGAGACGAACTTTAGCCCATCCCTATTACAAAATAAATGAAGGAAACACAAAAAACACAGGGTATTACGATTGAGGGATGTTTTCTCTTGTCATATGTGCAGTTTTGTTACTGCTGGGTGAATTTAAGGTAATTTCAGAGAGCATTTATGACACTATGTTTAGCGATCTAGAAATAGATCACTGGGCGCTAATGGGTTAATTACTTCAATAAAAACCAACTTCATAAAAAACTTGGTTTGGGGTGAGTCTTGAGTCCAACCCATATCCGAACTTCATTTCTCAAAAAACAACCACCATTAGACACGTGCCAAGTGTATAACAACTGAATTCCAGCTATATTACAACAGAAAAAAACCCAAACAACTCAAAGAACGCAATCTTTGTGTAGAAGTAAGACGAACTTATTTATTGACTGCAACCAATAAAACGCCTCGTCGTATCGAACTCGACTATAAAATCGTGTCATAAATTCGAATGAGGTCTGTACGTCTGTTTGGCTCGTAGGTAATGGCCGTCATTCAATATTAACCCGTCTCGTTAGATCCCGTTTTTCCGTGAGATCCCGCGGGACCCATTCTCAGAGAAATAGATGGTGCCTTTAAAAAGAGAGATTAATGCGTTCCAGAAAAGGGTAGATCACCCCCTCTCGAATCAATTTCTAGGGGGTGCTTAAAGCCGAGTTATTCATGCTCGGAAGCGCCTTGACGAGTGTGATGAAATGGAGTTTTATAAGGACATCGACGGTTGGGTGTACTTTTTTATCGGATGCGTCCCAGTGCGCGTTTTTGAGGGATACGTTTTCCTAGGCTGTCATTCTTTAGCATATAAATGATATATTTCTGATATGTCTCAAGCGGTGAGAATATGTCTCTATATATTCTATGTCTCAAGCGGTACTAAGAACGGTGTTTTGGTGAAATCTTATGTTGTTGTCGTGTGCCACTTGGAATTACCAAGCTCAACAAGGATTCAAGGCAAAGGGGGTGTGGCTCCTGAGAAAGTGAGGCCCATAAATGGCAGGAGTCCGACTTCTGCCTCATGAGATGATAGAAGCTGCCACTATCTATCGCCACCTCCACAATTTTGCCATGTATCTGAAGGGGAGGGAAATAGTCTCCAGACACCTGGACCCATGGTAAACTGCGCCATGACGGACCACAGGACTTTCGGACCCACAGATTTAACGAGCACGTACTCCGCATATACTCGGTGGGTCTTTAGCGGTGTCGGGAATCGAACCCGGGACCCTCCGATCCCGAAGCCGATGCCTTAACCACTAGGCTCCCCACAGCCTGTAATAAAATAAATTAATAAATAAATTAATAAAATAAATTAAAATAAATTAATAATTAATAAAATGTTTAAATTTCGGATTTTTTGTCTTAATTGGGTCATAATTACGCCAATTTGAAATAATCATAAAAATATTTTTTTTAGAATTAATTCGGGCGTTAACGGGTTAATATATCTTTTAAATATGTTCTGAAGCATCTTCCGTTGGTTAAGGAGGGAAATATACGCATTTTCTTTAAAGGACATTAAGGTTTGTAACTTAAAAATATCAAAAAGGTAATTAGATTCAAAATATTTATAAGCACACACCACACCAAAGTAGCGACTTGCATTTATTTTTTAATTTTGAAATTATATCATTTACTCAAGTAACATACACATAGGTTTTGCAAAATGGAATATTTCATCCCTTATGAAGATATTTTTTGATGGAGAGCTAAATTGCACGATATTACTTAGGTATTTGAATAAGTGTCCAAAATATATATAATACCTCTTGTTATAAGAAATAAATATTCATTCTTAAGGACTTATACTATTCTATGATGTACGGAAATAAAATAATAAAACTATGTTGAGTCAATGTTATATTCTATTTTGTTAGCATGGATAAATATGCACCCAAACATAATTTTTAGTTTGTAAATTTTAAATATAAATTAACTAAACATATTATCCGTATGTTTTAAAATAAAATTTGTATTTTTTCAATGTAGTTCTTTTGTGTGATAAACTACCACGGAAAGAAATGCGCACGTAATTTTCCTCGTTGCAAAATGAGCTAATTTAGAATTCAGATTGTTAGAGTCCGAGACCCAAAGCTAATCGAAAGGCTGTTTTAAAATGCATGGGGCCTCGCATCCGCTTTTGCAGCTATGATAATTTTTGTCCCGTTCGAATATTTTTATTTCTAAGGAAAAGGCAAGAAGTTGTAAAAAAGTGTAGTCTTTCCGTGCACCCGCTCTGTGGAAAAAGTTGTTTCGTCGGTCTTAAAAACTACTTTTTCCGTATTCTCTTAAGAATACTTTCTCACCATTGCGACTGGCTGCAGAAAATTGCCGGCTTTTATTTGGAACGGAATGACTTTTTATGTGTGGTAGGTAAAAGAAGAAACTTCATCTGAATTTAAAACATTTTTTGCTGGGAAAAATAAAAATACCGGTTGGGAGGAAATTTTAGATTTTTAAAAGTTTCAGAAGAACGTCAAACACTTTTTGATGGGATTTTTCGATGATACTTTGATATTTTCTAATGTTTTTAACTTGTTATATCTTTAATAAAAGTTTTATAAGTATTTAAAAGTAAATACAGGGTCATTCCATGACAAATCATCCAGCGAAAACCCATTTTGATACCCTAGGTTCTCAGACTTTCATGAAATTTTGTATGCTTAATGTATGAATAAAGATTAGAAAAAATATCAATTTTTATCCAATTCTGTAGAATAGTTTCGGAGTTTCGGCCGTTTAAAGTTAAGCCCATCTTGATTTCGAGCGGGCAATTCGGGCTCGTGTTATTTTGCGTTTAACGCTACCAAATTTTTATTTATGTAGGTGAAATCTTCAAATTTCATTTATTTACAGCCAATAGTCTACAAATAAAATGGCGGAGTAAATTTTAAAATTGAATCACTTTATAGTGGTTAAAAAGTGGTCTAAACACGAAAAAGTGTTTTTCATAGTGCTTTACAAAAATGCATGAAGCGCAAATCTCTATGCTATGAATACTTTCTTATAAACTATGCATTAATAGAAAGAAGAGGAAATTTTCTTTCAAAGAGTGAAAAAAATTAGTGGGGTTTGGGGTTTAAAAGGTATTTTTGGGTCGTTGAAAATTAGAGAAATCGGTTCTGATTAAGAACCACCATAACTTAAGTGCCAATAAAAAAAACTACTGGATATAGACGTTCTATTTTATAGGAATAACAAAAATACCTTATCAATACTTCTTCTGTCAAGTTTGATAATGTTTGGTCGAGTATTTTTTGTTTTATGGTCATTTCTGTAGAAGTCAATCTAATTTGTTTATCTAATAAGATCCAGTACTAGTCTTGGAAATTTTTGATATTACATCGTGGTGCCATCTATTGAGGAAGACGAAAAGCTCGCGGCAAGTATGCTTATCTGTAACAGACTTACGCATGACTAAGTCCCCTTACCTCTTAAGTTGTGTGTTTTCAAACTAATTTTTTTTTTGAAAAAACGTGAAATCCCAATCCTTCTTCAACCTATTATCAAGTTAAGTGATATTTGGACCTAATTTTTTTTCTTTATTGGCATTTAAGTTAAGGTGGTTTTTTATCAGAACCACTTTCTAATTTTCAACTATCCAAAAAGACACTTTAAACCCCAAACCCCATTAATTTTTTTTCACTGTTTGAAAGGAAATTTCCTCTTCTTTCTATTAATGCATAGTTAAAAGAAAGTATTCATAGAGATTTGTGCTTCATGCGCTTTTGTAAGACACCATGAAAAACACTTTTTTCGTGTTTAGACGACTTTTTAACCACTAAAAATTTATTCAATTTTAAATTTTACTCTACCATTTTATTTTGTAGACTATTGGCTAGAAATAAATGAAATTTGAAGCTTTTACCTAAATAAATAAAAATTTGGTTCCGTTAAACGCAAAATAATACGAGCCCGAATCGCCCGCTCAAAATCAAGAAGGGCTTAACTTTAAACGGCCGAAACTCCGAAAGTAATTGATAGAATTGGATAAAATTTTGTATTTCATCTTATCTTTATGCATAAATTGAACACACAAAATTTCATAAAAATCTGCAGTAGGTTGGTGTACCACCCTGGATGATTTGGCGTGGAATGACCCTTCAGGTATAAAAGTAAAAAAAATACCAGGAATTAATAAAAACTAGTAAAATCAAAGTATGGTCACTGAGCTATAAAACAAACTGGAGTGACTAGTTAGCGTGCCGAAAACGCAGCACACCGTTGAAAGGATTTCCATCTTCTTTTAAATTTCTCCATCTGTTAGCACAGTTTTGTGCACTGAATGAAACGACCATTCTAAATTTTGCTCAAAATATTTTGAAAAACAGGCATGGGCGGATTAAAGGGGAAAATGCTCTTCCAACCTTGCTTCCAGCTTGACCCGATTGCTTAAGCAATCGGGGCAATTTAACCTTCCGCGATGGCATAATCAATCGCTTGTTATAGTATCGGAGGTTGTCACTCCAGTTTGTTTTATAGCTCAGTGAGTATGGTAGTAAATTTACTAGTTTTTATTGTTTTTTACTGATTCACTGGTAATATTTTCTTCGCCATTCACTTTTCTTTCTACAGAAAAACAGTTTCATTGCTGTTTTCATTTGTCTCTCTAGGAGTTAGTTTATAACTTAAAGGTACCATTTCAACGCTAAATGTGTTTTTTTTATATCTGGTATCACATAGCGCGAATAAAAAGGGGGGTTAAATTGGGAATTTTTAAAACTTTTTTCACTTTAAGCGTAACTGACAAAGTTTAACTGCCCCACCCCATACCATTCTCGTCCCCATCCCTCAAAACGTCATCCAACAAAATTTCATTCAATTTCCCTTCTTCTTCTTTCATTGAGGCCCTTTACTTTCCATTTCTTCTCTTTCTACCTCTTCCCTTCTCTCTTTCTTTACTTTCTTTCTTTCTTCACTTCTTTACTTCCCTTTACTTCTAGAGGCCCTTTACTTCAATCCTTCTATTTTATAACTTATTTTATGGACACCCTACTTCATGTTTCCCTTCACCTGGCTGGCTGACTCTAGTAGTGAAACATTTCTATCTTTAAAACAATACATTTAGAACTTTGTGTTAGTTTGTCTAATTATTGTTAATTAAAATTTTTGTGTTTAAAAAAACTTTCTACCATCTTCACATTTCCATTATAGTCTAAGAGCCAGTAAACAGCTGACGACACATATTTTAGGAAAGCCTTACATTTTCTCAGTGAGTCAGGTGTACCTACCGTACATGAGGTGGGGGTTAGTTAAGCCCGGTCGCGGTAGGTTCAGCTTTGCGCAGGCGTGTCATGTGTGTTAATTTGGTAAAAATAAAAAGTATTTTAGGAAGTCTGCCGTTTCGACATGTCAAAATACATTATTATATGTACTCAAAAACAATATGGCAGACGATACCCATGGTTATTTGTTCCCCAAAAAATCTTCAAAGTTCCTCAAAAGTCGAAATGGTGGTAAAACAGACGTCACATATACGGCATTTAAAGCACCATTTACACTAGTATTGTAAAGACTAGTGCAAGGAAAGTCTCTCGTCAAACTTCACTGCACCAGTCTTTCCAACACTAGTGTAAATGGTGCTTTAAATGCCGTATGTGACGACTGTTTTACCACCATTTCGACTTTTGAGGAACTTTGAGGAACTTTTGGGGAACAAATAACCATGGGAATCGTCTGCCATATTGTTTTTGAGTACATATAATAATATATTTTGACGTGTCAAAACGGCAGACTTCCTAAAATACTTTTTATTTTACCAAATTAACACACGTGACACCTGCGCAAAGCTGAACCTACCGCGACTGGGCTTAACTAACCCCCACCTCATGTACGGTAGGTACACCTGACTCACTGAGAAAATTTGAGGCTTTCCTAAAATATGTGTCGTCAGCTGTTTACTGGCTCTTAGACTATTACTATTTACTCCAAATGTCTTTTAGGTAGAAGCTACACTATAATTTTTTATTAAGTAGTTAAATTGAACAGAAAAGAAATGCCTAGAAAGCATTTTTCATGTGCATTTTCCATTTTATAAACCACCAAAATAATGGACGAATTTATTCATTATTCGGAAAGTGTTTTTATCGCAAAACCTTCTTAGCATTTTAGGATAAAAAAAACACCTCGTAATGAGTAAAAAACTCCTCAAAATACATTTTTTATTCAGGATTACCCAATAAAAATTTTTATTGCTTACATTTAGTGATTTCAAACCTAATTTAATATTTTACACTGTTGCATGATAAAATCATACACCGCAACATAAAGAAATCCGTGTGGGAAGCAATAATCTTCTTTGGACTTGCTATCTAATATAAGAAGTCTGTTTTTAAACTATCACATACTCTACGTGACAAAAATTATCAGGGGTTATCCCCTAAATTTCTTGTTTTTCCTATTAGTTTTCATTATGCTCTAAATGTATTTTAAAAATGTCCCCTTCATGTATATTCTTCCTCATTGTGAAAATCGATAGATAAAATCATTGTTAATCTTATGTCCTGAATGCAATGATTTTTAATCAAAATCTGGAGTGTTTAAAATATCGAGATTATTTAAGCATTATTAATAAACTGTGATCAGTCTAACTTTTAATTTTCAAGTTGTTTTTTTACTCTTGAAATTTTTATGTATAAAATCATTGAATTGGTTTTTTTAACTTTAAAACGTTTATCAAGTAAAGAAGTGCCCTTTACCTTTTTTATTTAAAACAAAACACATGTAAAAGTATAATTATGAAAACAAAAAGAAAAACAAATAATTTCTTAACAAAATATAATTCCAGTTTTGAGGTGAATTCTCTAAGAACCTTACTAATGGATTCATGTTTAACAAACCACGGATGCCCTTCAATATTGATTAAACGGAAAAGGAAAAATCCAGTCTTTTTCCCTTCATTTTAGATATTCAATAAATCTTCGGGCCTATACTTTTATTAAGGCAAGCTGTTATTATCATTGAGGGATAAGCGGTATTCCTGAAACAAATACTAAAGGAAAAATAAACTATTATCGGAAAGCTATCAATTTTTTTTCTCTTTACTAAAAATCTGTCTAAATGACTGATAGGTAGTTTGAAAATATCATTTTGATTAAAGAACTATTGAAATTTAGGGATGACATGTGTAGAAGATTCGTTTGTTTTTTGGCAGTTTTAGCATAAACTATTGGATTTATTTTGTTTCTTACTAAATAGGGAAATCAATATCTGATTTGTCCTACTGTAATAAAAGCAGTTAAATTGGTTGTTTTTTAGCTTAAAACATTAACATTGGTGTTCATTAATTTGATTTCTATTTTAAATTAACATAGATTGTTTGACTTTTTGTTTTATTTTTAAAATAATATCCTGTTTAATGTATGAAAATTATATTTAATTGTTTTGTAAATGGATGTTTTATATAAATCCGTTTTTCTATTGTACCTAATTTTACATTATTCAAAACCTAAATATTTCGTTTATATTGAGATTTTACCCATTTTGAAAATAGCCCATTCATTGGTTAAATAACAATGGACTATATGTTTCTTGACGTCACATTTTACCCATCATATGACCTACTGAGCTTGAAATTGGTTACCACAGAGATAGGTGGTTGTGAGATATGATGATAGTGAGATATGATTTGATAGTGAGTTTGTTTTTCCCTTTCACGTGATTAATAAGCGCCTGGCCGAATAAAGTCCATTTTATGTTTTTAAAAACAAATCATAGCATCATTTCATTCCACAATATATGTTACGGGCAATGTGATAAATCGGACATTATTAACAATGCCCGAATATATAAGTGGAAGAGGGCAATCCGATAAATTCAATGGCATTTATGAATGAAATGTATGACCTTGCCCGCCTCCACTCAGGACATTATTAATAATGCCCATCAATTAATCACCTTGCCCGTAACATAAATATTATAATAATATATTTCATTAAAAAATTCAATAGGATGAAACGGACATCCTTACATTAATAAAAAACTTCGAGGTTTTTTATCAATCAGAAAAAGGTATCGAAGAGCTACTCATCATTACATAAAAATAACTTAAAAACTTTTCTATTCATAAATCTTCAGTAAAAAAACTCCATACCAGTACCTCTCTCGAAATCTTGATTAGTGTGAGAATGACCTTTCTGATAATCAGCAAGATTAATCACTTGTCAATTCCCAAGCGGCGAGTCACCAGAACTGAAAGTGATTAATATGCATCAATCGATTAAAAGTGCGATTTTTCTCCTTATGGCTTCTTTGAGAAAGAAGCCATAACACCCTTTAATGAGGAATTTAAATACGGGAAGAATTCTCACTTAAAATAGGTGTTTTAATCGGCTATTTTAATGACTTGACTTAGCTTTTGAAGGGGATGAATCATTGACAGAATGTATATATTAAATAGGGAAACTGGGGAAAGTAATTTTTTTTTAATTTTCTGCGAATATGGAATGAAAGGGAGATATTTGTTAGAACAACTATTGTGTAAAAACTAATTCACTAGTTTGTGACGCAAAATATTTGCGTTTCGTAATGAAAGTAATGTTGACAAGAGTTGTGTTGGTCAGAATGTTTATTGGATAGTTAATAACAAAAAAATCTTGCTTTCCAAGAAATGGCTTTTTTCCTACAAGGGAGTGAATAATATTCATGCACTCTGAGAAATATTTCATTCTAGTAAAAATTCAAGATTACAGCTAGCTTTGTTATGTTAGAAGCAATAGTATGATTATTCCTTGAAATTTTGAGGGGCCCAAGTGAAAAGTAAATTAGATGGATCTGGCGAGTTCTTTCTAGATTAGATTTTTTATAGATTCTATAGATTTCTATAGATTTTCCTTCTCAATGATTTAAAAATCCATTTTTAAGGAAAATAATCTTAGAATTTCTTTGCATTACTAGAAAAGTTATTAGAAACATCCAATTATCCTAATTAAAACAAAAATCAACTTCCGGGAAACTGCTAAAATTGCTGTTAACATTGGTTCAGTTCTAATGTTCTAATGTTGTTCAAATGTTAATGATGAGTCAGTTCTAATGTTGCCTAACTGTTAAAATTGGGTTCGATTCTGACCATTACTTTAGATTTAATTTGCATAAGAGCTGTTAAATGTTTAGCATTTTATTTATGTGTGGCATCAGTATTTATGTTATGCTAAACTGTTTTTATCATATATTAACTCCCCACACATCATGATGTGTTGTTGGGATATCAATAAACGATTTTGTACAACCTTGTGTACTGCTTACCTGCGTCTTTAGGAAAGGAAGGGTCTATAGGTTTAGAACAGTGTTACCAACGTGGGGCGCACGCCCCACCGGGGGACAATTTGAAATTTTTAATCAAATATCTTCCCAGGTGGGGCATACACCACCAGGTTTTATTAACTTCCCAAGAAGGATTTTCAAAAAAAAGACATGGGGGACATGGAAAATTTAGAAAGAATTTGTTGGGGCATGGTCCAAAAAAGGTTGGGAAACACTGGTTTAGAAGATAGAAGATCCATTTTCTTTCACTATTTTTGTAAGATATGAATGATTTCAGTTATTGTAAAAACTTCACAACCATCACAGTTCCACCAAAAAATTAAACGTTTGCTAGAAGAAAAAAAATACTTCTTAATGTAGTACATGAAAAACTTTAAACTTTAATGAACTCCCAACAATAGCTGCCGAAGCTAACTTTCCAAAATGATCTAGCACTACTCTGACACGCTCAAGTGTGAAATTGCTGTGGATAAACTTATGGGCAGTTTTTCACTCAAGAAATTGCACGCGAAGAAATAAGTTGTTTGGGGGTGTCAAGGGGTATGATGAATCACCTTTACTAAATGAGAAGGGTCTTTTGCAAAACATGTTCAAAAAATTCAAAGTTTTCAAAATCGCCATTCTTAGGATATTTATTTTAAAAATTATTTCACATTTAATTATGTCAATCGTTTTCATTTTACTTTCTTGTTTCGTTTACTTGTGTTATCTAACCAAATAAAAATTGTTGAATGAATTATCTTGAATATTTTTGGTTAATACTTCGAAAAATATAATGATAAACGTCTATAAAATGGTTTTCCAAGTCCCTGTGATTAAGTTAGCTGAGAAAAGTCAATCGTTTTTGTAGAACTATCTTCATAGTTTTGAATTTTTATGACTAATAGAAAACACGAAGGTTTTTATAATATGATATCTAAAGACAGATATGGGTCCTATATAGATAAAACAAGACAATCATGGGAAGAGGCGGTGTTATAAAATATTTTTGAATGGCTTGTGTATTAAGGTTTATATTTTAATGAAACCGATGATCTTGCTGCTAAACAAAAAACAAATTGAAACATTTCAAAAGAGAATTGTCTTATAAATTTTAACCTTAACTACATTTAAATTTAACCTTTAAAACTAGGTGTAGCCTCTGAACTTCCTGAGCAATCTTATTTATCCACTTAAAACAAATCTTAATCACAACCAATTGGCTTCTTCATGATTCATTAAATAATTGCCCTGAAACCATCATTAATGTAAGCTGACGCTATGCGTCATTAAATTCCTCACTAATCATTGTACGTTTATACCTCGGTTAAACAGTATCATACCAGAAGAGGAAAAACATCTAACCCGACATCTGTCCCCGCAGATTTCTTTTCTGTTCCCCTACCTAATGGATCGCTCTGTCTACACTCTTGATAAGAAACTAAATCAGGAATGAAACTATCCTTTGATCTTTGTATACCGATTTAATTTCTCTTTCGACATTTCCTGAACTCAATTAAATCAATTACTGGAATGTCGTAAATAATACGTAAGTGGGTAGAAAATATCCAGATCATTTTGGTTTAATATAAAGTCGTTTTTAGGTATTTTTATGCATTGAATACTGTTGTGTTAAGTTCAAAGGTTGTTTTAAATGTGTAGAGTCATAAAAAAGTTTTTTTGTTTTTAAAAGAACTTATATGAATGCATGTAAAAAATTATTAGAAAAACAAACATACAAATTGATCAACACTGATTCATTTGCTTCCTTGTACAGAGCTTACACAGACTTCTTTTTAACGATAAATATTATCACTAATGAAACACGCTGAGATTTATAAATATTAGTGAAGTAATTTTTCCATAGTGGGATCGGTAATTAATAAATAAAAAAAGAAAACCCCATAACCAGGTTAAAATTCATGCAAGTATTTGTTTGCTTGTGTCCAGCATGTACTGCTAGATATCATAAAAAACCCAACAAAAACTAGCCAAACTTTATGCTAGTACAACCAAAGCCACTAGCAACCCAAGGTTTGTAAGTGTATTGAACCACTTTTTTTTGGTTGGCTAGCAAAGAAAACAAGCATGTGTGATTATCATGATAGCTAGCATAAAAAAGCATGTACTAGTATAAAAACTAGCATACCTAGCAAAACCTAGCAAGAAGTAGCAGGTTTTCTTTGCTTGTACCAGCATAAATAAAATACAGGGTGTACCTGAAATGGTGCAACAAACTTTCAGGGATGATAGTACTCATCAAGACGAACAAGAATCGGTATAGAAAGGGGAATCCCAGACCAAATCCCAGGGAGTTAAAAATGGAGCGACACCCAAAAAAAATCATTGAAAAATTCAATTTGTAGAAGAACTACTATTGGTAAAAACTTAATTATGGTCTCAAAAATTGTGGTTTAATATGATCTTTAAAATTACCTCAAAAGTCTTCACTTTAAATTTTTTTTATTATGAAAAAAGTTAAAAAACACAAAAAAATGTGAAAACTCTGCCAAAACCTTATTTTGTATTTCGAAATCCTTTCTTTTGATTTGATAATCTGAAAGATCATAGTTGAAAACCCTTAAGTCCAAAGTTTCACGTAAATACAATCAATATTAAACGCTTGAGATCCTGTTAAAGGTTGTTTTTTGCGTGCGCTAACAGCTGTTCTGGAAACAGCTCTAAAAAACTGCTTGCGCACCCAAAAAACAAACTTTAAAAGGATCTCAAGCGTTTAATATTGATTGTATTTACGTGAAACTTTGGAATTAAGGGTTTTCAACTATGATCTTTCAGATTATCAAATCAAAAGAAAGGATTTCGAAATACAAAATAAGGTTTTGGCAGAGTTTTCACAATTTTTTGTGTTTTTTAACTTTTTTCATAATAAAAAAATTTTAAATTGAAGACTTTTGAGGTAATTTTAAAGATCATATTAAACCACAAATTTTGAGACCGTAATTAAGTTTTTACCAATAGTAGTTCTTCTACAAATTGAATTTTTCAATGATTTTTTGGGGTGTCGCTCCATTTTTAACTCCCTGGGATTTGGTCTGGGACCCCCTTTCTATACCGATTCTTGTTCGTCTTGATCAGTACTATCATCCCTGAAAGTTTGTTGCACCATTTCAGATACACCCTGTATAATAAATAGGTAGTCTTCTGAAGGAAAATTTGTAAATGATCCTAAAAATTAGGCAACCGTGTCAGTAAAAATTTGTCAGTCTGAAACTACGTTCTTACTTATTATTTATTACATGCTTATTTTCCCCTGCCTAATATTTTGTAAAAGAA
The DNA here is from genome assembly GCA_024610705.1 of Tetragnatha versicolor. NCBI lineage: Eukaryota > Metazoa > Arthropoda > Arachnida > Araneae > Tetragnathidae > Tetragnatha > Tetragnatha versicolor. The sequence goes on from JANDEH010000067.1 coordinate 754,028, forward strand.
ATACTTATTGAAAGTAAAACTTTTTAGCACTAAAAGTTCTTTATAATGATAATCTACTCTTAAAATAGGAAGTATACAAGTGAAAACGATCTAGCGGTAGTTTATAATTTTCTTATTTCTTAGAATGAAAAAAATCTGAATAACATTTTCCTTGATATTTGCGTTTTGATTATGAATAATTAAACCCCCATGTCGTGTATTTTACTCTTAGTATCCGCCCTGTGTATTTGCCTCAAGATAAATTTACATTTTTGATTGATGACGTTTCAAGTAACAAAATCTGATCATGGGCGAAAAAGCGGACAGTATGATAACACAGTCCTTACAAACCTGGTAATTATTGTAAGAACAATAATCCGTTTAAAGACGACCCAAACATTTAATTTGGTTTCTCTGAGATAATTACAGGGCTCTGTTCCATAAGAGATAGCAGAGTGAATACTTAAACACAGGGCTTTCAGACGCATGACAAAGGCAAAAAAGCAATTTACCCAAACAAGTAGAAAAAAGTGATGGAATGACTTCCGAAGAAAGTACTTTCAACTGACGATGGAGTCGTACTATGCTTCTTTTTGGGTTTTAAGAGCTGTAATTAAACTAGGAAATCGGACTGTTACATTTTTGAGAAGAGCGTAATTGTGAATAGTAAGTGAGTAAAGTTTTTCGACTCTGTGGATTCTAGAGGTGTCCATTAAAGAGTCCGCCTTGAAGAACATTGATCATGGAGGCGAAAACCCTTTGTAAAGAGGATATATGTCGTAGACAGATCGTGAAATTAGACATTTCGTGAACTGTCTGGACATTTCATGAACTGCAGCCAGATCGTGTAATGGTCGATCAGTTACACGAAGTGGCTAACATTTTTAGACAGTTCATGAAATGCAATTGAGCCTTAGACAGATCGTGTAATGTTCCAGAATTACATGAAATGTCTAAATTTTTTAGACAGTTTATGAAATGTCTAATAGCTGTTTTGCCGATCGTGTAATATCTAGGAGTAATTGATTATTGAAAAGGAATAAACTAAAAAAGATAAGATATTAGTTAAAGCAGCCAATTTGATTTATTTATGAATAAAATTTCATTTTTCACTTATTTACAAAATTTCAAATATAAAATTTTTGGTCTTTTTTATTTATTTACACATGGTAAACTTGAGTGACATCGACTGTTACACATAACGTTAGGTTTCTTGCACGCACATCTTTTTGTAGTACATTGCACGTCAGAAGTTCTGCACGAGCATTGAAAAAATCCTTGCCATCCACTGCAAATTTTCACTGCTTCTCCCAGAGAAAGAAATTTTCACAAGTATATGTCATCACGTGTAAAGAACTGAGAGCCAGCTGGAAAAAAGCATCTAGGTCACGAGAGGCGGAGAAAAAATGCCTGATTGGGCGAGAAAACTTTTTTCCTTCTCCTTCGAAAATAGCAGATTGAGTGACAGGTCGAATGAACACGTCACAGCCAATCACATGGGGTTTGGTCATCAAAATGTACTGCCGATCTCTCTGTCAATCATTTATAGTTCCTTCGTGGCACCCTCCAACCCTTTCAGAATGTGAAAATATCGTTTTGGACCCTCTGTTAGAATTTTTCTCTGTGTATTACGCGATCGGCAAAACAACTATTAGACATTTCATGAACTGTCTAAAAAATTTAGACATTTTATGTAATTCTGGAACATTACACGATCTGTCTAAGGCTCAATTGCATTTCATGAACTGTCTAAAAATTTTAGCCACTTCGTGTAACTGATCGACCATTACACGATCTGGCTGCAGTTCATGAAATGACTAGACAATTCACGAAATATCTAATTTCACGATTTGTCTACGACATACAGGGTGTTTCAAAATTGCGTTGCACGGCTTTTATTCGGAACCAGCCCCTCCTAGGGTCATGGAAGTAAGGTCTACCCCTAGGTAAAAGACCCTGGAGAATCCATTGAGAGAACTTACAGTGCCCCTAGCGGCGAAATTAAAAAGTTAAAAAAAATCAATTTAAAAACTAAAGGAGATAGAGCAAAAACCTCAGTGAGAGAATTGTTGCCAACGTCAAGAAGAACTCATTGAAAAAAATTTGATCAAAATATCTTGAATATTCGCGGAGATATTAGCATGAGAAAATAGCACTTTTTCAGGGGTCAAAAAGTAAAAAGTTCTCATATTTGCAAATTTTTTTGATTTTTTGATTAAATTTTGTGTTCTTTCAACTAAAAAAACACAAAACTACACAATAACACTGAAAAATTTGCAAATATGCGAACTTTTTACTTTTTGACCCCTAAAAAAGTGCTATTTTCACATGCTAATATCTCCGCGAATATTCAAGATATTTTGATCAAATTTGTTTCAGTGAGTTCTTCTTGACGTTGGCAGCAATACTCTCACTGGGGTTTTTGCTCTATCTCCTTTAGTTTATAAAATAATTTTTTAACTTTTTAATTTCGCCGCTAGGGGCGCTGTAAGTCATCTCAATGGATTCTCCAGGGTCATTTACCTAGGGGTAGACCTTACTTCCATGACCCTAGGAGGCGCTGGTTCCGAATAAAAGCCGTGCAACGCAATTTTGAAACACCCGGTATATACAGGGTGTCCCATAAATAGTGGGCCACACTTCTAGAGGGGATAGTAGACACCTAGACGAGTCAGAATCACATAGGAATCGGGGGTCCCAGACCAAATCCCAGGGAGTTAAAAATGGAGCTACACCCTAAAACAATTATTGAAAAATTCAATTTGTAGAAGAACTACTATTGGTAAAAATTTAATCATGGTCTCAAATTTTGTGGTTTAACATGATCTTTAAAATTATGCTGAAAGTTTTCACTTTAAAATTTGGTCCTTCGAAAAGAAGTCAAAAAACCACAAAAAAATGTGAAAAATATGCCAAAACTTTATTTTGTATTTGGAAATCCTTTCATTTGATTTGATTATCTGAAAGATCATATTTAAAAACCCTTAAGTCCAAAGTTTCACGTAAATACCATCAATATTAAACGCTTGAGATCATGTTAAAGTTTGTTTTTTGAGTGCGAAAACAGCTCCAGAAAACGAACGTTCAGGGAGAATCTACGAGTTACGGATAGATAATCGCTAACTTTCTTTTCTCTCCCAGTTTGGCGAAACATACCAAGCTCCTACAGATCGCCAAGACAGCTTGGGAGATTTGTTGTTGGCGAATGTTGGCGAGGAATCTCGTATCGCAAAGAATGGCGAGAAATTTAGCGAGCATCAATCCGTAATTCGTAGATTTTCCCTCAACGTTTCTTTTCTGGATCTGTTTTCGCAAGCAAAAATCAAACTTTAATTAGATCTCAAGCGTTTAATATTGATGGTATTTACGTGAAACTTTGGACTTAAGGGTTTGCAACTATGATCTTTCAGATTATCAAATCAAAATAAAGGATTTCTAAATACAAAATAAAGTTTTGGCAGATTTTTCACATATTTTTGTGGTTTTTGACTTTATTTCGTAGTAAAAAAATTTTTAAAATGAAAACTTTTACAATGATTTTAAAGATCATGTTAAACCACAAAATTTGAGACCATGATTAAGTTTTTACCAATAGTAGTTCTTCTACAGATTGAATTTTTCAATAATTGTTTTGTGGTGTCGCTCCATTTTTAACTCCCTGGGATTTGGTCTGGGACCCCCGATTCCTATGTGATTCTGACTCATCTAGGTGTCTACTATCCCCTCTAGAAGTGTGGCCCACTATTTATGGGACACCCTGTATAGCTGTGTTCTTCTATTCAACCATTGTAATATTTATGAGTAAATAATTAAAAGGATGTATTGGGTTGAAAATTTTGTTTTTTTGTTGATAAATTACAGATACTTTTAAGTACTTAACACTTATTAATTTTGTTAGGTCTACGAGATAATAGTATTCGTTTAAAATACCTTAAAGGAAGTACAAATTTGAGTAGTAATTGATTGACCTTTGTGAAGGTTTTGACCTTGAAATTTCATAACCTTATTGGTTACATTTTTCTATTATATATCTGTAGTAAAATATAAAAAAAGGACAATCCTATACTATTATAATTGTGAAAGTTTGTATGTGTGCTTGTTACTCTTTCACGCAAAAACTACTAAATGGATTTTAATGAAATTTTACAATAATGTAGCTTATACATCAGAATAGGAATAGGCTATAATTTATAAAGAGAAAATCAGTCCTTCATTCTTTTTTTCCCATTTTTCCTGCTTTTTTCACTCATTTTTCCGTGCTTGAAAACCTGTTTTACCCAGGGTTGGCAAAAACCCGGGTTTTGTTTTTTCGGGAAAAACCCATATAAAACTGGGTTTTTTTCGGAAAAAGTGTGGGTTTTTCAAATTTAAGTGGTTTTCTCCTAGAAAGTAAGTGTTTTTTTTTCAAATTTTAGTGAGTTCTTCTATGCTAAATGTGTTCTGTTAAAAAAATGTCAGTTTTTCCATAGTTAAGTGGTTTTTTTCTTGATTTATAAAAAATCGCTAGCTGATCAAAGAATTAACTTAAATTTTGGAGGTATACCAATCGAAGAAGTACAGCATATTAAGTATTTGGGCATAATTGTTAGTAGTAGGGGCCCCACTATGTGCCACGGAAGTGACGTCACATCACGTGACCGGAAGTGGGCGTGGCCTGTGACGTCAGAGGGCGTGGCTTATGACGTCAGAGGGCGTGGCCTGTGACGTCACCTATTGTCTCAATTACTTAATTACCCCTAATTAATTAATTACCCTTAATTAGTTAATTACCCCTAATTGGATGATTTATGACCCTAATTAATGGGCGTGACGTCATGGTTGAGTTGTTTACCTGCTGCTGGTAGGGGGCGCTGCGATATTTTTTTATTTTACATTTTGGACTTTTTTTCGTTTTAAAGTTTGGTTTTTATGGAATGGCAACGGTATTTACCTTTGGATATTTTAATGACTGTGACGTCATTGAAAACATGTTCGAACAGGGACCAACACGTTCAAGACAGGATGTCCACAGAAATTTATTAATTATTAATTCACAGGACATGTATTTTATTTCAGCCTGATTTATTATTTCCTTAATTATTATTAAAATATTAATTTCACAGGATTTTTTTTCAGCCTCATTTATATAAATTCATTAATTATTAAATTATTAGAAATAAAATTTTTTTAAATGGATTTTTTTAAACTTACCAACACAAGGCAATCACTTTTATTGGCAGATCAAAGTACTTGCAGTTTTTTTTATTTAACTAAACTTTTCATTTTTTATGTTACATTTAGGGAATATACGATTTTTTCATTTGCTACCCAACAAAGTTTCATTCTTTTCGAACATGAATCGTGGAGGACAAGCCAATCGTATTGTAGGATACATTGTTTCAACCAATGAGAACGTTCCCCGGTTATCGTTTTAAATTTCTCCTCAATACTCATTTAATAGTAACAAAATCGCTTAATTTGATAATAATAATACTTTTTCATAAATTATTTTTAAAATTGCTTTTTTTTAACTCACCAGCACTTGACAATCACTTTCATATTTTGGGGAAAGTATTTGTTCGAACAATGACGAACTCGTTCAAGACAGGACTAGAGCCTAATCACGCATCTTTCGTGTAGGAATACACTTGAGCGGGAAATTAAAACGGTATGACGTCATTGAAACATGTTCGAACAGGTTCAAGACAGGACTAGAGCCTAATTACACATTCAAACCGATTATTGATTTTACTTTAAAAGCAAGTGTGACATACTTCAATCCTATACAAAGGTCTTGTCGATTTTTAATATATTTAATTAACTAAAATTTTTGAAAACTTTTCATATCTATTTTGGATTTAGATCTATTCCCATGGTATCCCCCCTATAGTTACACAGCTGCAACGATACTATTCACATACACTACCCCACATGACAATAGGAGAAGTCAATTTTCCAGACAATATACCTTTTCTCAAGACTACTGTAATATGTCTAAATTGAGTTAACGACTTTTTGAAGTTCACCGCTCCATGCAGAATTGAATGGTCCAGACGTCACCACTCCGTCTGATAGCCTGTAGTAAAAGGTTACATGAATAGCATCACAAGATACCGAAAAATCTTATAATGGGAGGGGATATGTAAACGCTCCACTTAAAAGGCGATAAAACGACGTATTTGTATAGGGGCGGCAAACTACAACAAATACGTGTGCTTTGGCTTTTGTTAACAAATAGAACCGCACGTGGCAGTCGTGCCTTCCAAAGTGGACCATAAAGAGGTGTGAATAGCCAGCGCAGTCACCATCGAAAGGAGCGAACAATAAAGAGAGGGTTAGAGATAGCGGTGAGGTTTCTTTGATATAGCAAACACGTTCCAACACCCTGAAAGTTAATTATTATTTTACAACTTCGATTAAAATTACTAACTATGTTCATATTGGATAAGATTTTAACATTTTAAGCAATTTTAAAAATAAAATATACTTTTATTACGAGTTCTGTTCGAGGAGTTAATTTTTCATAGAATGTTAGGAACATTCAAGTTAAAAATGATAAATACATTAAATTGCATAGTTAATTTTCACTATAATTCAATTGAAGATATTACTTATTTTATTCGCAAAGAAGCTTTTTCTGGTTTTAAACATGAGAATATATGATTAATCACCTAAACAAAAACTATTCCAATGCACTTTTTCTGGAAGCATTGTATGAATTAGAGAATTTTTATAACAAATTGTAAAACATGTACGATTTTCCCAACAGTTGAAGAAAATTTCCATCGTTAACCTTTTATTTATAGTACGTTATGATGCTATCACTACAAGTACATACACTACATACATTCATTTTATTATTAACTTTTACTATATTTATTAAAATTGTAATACTTTTTCATATACTAAAGAGAACTGCATTGATTATTTTTCAATTCATTAAATGGTTACGTTGAACATTTTCAACCTTATTTTTGAAAATAATAATAACAAATGTATACATACATTTTGCTATGAATAAAAAAAAATATTACTCAATATATTCTTCTCATGTTAATATTATAGTTTGAGTGTAAATGCAACAGAAGTTGTAAACTCGGGCCATGAAAAAACTTCACAGTAAAATATGAGAAAATACTTAAACTTTTTTAACCCATCTGCTATACTTTCTCTACAAGAATTTCCCCATCCACTATACATTTTACAAACAATTTATATTATTCACTAAAGCAAAGCAAACAATATAAAACATATAAACTATAACATATGAAAGATATACTTTTCCATAAATTTTGGATATATTGACTTCTCTTACCTAAAACCTTCTTGCACCTACAATCCATATCGAAAGTTAAACTATTCTAATAAAAAATTAAAGGGGGATACATAACTCAAAAGGAAGTACACATTATAAAACCAAGAAATTCATTATAAAATCTAAAAACTCTGCTAAAAATGAAGACTACCTACTACAGAAAAAAAAATAACTAAGATCTTTGTTAAACTAAAGGTAAAAACTTTGTTAGAAATGAAAATGAAAAAACACAAAAGCATTATACAATAAAAGGAATCTTATAACATTCTAAACTAAAATTTTGCTAAAAATTCAGATAAAGACACTACAAAACTAAAATCTTTTGTTAAAAACAAAAACCCCAACATGATTAAAGCCCGTATTTTTTTCAGATATTTATTAATTGAGGACACATGCCGCCATCTAGATAGTAGACGTTGTATTAAATTAGAGTCACCTCACATGAATAAATATTTAACCGATTGTTAATAAGCGTCGTTTCAACAGGTTCGAACAAGTACAAACTTGTTCAAGACAGAGCCCAACGAGTTTAAAGCCCAATTACACAATTGTAGCGTAAGAATACAGTTTATCGTCCAATGAAAATCGTAGGATAGTCACGTCATCTCGTTTCAACCAGTAAGAGCATTTCCACAGGTTGTCGTCATCAACCCCTAACACTAGTGGACGAGATGAATAGAACAAAAACTCAAACCTGTTACGCATTCGCTATCTGTTTTTCCTTCAGCTAAGTTGATTGTGAATTTCTTCCTATAACGAAAAATAAGTTTTAAGTGTGTGTTGAACTTGCCTCGAATGCTACTAATTTCAATCACTAGCCTTCTTCGCTGACTAATCTACTAATATTCTCTGTAAACGATAGGAATCATTCCTATTCACCGGAACACCAACAGCCTGCTCCTTCAAGCATCTTGTGTCTACCTCAATCACCCTTAGTTACTTTCACCAAAGAGAAAATACTACTATTCACCTGAAGATCAGCAACTTGCTTGATCCTACATCTTAATCATCCTCGGCTACAGTGTCTTCAAATTTTTCAGCTCTCCATCTCTTAAAGACCACACAAACCGTTTCATCTGCCCTTCTTGTGACTCTTGACGTATTCATTCTATTCTATATCATGCCTTCCGTTGTGATTGACTTTGAAGGGTTTCAACTGGCCTGGCACCCAATAACTATATTGTGAAAGAACTAGCTTTTTGTTCTCTGGAAGTGAACTCATTATCCGGATATTTCTTCTTCAAACCTCCACATGATAATTTAATTAAGGATCAGAAGCGATCTTATGACTGGGTCACTCAGAATATTCATGGAATTGATTGGAGCTATGGTAAGCTACCCTATTCGAAATTGAAATCTGTTATGTGTTTTATTTTTGAAATGTATGATAAAATTTATGTAAAAGGATTGCAAAAGAAAAAGTTTCTTGAATTTCTATGTAATAGAACATGTTACAACTTTGAAGACTTTTTCACGGATAACATCCCTAAGGAGTTATTCAAAAAAACTTGCTCATTTCACAATATTTTTTACTCCAAACATTGTGCCGTAGCAAAGGTAAATGTTTACGCTAACATCTTGAGAGGTATGGAAGATGAACTGTTACAAAAATTCGTGACGAAATTGTAAAGTAATTATACAAAGTGTATATATAAAAAATGTGTAAATAAAATATTTCAAGTATTATTTTTTATTCACTGTCTCTATCTACACCTAGAGAAAATATAAAAAAAAGATATGTGTAATTATTTTCATTACTATAACCATATCAAATGTTATTTACCATGTAACTAACTTGATGGTTTGTTTTACAATGGTTGAAATTACTAGTTTTGTTGACAATGGATAAGATTTTTGAGTGTTTTAAGCAAATTAAAATATACTTTTATATGAGTTGAACTATATTAAATGAAAGAGGAACTCTTGACTCAAGTTCTGTAAGAGGAGTTGATTTTATGCAAACATTCAAGTTAAAATAAAACTAAAATCTTTGTTAAATATAAAACTTAGAAACTATAAAACTGTAAACTTTGCTTAAAATAAAGACAAATGCAGAAAAAATAACTTAACTTTTGTTAAAAATTAAGACAAGCACTGAAAAATAACTGAAAACTTTATAAATAAACACTAAACCCCTACAACAAAAAATACAATTACAAAAACTTAAACACACTGCAAAACTAAAATCTTTGTAAAAATAAAAACTAGAAAACGAAAAACTTTACAAGAAATGAAAACATACACTGAAAAACTAAAATCTTTGTTAAATATAAAAAACTATGAAACTAAAAAACTTAAAAAAACTTATGTTAAAATTAAGACAAATACTGAAAAATAACTGAAAACTTTATAAAATGAACACTAAAACCTACAACAAAATTACAATTTAAAAACTTAAACACCCTACAAAACTAAAATCTTAAATATAAACTAGAAAACGAAAAACTTTACAAGAAATAAAACTTATTCATTCTAATACGAAAAATTTACATGAAATAAAAACTTATACACTACAAAACTAAAATGTTTGTTTAAAAACTATAAAAAGAAAAACTTTACAAGAAATGAAAACTTATACACTGAAAATCTAAAATATTTGTTAAATATAAAAACTTAGGAACTGTAAAACTGAAAACTTTTGATTAAAATAAAAACGAATGCAGAAAAATAACTTAAAACTTTATTAAATGAACACTAAAGTCTACAACAAAATTATAATATTAAACTTAAACACACTTCAAAACTAGAATCTTTGTTAAAAATAAAAACTAGGAAACAAAAAATTGAAAACTTTTTAAAATTAAGACAATTGCAGAAAAAATAACTTAATACTTTGTTAAATATAAAAACTTTATATAAAAAAAGAAATACTTCTTGTTGAAAATAAATAAAAAACTTTGCAAAAAATTTACAAGAAAAAAATACACTAAAAACTTTACCAAAAGAAAATAATTACTAAAACTTTAACAAAAAGAAATACTTAGAAACTAAAAACTTTGTTAAATAAAGACAAATGCAGAAAAATATCAATAGAAATAAAAAGTTACACTATAAAACTTAAAAGTAAGACGAACACAAAAAAATATCTGAAAATAAAAACTAAAACCTGCAACAAAATTACAATATAAAACTTAAATTCACTACAAAACTAAAATATTTGTTAAAAATAAAAACTAGAAAACGAAAAACTTTACAAGAAATAAAAACTTATACATTAAAAGACTAAAATATTTGTTAAATATAAAAACTTAGAAGCTAAGAAACTAAAAAACTTTGTTAATAAAAAATTGAATACAGAAAAATTTTAAAAATAAATAAAAACTTCGACAAAAATATTATAAGACATGAAAAGTTACACTAAAAACTCAAAACTTTATAAAAAAAAAGAAATACTTCGTGTTAACAATAAATAAAACTTTTTGAAAAAATTTTACAAGAAATAAAGTTACACTAAAAAACTTTACCAAAAGAAATAATTAATAAAAACCTTAACAAAAAAAAGAAATACTTAGAAACTATAAAACTAAAATATTTGTTAAAAATAAAAACTTAAAAAATAAATAAACTTTGAAAAAATTTTACAAGAAATAAAGTTACACTAAAAAACTTTATCAAAAAAAATACTTAATAAAAACTTTAACAAAAAGAAATACTTCGAAACTATAAAACTAAAATATTTGTTAAAAATAAAAACTTAGAAACTATGAAACTGAAAACTTTGTTAAAATTATAAACGAATAAAAGAAAAATAAATAAAATATCACAAGAAATAAAAAATTACACTAATAACAAACAAAAAGACACACTTAAAATTATAAAACTTAAAACTTTGTTAAAAATAAAATAAAAACTTTGAAAAAAATATTACAACAAATGAAAAGTTAAAAAAAATAAAAACATTATCAAAAAGAAATACTTGTTAAAATAAATAAAACTTTGAAAAAAATTTTACAAGAAATATAAATTACACTAAAAACTTTACCCAAACAAAATACTTAAAATTATAAAAATATTGCTGAAAAACATAGACGAACACTGTAAGAAACTAAAAACAACAGAAAATGAAAAATTACAGAAAATGAAAAGTTAACTCTAAAACGAAAAACTTTCCTAAAAAATAACAAAATACACTTTTAAGCTAAAACCTTGTTAAAAAGTTTAAAAAATGTTAAAATATAAAAATATTACAAGACATAGAAACTCATGCATTATAAAAGTAATGTAATAAAAGAACTAAAAACTTCAGAAAGACAAACTTGAAAACCAAAAAACCCTTTCATACTTGTTAAAATTAGAAGGCTTCAACAGGTTCACATACCCTTCGTTGAGAACCTTTTTTCTTATTATGAAAACACAGTGGGCTGAAAACTCCTTCATAATAAAGGACATTTAAAATCTAAACTTTAGATTTTTCAGCCCACGTTTTACATAATAATTTAAAAAATTTGTTCTCAACGAAGGGTATGTGAACCTATTGAAGTCTTCTAATTTTTTTACAAGTATGAGGTTTTTTTTGGTTTACAGGTTTGTCTTTATGAAGTTTTTAGTTCTTTTATTACATTACTTTTATAATGCATGAGTTTCTATGTCTTGTAATATTTTTATATTTTAACATTTTTTAAACTTTTTAACAAGGTTTTAGCTTAAAAGTGTATTTTGTTATTTTTTAGGAAAGTTTTTCGTTTTAGAGTTAACTTTTCATTTTCTGTAATTTTTCATTTTCTGTTGTTTTTAGTTTCTTACAGTGTTCGTCTATGTTTTTCAGCGATATTTTTATAATTTTAAGTATTTTGTTTGGGTAAAGTTTTTAGTGTAATTTATATTTCTTGTAAAATTTTTTTCAAAGTTTTATTTATTTTAACAAGTATTTCTTTTTGATAATGTTTTTATTTTTTAACTTTTCATTTGTTGTAATATTTTTTTCAAAGTTTTTATTTTATTTTTAACATGGTTTTAAGTTTTATAATTTTAAGTGTTTCTTTTTGTTTGTTATTAGTGTAATTTTTTATTTCTTGTGATATTTTATTTATTTTTCTTTTATTCGTTTATAATTTTAACAAAGTTTTCAGTTTCATAGTTTCTAAGTTTTTATTTTTAACAAATATTTTAGTTTTATAGTTTCGAAGTATTTCTTTTTGTTAAAGTTTTTATTAAGTATTTTTTTTGATAAAGTTTTTTAGTGTAACTTTATTTCTTGTAAAATTTTTTCAAAGTTTATTTATTTTTTAAGTTTTTATTTTTAACAAATATTTTAGTTTTATAGTTTCTAAGTATTTCTTTTTTTTGTTAAGGTTTTTATTAATTATTTCTTTTGGTAAAGTTTTTTAGTGTAACTTTATTTCTTGTAAAATTTTTTCAAAAAGTTTTATTTATTGTTAACACGAAGTATTTCTTTTTTTTTATAAAGTTTTGAGTTTTTAGTGTAACTTTTCATGTCTTATAATATTTTTGTCGAAGTTTTTATTTATTTTTAAAATTTTTCTGTATTCAATTTTTTATTAACAAAGTTTTTTAGTTTCTTAGCTTCTAAGTTTTTATATTTAACAAATATTTTAGTCTTTTAATGTATAAGTTTTTATTTCTTGTAAAGTTTTTCGTTTTCTAGTTTTTATTTTTAACAAATATTTTAGTTTTGTAGTGAATTTAAGTTTTATATTGTAATTTTGTTGCAGGTTTTAGTTTTTATTTTCAGATATTTTTTTGTGTTCGTCTTACTTTTAAGTTTTATAGTGTAACTTTTTATTTCTATTGATATTTTTCTGCATTTGTCTTTATTTAACAAAGTTTTTAGTTTCTAAGTATTTCTTTTTGTTAAAGTTTTAGTAATTATTTTCTTTTGGTAAAGTTTTTAGTGTATTTTTTTCTTGTAAATTTTTTGCAAAGTTTTTTATTTATTTTCAACAAGAAGTATTTCTTTTTTTATATAAAGTTTTTATATTTAACAAAGTATTAAGTTATTTTTTCTGCAATTGTCTTAATTTTAAAAAGTTTTCAATTTTTTGTTTCCTAGTTTTTATTTTTAACAAAGATTCTAGTTTTGAAGTGTGTTTAAGTTTAATATTATAATTTTGTTGTAGACTTTAGTGTTCATTTAATAAAGTTTTAAGTTATTTTTCTGCATTCGTTTTTATTTTAATCAAAAGTTTTCAGTTTTACAGTTCCTAAGTTTTTATATTTAACAAATATTTTAGATTTTCAGTGTATAAGTTTTCATTTCTTGTAAAGTTTTTCTTTTTATAGTTTTTAAACAAACATTTTAGTTTTGTAGTGTATAAGTTTTTATTTCATGTAAATTTTTCGTATTAGAATGAATAAGTTTTATTTCTTGTAAAGTTTTTCGTTTTCTAGTTTATATTTAAGATTTTAGTTTTGTAGGGTGTTTAAGTTTTTAAATTGTAATTTTGTTGTAGGTTTTAGTGTTCATTTTATAAAGTTTTCAGTTATTTTTCAGTATTTGTCTTAATTTTAACATAAGTTTTTTTAAGTTTTTTAGTTTCATAGTTTTTTATATTTAACAAAGATTTTAGTTTTTCAGTGTATGTTTTCATTTCTTGTAAAGTTTTTCGTTTTCTAGTTTTTATTTTTACAAAGATTTTAGTTTTGCAGTGTGTTTAAGTTTTTGTAATTGTATTTTTTGTTGTAGGGGTTTAGTGTTTATTTATAAAGTTTTCAGTTATTTTTCAGTGCTTGTCTTAATTTTTAACAAAAGTTAAGTTATTTTTTCTGCATTTGTCTTTATTTTAAGCAAAGTTTACAGTTTTATAGTTTCTAAGTTTTATATTTAACAAAGATTTTAGTTTTATTTTAACTTGAATGTTTGCATAAAATCAACTCCTCTTACAGAACTTGAGTCAAGAGTTCCTCTTTCATTTAATATAGTTCAACTCATATAAAAGTATATTTTAATTTGCTTAAAACACTCAAAAATCTTATCCATTGTCAACAAAACTAGTAATTTCAACCATTGTAAAACAAACCATCAAGTTAGTTACATGGTAAATAACATTTGATATGGTTATAGTAATGAAAATAATTACACATATCTTTTTTTTATATTTTCTCTAGGTGTAGATAGAGACAGTGAATAAAAAATAATACTTGAAATATTTTATTTACACATTTTTTATATATACACTTTGTATAATTACTTTACAATTTCGTCACGAATTTTTGTAACAGTTCATCTTCCATACCTCTCAAGATGTTAGCGTAAACATTTACCTTTGCTACGGCACAATGTTTGGAGTAAAAAATATTGTGAAATGAGCAAGTTTTTTTGAATAACTCCTTAGGGATGTTATCCGTGAAAAAGTCTTCAAAGTTGTAACATGTTCTATTACATAGAAATTCAAGAAACTTTTTCTTTTGCAATCCTTTTACATAAATTTTATCATACATTTCAAAAATAAAACACATAACAGATTTCAATTTCGAATAGGGTAGCTTACCATAGCTCCAATCAATTCCATGAATATTCTGAGTGACCCAGTCATAAGATCGCTTCTGATCCTTAATTAAATTATCATGTGGAGGTTTGAAGAAGAAATATCCGGATAATGAGTTCACTTCCAGAGAACAAAAAGCTAGTTCTTTCACAATATAGTTATTGGGTGCCAGGCCAGTTGAAACCCTTCAAAGTCAATCACAACGGAAGGCATGATATAGAATAGAATGAATACGTCAAGAGTCACAAGAAGGGCAGATGAAACGGTTTGTGTGGTCTTTAAGAGATGGAGAGCTGAAAAATTTGAAGACACTGTAGCCGAGGATGATTAAGATGTAGGATCAAGCAAGTTGCTGATCTTCAGGTGAATAGTAGTATTTTCTCTTTGGTGAAAGTAACTAAGGGTGATTGAGGTAGACACAAGATGCTTGAAGGAGCAGGCTGTTGGTGTTCCGGTGAATAGGAATGATTCCTATCGTTTACAGAGAATATTAGTAGATTAGTCAGCGAAGAAGGCTAGTGATTGAAATTAGTAGCATTCGAGGCAAGTTCAACACACACTTAAAACTTATTTTTCGTTATAGGAAGAAATTCACAATCAACTTAGCTGAAGGAAAAACAGATAGCGAATGCGTAACAGGTTTGAGTTTTTGTTCTATTCATCTCGTCCACTAGTGTTAGGGGTTGATGACGACAACCTGTGGAAATGCTCTTACTGGTTGAAACGAGATGACGTGACTATCCTACGATTTTCATTGGACGATAAACTGTATTCTTACGCTACAATTGTGTAATTGGGCTTTAAACTCGTTGGGCTCTGTCTTGAACAAGTTTGTACTTGTTCGAACCTGTTGAAACGACGCTTATTAACAATCGGTTAAATATTTATTCATGTGAGGTGACTCTAATTTAATACAACGTCTACTATCTAGATGGCGGCATGTGTCCTCAATTAATAAATATCTGAAAAAAATACGGGCTTTAATCATGTTGGGGTTTTTGTTTTTAACAAAAGATTTTAGTTTTGTAGTGTCTTTATCTGAATTTTTAGCAAAATTTTAGTTTAGAATGTTATAAGATTCCTTTTATTGTATAATGCTTTTGTGTTTTTTCATTTTCATTTCTAACAAAGTTTTTACCTTTAGTTTAACAAAGATCTTAGTTATTTTTTTTTCTGTAGTAGGTAGTCTTCATTTTTAGCAGAGTTTTTAGATTTTATAATGAATTTCTTGGTTTTATAATGTGTACTTCCTTTTGAGTTATGTATCCCCCTTTAATTTTTTATTAGAATAGTTTAACTTTCGATATGGATTGTAGGTGCAAGAAGGTTTTAGGTAAGAGAAGTCAATATATCCAAAATTTATGGAAAAGTATATCTTTCATATGTTATAGTTTATATGTTTTATATTGTTTGCTTTGCTTTAGTGAATAATATAAATTGTTTGTAAAATGTATAGTGGATGGGGAAATTCTTGTAGAGAAAGTATAGCAGATGGGTTAAAAAAGTTTAAGTATTTTCTCATATTTTACTGTGAAGTTTTTTCATGGCCCGAGTTTACAACTTCTGTTGCATTTACACTCAAACTATAATATTAACATGAGAAGAATATATTGAGTAATATTTTTTTTTATTCATAGCAAAATGTATGTATACATTTGTTATTATTATTTTCAAAAATAAGGTTGAAAATGTTCAACGTAACCATTTAATGAATTGAAAAATAATCAATGCAGTTCTCTTTAGTATATGAAAAAGTATTACAATTTTAATAAATATAGTAAAAGTTAATAATAAAATGAATGTATGTAGTGTATGTACTTGTAGTGATAGCATCATAACGTACTATAAATAAAAGGTTAACGATGGAAATTTTCTTCAACTGTTGGGAAAATCGTACATGTTTTACAATTTGTTATAAAAATTCTCTAATTCATACAATGCTTCCAGAAAAAGTGCATTGGAATAGTTTTTGTTTAGGTGATTAATCATATATTCTCATGTTTAAAACCAGAAAAAGCTTCTTTGCGAATAAAATAAGTAATATCTTCAATTGAATTATAGTGAAAATTAACTATGCAATTTAATGTATTTATCATTTTTAACTTGAATGTTCCTAACATTCTATGAAAAATTAACTCCTCGAACAGAACTCGTAATAAAAGTATATTTTATTTTTAAAATTGCTTAAAATGTTAAAATCTTATCCAATATGAACATAGTTAGTAATTTTAATCGAAGTTGTAAAATAATAATTAACTTTCAGGGTGTTGGAACGTGTTTGCTATATCAAAGAAACCTCACCGCTATCTCTAACCCTCTCTTTATTGTTCGCTCCTTTCGATGGTGACTGCGCTGGCTATTCACACCTCTTTATGGTCCACTTTGGAAGGCACGACTGCCACGTGCGGTTCTATTTGTTAACAAAAGCCAAAGCACACGTATTTGTTGTAGTTTGCCGCCCCTATACAAATACGTCGTTTTATCGCCTTTTAAGTGGAGCGTTTACATATCCCCTCCCATTATAAGATTTTTCGGTATCTTGTGATGCTATTCATGTAACCTTTTACTACAGGCTATCAGACGGAGTGGTGACGTCTGGACCATTCAATTCTGCATGGAGCGGTGAACTTCAAAAAGTCGTTAACTCAATTTAGACATATTACAGTAGTCTTGAGAAAAGGTATATTGTCTGGAAAATTGACTTCTCCTATTGTCATGTGGGGTAGTGTATGTGAATAGTATCGTTGCAGCTGTGTAACTATAGGGGGGATACCATGGGAATAGATCTAAATCCAAAATAGATATGAAAAGTTTTCAAAAATTTTAGTTAATTAAATATATTAAAAATCGACAAGACCTTTGTATAGGATTGAAGTATGTCACACTTGCTTTTAAAGTAAAATCAATAATCGGTTTGAATGTGTAATTAGGCTCTAGTCCTGTCTTGAACCTGTTCGAACATGTTTCAATGACGTCATACCGTTTTAATTTCCCGCTCAAGTGTATTCCTACACGAAAGATGCGTGATTAGGCTCTAGTCCTGTCTTGAACGAGTTCGTCATTGTTCGAACAAATACTTTCCCCAAAATATGAAAGTGATTGTCAAGTGCTGGTGAGTTAAAAAAAAGCAATTTTAAAAATAATTTATGAAAAAGTATTATTATTATCAAATTAAGCGATTTTGTTACTATTAAATGAGTATTGAGGAGAAATTTAAAACGATAACCGGGGAACGTTCTCATTGGTTGAAACAATGTATCCTACAATACGATTGGCTTGTCCTCCACGATTCATGTTCGAAAAGAATGAAACTTTGTTGGGTAGCAAATGAAAAAATCGTATATTCCCTAAATGTAACATAAAAAATGAAAAGTTTAGTTAAATAAAAAAAACTGCAAGTACTTTGATCTGCCAATAAAAGTGATTGCCTTGTGTTGGTAAGTTTAAAAAAATCCATTTAAAAAAATTTTATTTCTAATAATTTAATAATTAATGAATTTATATAAATGAGGCTGAAAAAAAATCCTGTGAAATTAATATTTTAATAATAATTAAGGAAATAATAAATCAGGCTGAAATAAAATACATGTCCTGTGAATTAATAATTAATAAATTTCTGTGGACATCCTGTCTTGAACGTGTTGGTCCCTGTTCGAACATGTTTTCAATGACGTCACAGTCATTAAAATATCCAAAGGTAAATACCGTTGCCATTCCATAAAAACCAAACTTTAAAACGAAAAAAAGTCCAAAATGTAAAATAAAAAAATATCGCAGCGCCCCCTACCAGCAGCAGGTAAACAACTCAACCATGACGTCACGCCCATTAATTAGGGTCATAAATCATCCAATTAGGGGTAATTAACTAATTAAGGGTAATTAATTAATTAGGGGTAATTAAGTAATTGAGACAATAGGTGACGTCACAGGCCACGCCCTCTGACGTCATAAGCCACGCCCTCTGACGTCACAGGCCACGCCCACTTCCGGTCACGTGATGTGACGTCACTTCCGTGGCACATAGTGGGGCCCCTACTACTATTGTTGATCACAAACTGCAGTGGAAGGAGCATATTTCTCATGTTTCCAGTAGATGTGAAAAAGTTCTTCTTGGATTGTTAAGAATTTCGAACAACACATTTGGTGTGAAATCTGATGTTCTTCGGTTGATTTATAAACAGGGAATCGTACCACTCATATCTTACGCATCGAGATCTTGGGGACATTCCTTAAGAAAGAAAATAAATTGCAAACTTCTTAGAAGAACACAGCGGAGATTTTTGCTTCGAGTAATTAAAGGGTACAGGACTGTTAGCTATGATGCCGTTTTTGTTATATCTGGTTTACCACCTCTTGACTTAGTTATTCTGAACAATCTTGAGGTTAAGGAGAACTATCTGGAAAACTGTCTTGGCACCCTTGATGGGAAACTTCCGGTTTCATGCTTGCCTCACCCTTCAAAGAGGAAACCTATCACGCTCATAACTTACGACAGCGAAGTCTTTCTTGAATATAAAACTATTTGTTTCACGGATGGAAGTAAATTGGATGGGAGAGTTGGACTGGCTTGTGTCATTTACGAAGACGGAATTGAAAAAGTTACTTTCCAGCATTGCTTAAGAGATGAATGCTCTGTTTTTCAAGCCGAACTGCTGTGTATAAATCTTGCCGTGAAATGGATTAAGGAATCTCTACAACAAAATGGAAATATCAGGTATCTTATCTGCACAGACTCACTTTCTTCACTTCACCTATTGCGTAATACAATCTCTGTGGAAAAGCTTGTGGTGGAAATTCAGTCCATGATGCACGACCTTGATGGAGTTGCTGAAATCCATTTTTCTTATGTTCGGGGTCATAGTGGGGATCTCGGAAATGAAAGAGCAGACCAGTTGGCCAAGGATGCAACTTGCCTTGAAGTGGTTGATCGGGCGATGTCGGTCCCTTTGTCTCACTGGAAATATGCTGCATGGGAGAAAACTGTTTTGTTGTGGAATAATGAATTTTTGGCTTCGCCAAAAGCAATTTTGACTAAAAAATTTTTTCCATCTATTTTTCAAAGGTTAAAGTGTAAAAGTTTTTTCACCGATTTTAAGTTATCTCAAATTTTCACAGGTCATGGCAATTTCAATAGCTATTTATTCAGGTTTAATTTAGTAAGTAGTAATCTTTGTTCCTGTGGTCAGGATATTGAAACAGTGGAACATATTATATTTTATTGTAGTTTATATTCTGAACAAAGAGAAAAGTTGAAGAAAGAGTTGATGTATTTGGGGTATTCTTGGCCACCTGCTTTGTCATTGTTTGTAAAGTGTTCTGAAAATGTAAACGCTCTGCGGAATTTTGTTTATAGTTTAGGCTTTTAAATTTGCTCTGTTCTTTTAAATTGTAATTTGTACTTAGCTACTTACATCTGTAAGCCTCATGTTATACCATGTGGAGCATGAGGAGTTGAAGAATTTTATTAATAAAAAAAAAAAGTGGTTTTTTTCAAAGTTGAAACTTTTTATACTTTGAAAAAACCCACTGAAATTGAAAAAACACCCCTTATTTATTGAAACCTGGTATAAATTTTGAAAAAATACACTTAAGTTTTTTCAAAATATCCTAAAACTTTGAAAAAACCCATTCAAAATTGAAAGAAATCTATTTAACTTTGAAAAAACCAACTGAAATTTTTAAAAAATATTTTTCTATTTTTTATATCTAGTTTGAACTTCAAACGTCCTAAATTTTGAAAAAAACCCATTCAATAATGAAAAAAACCACTCAATTATGAAAGAACTATTTAACTTTAAAAAAACTCCCTGAAATTGAAAAAACACCATTTAATTTTTAAAACCTAGTTTAAATTTTGAAAAAACCCATTAAAATTTTAAAAATATCTCAAACTTGAAAAAAAAACACATTGATTTTTCTTGAAAAAACCCAAAATGGGTCCAAAATGTGGGTTTTTTCACATGTTTTTTCTTGAAAAAACCCATTGGGTCCAATCCAGACAACCCTGGTTTTACCAGTCATGCAAACCAATAATAGGAAACTTTAGTAGTAGGGGAGAGTGGGGCTATTTCGCACATGGGGCACATTCGGACAGACGGCATTTCCCCTAGTAACTATTAATTTAAAAATCTGAAAAAAATACCAGTAGATGGAAGCATGACTACCACCTCCTGCATGAATTTTCAAAGCTCTGAGCCATTTTGTTGTATACTTACTAGAAATTTGCTAGCGTTAGAAGCAGCAAAGTAAATTTTCTTGTCATTTTGTTGGCGTAAAATATCAATCAAAAATTACCCTCAAGTGGACATTCAGCATTTTATTCAGTAGAGGTGTTACCGCTAAAGTTGATAATTAGTTATTCTGAAGAATACCTAGGTAAACTTAAGATTAACTGATTTCTGTCGTTAATGTGCGGATTTTTGAGTTTTTCGCATTTTACCTAGGGAATCTACACTATAACGGCCTCTTGATAGTTAAAGTTCAAAATAGTTTGTTTCGTTCAATACTTTCTGTTAAAATGTTGAGGTGCTCACTGCGACATGCGCTTACCCCTGCGCAGTTGGGTTTCAATACGTAGTTTGTTGTCATATTTGGTGTTTTGATTTCAAATTTAGTGCGTAGCACTGGTAGTTGTCATGTTGAATGTTAAAACAAAATAATACAAGCAAGTAAGTACTGTAAATTTATATGATTAAGTACAGTATATTATTACTAAAACGGGTATTTTGAAACAATTGTGTTGAAGCTCCGACTTCAGAGTGACAGAGATTTCTTTTAACGAAAGCAAATGTCCCAGCTGTTGAAGTATCTTTTCAACAAACGTTAATTCAACAATCGCTGGAACCTGGGCAAGGGTTTAACATATGTAATCGATCGCGAATCCTAGCAATAGTTCAGGGCAGGCTGCCAGCCGATTACACCGCGCTTTCATTAAGATTTGCTAGTTTAAGTGCTCATTGAAATACGCTGTCAAATCGAGATCGAAAACCACAATTGATACAAATCTCAGTTGGTACTTTAATATTCTATTATTATTGTTTTTATATTCTAGTTTTAAAATTGCTATTTCATTACTATTTTTGTGGGATTTGCGTGTTTTGTGTAATATGAAAAAAGTACCGATCCCCCTTTTTTGATTCGTCATTGTTACTGTTTACTCCCCAAACGAGTTTGGTTATAGTTAGGGCAGGGGGGTTTGGGGGGGCGGCAGCCCCCCCAACCTCCTTAAACTTTTTATAAAATAAAATAAAATTTTGTACTTTAACGGATCACCCTCGTTAATATGTAAAATAACTGATTACAGGTAGTATGCAGATTAACGAGTGTCTAGTCGGTAGGGTGCAGAATACCTAGGTAATTTCAAGATTACCTAGGTAATCTTAGAAATTGAAAAAAAATTCGCTCTTTAACGGATCACCCTCGTTAATCTGCAAATTACCTAGGTTATCTGTAAATTAACTGATTTCCGGACTTTAACTGTAACAGAGGCACTACTAAAGTAAGTTTCTAGAAAAGTTTTATTTCCCTGCTTTAATTATAATTATCTTGTTGGGACGTGGTAAGCTTGAACTGGTAGATGGGGCACATTCGTACACCAAAAGATGGGGCAGATTCGAACAGTGCGAATATGCCTCATCTTTCCCATTTTTGATTATGAAAGTGATTTACATGTTTATTAGTGCAGTATATTTAATAACTTGAAATTTAATTGTTTTTTATTGTAATTGTTTCAAAATTTGGTGATATTAATAACATTTTAAAGAAAGCTTCAGTTTTAAGGAATTTAGACCCAAATTTAAACATTGAAGAAATAAATATCCCTGATAATTGTTTAATACCAATTGACTTGGACTTACGTGATTTTATTCAAGTAGAATTTGCTACTAAAAATAAAATTTTGTTATGTTGGTCAAATAGAAAATTTGGAATTGAATGGTGCTTATTTAAAATTAACGAGGAAAAACTTTAAAATTAATGACGAAACTTTTATTTTCCCAGTAAGTAATGATTCAACATCCATATAAAAAGATAATATCGTATTAAAAGTTCTCCAACCGTCAGTTTCAGGCGTTAATAAGTGAGCTGTTGGTTCACTTTTCTTTACGAATAAAACCTGACAGTTAAAATATTGGTTGAACTTCTTCTAACTAATTATATTATGTGAAGTATGTCAATGTGCAATATACTCTTCATTACTACAATTGTTGTCCTCATAAAAAACTTAGATGTTCAATATTTTATGCAGCTGTTTTCTTTTTGTAAAAAAAAATCTTCAATTTAGAGGAAAAATATGTAAAAGTGCCAAATATTTCGTTTAATTATCCTTACTTTAAAGTACAATAAACGTTTAAGTTTGTAAAAATAATTATTGAATAATTTTTTGCATGTGTACGAATGTGCCCCACACGTGTGCGAAACTGCCCCACCCATGGGGCACATTCGCACGAAATTTCTCGTTTTTTAGATTGATGATATAGGTTAGAAATTCTTGATGAATGCGACCAGTTATCGTTCTAAAATATCGGGAAAGGTCCTAACTTTCATTTGAATCCGAGTTTGTTTCAATATCTCATCTAGATCCAGAGAAATATGCCGAAATGCACTTTTTGTGCGAATGTGCCCCGTTCTCCCCTACCAGTGTTGTAGTTACTAGGCAATTTATTAATCTCTATTTATAAATAAAAACGTTTGTGGCTGTGTGTGTATGCATGTGTGTTCCGCATCTCCTTTTAAACCACGCCAAGGGCGTGGACTATTTCTCCATTTCAAGATTTTTTCCCTTTGAAATAAATATATTTACTGAAAAATATAATTTTGTTCATGGAAAACAAGTTAAAAATAAAACATTGTTTCAAATGAGACAGATCACTAGACTTTTTCATTTTCTAGACTTTTTATTATAGTTTCAAATTTGTTATTTTATAAAGGCACCAAGATATTAAACATTATCAGGAACATCGGGATTGTAAAAAGTGACAAGAACACCGGGATTGGAAAATTAGCGGGAACATCGGGATAGGAAAAATTACCGGGTTATAAAAATTACCGAGAACACCGGGATAGGAAATTTACCATAAAGACACCGGGAATACCGGAATATAAAAATTACTGGAAACACCGAGATAGGAAAATTACGGGGAACGCCTGGATTAGAAAAATTACCGGGACCACCGGGATAGGAAAAATTACCGAGAACACCATGATTATAAAATTACCGAGAACACCGGGATAGTCAAGTGGTGCCTGGGATACCGGGATGATTTGTAATATTGCTAATTTACAAAATTGTAAATGTATTTTAAGAAAATTAATTAAAAAATTAATTTATACACCCCACCCGTGCAAGGCCGAGTATAACAGCTAGTTAAAAATATTTTCATAAAGTAAACTAGTATTTAAGAATGACATTAAAGCTGAGATAAATAATATTAATGAATCTTTTAGATCATACTTTATTTTATTATTCAGCTAGTTTTATCCACAATTCTTAACTCTGACATTAAAATCTTAATTTAAAATACAATTCTTAAAAGCTCGTATTGTTTTAAGATGGATATTTGTTGGTACAAACCACTCTTCAGTTTTATGTTAAGCTTTTTTTCAACCTGAGCTTAACTCCAGATTAAAATTTTACTCTTGCTGTTAAGGCCCCATTCCACCGGGGCAACTTTTGTCGAAAGCAACAAAAATCGACCATGCGACATGTTGCCGGAACAATTCCACTGAGGCAACAGCGCGAGATTTGTCTGGCAACACGGTCGCACGGGCAACTTTTCGTGTGTTGCCTGACTCCCGCCAGCGATGGGAAACAAGCGACTGTTGCCTGCGACATGATCAGAGAAGGTTTGAATATTTGCATAATAATCGGGTTAAAATGTGGGAATGGTATATTTGTAGTGTATTTGATTGAATGAAGTGTTAACACGCTAATATTATCAAACATTGGTTCACTGAACTTTCTTATTGAAAAACTCTCCAATCCTTTTGTTTTAGCTTAGAGCTCAAAGATGGCGCCACGAATAAGTTTTTATTATTTTAACCAACTTTTTTCATTTTGAGTAGCTTTTAAAGTATTCAACTGAAATTCTCCAAAATTTGCATCATATAAATTACGAATATCTACTTGGATCGATTTTTCTATTTAGAAGAACGATTTAAACCCTTTTCTAAAAACCAAGTTAACCAAGATGCCGATCATCTTGGACAAACATCTTTCATGTAGACCCATGAGCTATCAATCGTTCGCGATTCTGTTATTTTATTATAAAAATCTCTAAAATTATGTATTTTTGTTTCTTTTTCTCTTTATAAAAATCTATTTCAAACAGAGTACGAGGAGGCTTGTTCAAAACTACCTCTCGGGGATTACTAGGCAACACGGAACAACTGTCGCTTCAGTGGAATCGCATTGAGGGCAGGCAACACACCGGAGACATGCTACCGAGAAGTAGAAACTGTTGCTTGCGACTGGGCGACAAAATGTTGAAGCAACAGAGCAACAGCTTGTTGCCTCGGTGGAATGGCCCCTTTAGAGTACACTGTTAAAAAACCGATCAACCTTTCACCACAAACTGGTTCAAATTTACCCACAACCTAGGTTCGGCAACTGGTTTGACCAGTGAAAAACTTGGTGAAACCTTTACCGAACTTTGATTGCAGCTAAATTTGAATCAGTTTGTGGGGAAAGATTGAACTGTTTTTTAACAGTGATCTAACAATGCAATGCAGCTAAAAATAGTACATAACCCTAGTTTTATAACTAAGTTAGGTTCTTATACTATCTTCAAAAATAAACTACGCAAGATCGCATTTTTATTAGTTATTGCATTTTAACCTAATACCTTAATGACTTTTCAAAAAAAATTTATTTATTTGATTGGGAAGAACATTATTATCAACATTTACTTATTTTTTCCTCAATAATTTTAGTTTATTTGCAAATACAGTCGAATCCGCTTAATGTGATCGCATTTGTCCGATATTAAACTGATAACATTATCCGATTGATAACAATAAGCGATTTCCTATAAAAAAAAGTAGCAAACAGTGTAACTAGAGTGTTTGCTTTAATATAAACTTATGTAACCATAATTAATGTTTTCAAAATAATTTTACACTATGTAGTACTTGGCAACTTAAAATTTTTTGGGTATATAAGGGTATATAAGAGTTGTCCAATTAATAAAAATAAAAAATCGCTTACTCTGCATTTTCAGTTATTTTAGTACTACAACTACGCCTATGCGATTCCGCTCATAAATTTGTTTTCTTTGGACTTCCTGTCAAGGTATCATCCGTATTTTCCAAAATTTTACATAAAAAAGGCCCAGAAACATAAAATAACCACTGAAATTCATCTAAATTCCACTAAACAAGAAAAAAATCAAAAATCTCTTATCAGAAACATCTGCAAGTCGGCGATGGTGATATCGAATGACAAGCATACCCCTTTAACCATTTTCTATTTTCTATGCCGTTTTCTTTCAATGTTTGAGGTCGGAGAGCATAGAATGTTTTATTTTTTTTACCATCAAAGCAAAGAAACATAACAGTGCAACTAAAAAATAAATTGACCTTCAAAATGAAACTCGAAAGCGGGCGTTTTTTAGGGGATATGGACAAATTTCGATAATATTAAGCGGCGTGTTGATCCATAGTTGATCACAATAAACGATGTATTTTACATTAAATTAAATAGGAATGATCGGGACCTGTTGATTTCGATAATATTATCCGATTGATAACATTAACCGTGATCACATTAAGCGGACTCGACTGTATTCTTAAATCCCCAGCAGCTAAATAAAATCCATCGCAAAAATGGATATACGAAAAAACCGTTCAATGCAAAAACCGTTCAATAAAAAACAAACAAATTTATTGCATGTGTAAAGCTATGAGTTTATTGTTTTTTGAACGGTTTTTCCATTGAACGGTTTTTTCACGACACTGCAAAAATAATTAGGTAATAATTAAGTTTTTCAAAAAAAATTAAATTTCTCTCTTGCACATGAATAAGTAATCCTACCCAAGTAATTCATTTCAAAAATACACGACATTTTGTTTTATCTCCAAATTTTGGTTAAAATATTATCAACAAACCATAACCGTGGTTTTAGATCAAATTTTCCCTCTTATAAACTCCCAAACTGCAAGTGGCATATGACTGAATAGACACTTTTAAGATATATTATTTCTTTAAAACTTAATAGAAATCCGCCTCTTCCTTTGAAAGAAAAAAAATCATGCATACATGTATGAAGTCCCCTGATATAACCCTTTTTCAAAACTGTCAAGATTACTGGAGGCGCAATACTTCAGTTCCTCCCTGTCTTTTGGTTACAGAAGAGTCTCTCAGGATATGTCACCTGAGTTTTGGGGGTGATTTCAATCGAACTCTTGGGACTCATGGGCACATTCTTGTTCTGTTTCGAACCCTGGCTGTCGCTGGACGTAGAGATAAGGGAAACGTTTATTTTTATTTCATAGAAAGAAAGATTGGAAATGGATTCAAGTGAGTTATTTGTAAAGACTGTATCTTAAATTCAAGTAATTCAAATCTAGCTCATACAAATAAATTTGTGGCATGTATCTTGGGAGAGAAATAAAATATAGAATACATCGATGTTTTGATAATAATTGAATGAGATATCATGGGAAATATCATTAATGCTGGAAAATTTTATAGCACCCAATTGGTAACGTGTGTTCAATTAATTATTCTTTGAGTAATTCAGAATTTAGTTTTTTAAGGATATAAACAATTTCTTTTCTAATGAGTTTTCCCGTTTGTACTGCTGAAACAAGAAACTATTGTTCAGTATATGGACATGGACAGTGTCAACCGGTCACTAGTCACACCTCGCAGTTTAACTTCCGCTTTAAGCTGAAAACTCCGATTACTAGTTGAGCAGATCATTTTCAAATTTTAAATAAAAGTAAATAATATTTCGAATTAGTAATTTGAATTTTCTGATAACTTTTATTATTTAATAAATATAAATTTATGTTTTTTTTCTTAAATTTCGTTGTTTTGAAATAAAATTTATCAGGAAGGCAAGACGTCACCTTAAGATGGAGAAATAAACCCTAGAATTTATGCATTTCAACAATGCAATTGGAGTTTACAACGGTAAGTTACTTCCAGTTGACATCACAGAGTATAGAGCTTAACAGAGTGTTCATCTCCATAGACGATAATGGCAACTTAACAAGGCTTTCCCCGTAGACAAACGTCAGGCCAAACGGATCAGCCTCCTTTAATACCACGTCATTCCTGCTACGTCTCTGTCATTCGCCCACTGAAGCTGTCACTCAAATCCAAATCGGAAAAACAACACCGATGAAATTTAAATGTCGATTGCCGTATCCAATCAGGAATCACTTTATTATTTTCACGCATTTATTTTTTTCTGGTGGCTCCTAGTGAACTGAATTATAATCTGCGAGCTGAATGAATTAAATTAATTACCTTAGGAGGAAAACTGCCGTTTGGCATCTCTGTTAAGCTATACTCTGTGGTTGACACCAATAGAAAAGGTTCGAATCTAAATTATATAGTCACCTAAATTTGGCACAAAACGTTTTTTTCAGCGTTTATGAATTACTATCAACATCAAAATTTAGTGAAATAATCCAGTTTTCCATAAAAATCACCTGAATACTGTGCGACGTTAAAAGTTTCTCTCGTCGCGGTTGGAAAAGAGACGCAATAATCTTACCATTATTATTGAGTCTTATTTTAAAATAAATGTTCAAAATTAATAATTATAATTAAAATTAATAAGTAATAATGCAGAAGATCATTTGCCATATTTAAGTTTATCATTAATGTTTTAAAAAACAATATCGATTGCCCTACTGTTCTATAACAAATAAGTTTATACGCCCCCTGCTTGAATACAAGGAAAAAATTATATTAGTTAAAACTTTTTATTCAAAACAATACTAGAAAATCAATCTATAAACTAGTTTATTAAAATAGTAAATAGCTTACCGTATCACAGCGATATTTTCTTTGATAATTTTTTTAAACTTAAAAAGATTTTCTTTCAATTTATATTTATCTTTAATTTGTGTATTGTGTGTATTTTTATATCGTACTTGTATATATTTATATTTTACTGTGTGTGTTTGACCTACCATGTAAAGGGATTTTTAATCTGTATGGTGGATGAATAAATAAATAAAAAATAAATATATTCTACTTCGTGATTTCTTAGGTATAAAAAGCGAACAATTAAGCTTCCCTTTTTTGCTCAAAGTTGACCCTCTGCAATGGATGCCAATATGTGGAAACGGTTCTTTATAAAATCACCTTTCTCTCATCTTTTCTTCTCCAAAAAGTCTTAGAAGCTAATATAAACTCTACAGCAGTTCTAACCGTCATTGAGAAAATCAAGTTACCGAACACATCAATTAAATTACATCCCCATATACTTGCAACAAAACATCATTACCGCTGCATTGTAACCAAAGTATCATCCGCATTCATGGAACTTAAACAAACATTAAAAGCCGGAACTCAGTAACAAAATAATTTCGAAGCCAAAAATTCATTCAATTAAACTAAACAACCCAACCGAAAACTGGAATTATGCCCGAAAGCATTCTATCCTGATAGTTTTAACTCGAATACCTTTTTCCGTTCCAAATTAGTCCTCACCTCCCCCCGCTATGACGGAACCGAAGAAACGAAGGATGTCGAACACGTTCTGACTTGTCCGAAACAGCGACGGGAATAATTTAATTTCCTTCCCCACAATTGCTCTCTCTACGATTCTATCTATCATTCCAATTTCGGGGAATGCCTAGGAATTCCACCTCGGAGGTATGCTTCGCGTTTGATTGATTCTATTATTCCTTCATTTAGCTCCCGTCATTCAAATGAAGGTAGGGGTGGGAGGTTTGATTTTGGGACAAAAGGTTCGAATTAGCGCTGATTCTTCGAAACGGGGGTTTGGTTTTCTAGGGGCGGGGCTTTGTTTGAGTAGTGGGCTAATGATAATTGATTATGAGATTCATTGCAATGTGTTTTTGATGATGGGAATTGAATTTAAATTTTCATCTGCTTACAATGATAAATTGATTGAAATGATTGGAATGCATTTCTTCTGCATGATGAGGGTTGTGAACGATAATAAGTTTAGTCTTGGAGTAATATCCTTTAATTTCATCCATGCAATGTCAAATAGAACGAGCACGACTTTATAGGATGAAATGAAAAATTAAAGACATTTAAAAAATTGGTGTATTATTAGTGTTTTTGGTATTACAGCAACAAAATGTGCATGTAAAATGTTTTGGAAATGAGAATATTTCAATGAAATTAGCCAAAGAGTGAAAAACCTATCAAAACAACTGAACATTTTTTTTACTTATCTCGGTACTGTCTATCTCCAAAAAGTCTAAAAACAGCAGAGGGTCGCTATAAGGACCTCGTCCTTTTTAAAACCCAGACAAAATAAAACGTGATCAGGAAAGGCCTCTCCGGAAGAACACCAGTGGCATTCCAAAAAAGTATTTTGTCCCATAGAAAACGTGAGAGCTCTTGTGTGGCAAAGAATATACGAACATATTTAAGGATTACAATTTCGCACTTTTAACACTCACTTACACTGTAAAAAAAAACTGTAGAAAAACAGAAATTTCAATAACAGTGACTTTATGTTTACAGAGATATTCTGTCATGTAACATTCCCACCGCACTTCTATTTATTTTATGTAAAATAACAGCTTTTACCTAGTTTTTTAGCTTATCTGTACTTAAACAGAAACTTACTGCATTGAAAACCAATACAGCTATTGGCAACGTTATACTGAATCTTCTTTGGTTCAGTGGTAGCGTGCGTGCTTAGCATGCGGTAGGTCGCGGGTTCTATTCCCGGATATCAATTAATTAAAATTAAAAAAACTCTACTAAAATAAGTGCATGCGCACAAGCAGAAAATTACTGAGAGGCAACAGAAAAATCTGTAGCCCACTTGACAGAAAGTTCCTTTTTACAGCATTTACCTGTAGGTTACAGCTTTTTTCTGTTTACAGGATTTTTCAACCTACAGGATTTTTCAACCTACAGATTTTTTCTGGCAACTTTTGCTGCCAGAAATTTTCTGTTTTTTTGCAGGATTATTTTTTACAGTGTAGATGCTCTCAAAATTTTACTTTTCTGGTCTCCATAATATGTAAATAATAGTTTAATATGCAAGTAATATATTTGAAAAACATTCTTCACAATTTTACATATTTTACATAATTTTTAATGTTACCATATTTAGATACAGCTTTTAATACACTGAAGTTCTACTGAATCCAATACTTGAGACTGGATTTTCTTCTACATAAAACTTGATTCGGCATTAGTTAAATAGTTTACACTTTCTTCAAGTAACTAGCCTATGGTAATGTCAAGTTGTTCTAATCTGATCACTTAATTAACGTTAAGGCGTTGTTGAGTACTTAGAATTTGAGATTTAACCAGAAACTAACTTTTGGTATATCAGCCACCTTTAAAAAAACCTTTATCTAACTACTATATGGTAATGTTTAATAACCAGCTATTAACCATGAAATAAAGCAAGCATACATTGAAAACTGGGCTTTTAGTTATAGTTTACATTGTCACGTCACAAAATGTGTGTATGCCGGTGACGTAAGTATCTCCATAGAATCTCTACATGCCCAAAGTTCTTCATGAAATGCTCTAAGAAGTTATATTCCATTTTATACCAATGAGCAGGAAACGCGGTTTCATCTTGACAGTGTAAGTTGCGATGTCCCACTAAAAATAATTTCTTAGTTAAGTTTGAAGTTAATTTTTAGTTCGAAATTCGAAAAAAAAAAAGACGACGAGGTGTAAAACTTCATACCAAAAGTATGTATCTGCAAAAATCATGTTTCTACAGTAAATAGATTTTGCTGGGGGCGAACTCACAGCAGAAAAAAATAATTTTCGACTTTCACATTAAATAATTCCAGAACTGATTATTTAGTTCTAGAATTATTTAATGTCAAAGTCAAAAGTTATTTTTTTCTGCTGCGAGTTCGCCCCCAGCGAGTCTTTGAGGGTACATACTCTAGGTATGAAGTTTTGCACCACGTCCCCTTTTTTCGAATTAGTTTTGGAGCAATTCAAAAGTTTTTGATTTTAAGTTAATTTAAAGTTTCTGATTTTGACACTTTTTTGTTTTTTTTTCGTTATAAAAGAAAAACTAATCATGATAGAGGTACAATACTGGCAAAAAAAATCGACTCAGACCCTATATCTCCGGAACGGCTTGTGATATAAAGACAAATAAGGTATCATTTTTCATGATTTGAAGTATTCTATATACAGAAAATTTTTCAAGTTCTTAGGGGGTCGTCTTCATATTAAACGAAGCACCAACTTTCGTTTTTCCTATGGAAACCATTAAAGATTATTCCAGATTCTGAAAGAGCACCCTCTAAAACCCCCCAAAATCAGTTTTCATGCCATTTGGTCCCCAAATGAAGCCAGGAGTGTGGGTTGAAGTTCGTCGAATTTACGTTGAAATCTCGTTTTTTACGTTGAATTCTCGATTTTGATCCTGCGGGGTTGATGGTTGAAAGGATCAAAATCGAGAATTCAACGTAAAAAACGAGATTTCAACGTAAATTCGACGAACTTCAACCCCCATTCCTGGCTTCATTTGGGGACCAAATGGCATGAAAACTGGTTTTGGGGGGTTTTAGAGGGTGCTCTTTCAGAATCTGGAATAATCTTTGATGGTTTCCATAGGAAAAACGAAAGTTGGTGCTTCGTTTAATATGAAGACGACCCCCTAAGAACTTGAAAAATTTTCTGTATATAGAATACTTCAAATCATGAAAAATGATACCTTATTTGTCTTTATATCACAAGCCGTTCCGGAGATATAGGGTCTGAGTCGATTTTTTTTGCCAGTATTGTACAATATTTTAAACACCAAATGCAGTTATACTGACATTTCATTTTTTTAAAATTCGAATTAGTTTTAGAATTATTGAGATTCAGTTTCAACTTTTTCTTCTTTTTCTGATCATTCACTACGGAACAGCCTATTTTTATGAGTCTGTTTTTTTTATTTCCGACAATTCCCTAGATTTAGATGTGCCTATTTTAAATTTAAAAGTTTCTTAAAGGCTTTTTTCTGTTGTAAATTGGTTGATGATAATTAGTAGACTCGCTGGAAATTTTTATTTGTGATATATTTATTTAAAGCCGACGAGCCTGGGTTGTGCTGGATTGTTGACATGAAACAAGCGAGCTCTGCTCGCTAAGATGGCAAAGCGATCTGAAAAGAACTGAGAAGCAGTTTGGGGGGTTGGTGATGAAAGCGAGCAGGGGTGCAGAGCCCCTAGTATTTAAAATGATTTATAACAATTTGAAATAGTTAATATCTTTAAGAAATATTATTACAATAGAGAAATCTAACTCACACAGTTCATGCCTTTGCAGTAACTACCACATAATATGAGCTACGGCGCTATCAACAGTTGCTTGGTTTGTCAATCATTAATTATGGAGTCCCCATTATAATCCTACAGAAAACGTGAGAACCGCTTAAGCTCTTAGATTATGATCGATATCCGAAGTCTGAATTCATGACCGGTTTCTATGGACATTATGAGGAATTAGTGACCTCGAAATATATCCTAAGGGTTTGAGTTTCCAGAATCAAGGGATTAGTGTGCAGATTTCTCTAGAAATGTGGGTTGTATGATTGTTAAGAAGTTTTGATTACTTTGGGAATGCTTTTACTTGGAATTTAGAACTGCTGGTAACGAATTATAATATTTTATTTAAACATTTTCCAGACGAGACGTGACATGACCTACCCAAGCTAGGACTATCTGAATTTCTAGGGAATTGAATAAAAATTTGAAAAGCACCCATTAAAATTCTCAACCAGCGTATTTATATCCACGGCCTATAGAATTCGTTAATTCCTGTGTTCCATTGTTTGAGAAACATCTCTTTTACTGTAAAAATATCTCGAATTTCATTCTTTGAAGCATTTAATGACATCTTTATTTAATAAGTTCCAAATTATCTCAAAGGTAGTACTTTTCCTTGTAATCCATTTGTTATCCTAAACTTAAATACATTATTTATCATATGAAGCTGTGTTTAGCTCATTTATCTCAATGCTGAGAAAGAATATAACTAAGGAAGCTGTACAAAATAGTTAATAAGTTACCAATGATCTACATTGAAATAAGAATAGAAAAATCTTTTAGCAAGCATATTGATAAGAAACCTTTTAAACCGTCTCATTTGATTAGAAGTCAAATTCAAGTTTTACACTGAAATCTTATCAGATACCTATTTGGCCCAACAATTTATTTCGAAACCTCTCAGTCCCCTTTAAAATCGATACACCAATAGAATCAGAAAGACTTGTCGGATTACGAAATCAATACAATAAGAAGTAGAAGCGAAGCCTCGAAAAGCGTTAAGACTGCAGCAAAACGCTTGACTTGGCGAACTGATATTTGTTCCTCCGGGTCTATAAAATTGAGCATAGGGTGCTCGTTAAGGTTAAAGTGAAATAACTCCTTCCAATTTTTCACAATGAAACGCTGCATCGGCGGGTTTGGGGCCACTGCGCTGAGTTCATAATAGCCAGTTTGGAGCATAAAGTTGTGAAAGGTGGTCATAAATTTTCCCTGCTTCAAGTTTTGAGCATAAAAGTTTAGAGGCCTTCCAAGTCGGTTATCTTATATTAAAAGTTGGGGCCCGTGGATTGAATTGTCTGCTGAAACTGGGGAGAAGTGTTTCGGGGTGTTTTCTGATGGGCGGAAGAGCTTGCTGCTGGGTTTACTGCGTTTTAATATAACTGAATTTAATCGCAGGGAGGTCTTCTTTTCTTCTGGAAAGGTTTATTTCGAAGTAGGGTATTGGGAGAAATTTATTTCAATGGCTCCCTTAGGATATCGTAAATGTATATCTCAGTTCTTATTTCGGTAAATATTAACCTCTGAGATATGGGGTACCTTATTTAATTATGGGGAACTTATTAATAAAATTGAACCGTAAGATTTAAAACGCGTATTTTGTTCCATAAGTTTTTTTTTTCAATATATTTCGATTAAATTAAAATGGATACTGTGCCATCGTATGGTTTATTTCTTTTTTTAGAATTTCTAATTTATATTTCTAATTTATATTTTTATTATTTTTTTCTTATTAATATAAGTAAGAAAATACGAGATTAAGTTTCAAAAACCATAAATACATTTTACATGAAGCATTAATTTGTCATGTAATTTTTTTTACGTCAGAGGGGTTTGGTTTTAATTGAGTCACTAAATTTTGAAACATGTCAAACGCCATTTTTTTTCAAAAATGAGTTATTGGTGGCATGGGATTCTGTAGGGGTAAACGCACATCTTAAAGAAAGAATGATAAAAATAACTTTATTTTAAAATAGTTTACCAGCATTTTAAATTTCAGCTTTAGTGCAGAAACATGTTAAACGACGTCACTTGACTGTTTTCTGCACTGAAACCGTGGGGAATTTTGTTCATGCCGTCTCATCTGCAGCTTGTTTGTGAATGCTGCTTTTTTATTTAATCGCATACAATCTCTATATGTGAGTGAAAAAGTCATTCCTTAGATATTATGCCCATCAAACCATAGTAAAAACCATATTTTTAAAGTTTTTGTTAAACCTTTCACCAAAAACTTTTTTAGAATAGAGATATTCTTCTTCAAAAGCTCTACAGCCTGGTACAGGCCAAGGCCGTCTCAATTAGCTTCCTCCAACGGAACCGATCAGCCGCCACGGTCCGCCAACGACTTATCTTTAAAGTTTTCAAATACGCCTCAACACAATCCAACCATCGAGTGCGAGGTCTCCCTCTTCTTCTTGTACCCTGTACATTTGTAAAAGTTATCTTTTTGGCAGGGTTTGCATCATCACACCTAAAAATGTGCCCAAGCCATCTGATACGATAAGACTTGATTATTCTAGTAATAATAGGTTGTTTATATTTCTTGTATAATTCGTGGTTAAACAAACTACTCCATCTATCATTTTCCCTTATCGGGCCAAATATTTTTCGAAGTATTTTTCTTTCAAAGATTAAAAGTCTGTCTTCATCTGCCTTTGTTAAGGACCAGCATTCACTGCCATACAGTATGATAGGTCTGATAAGAGTTGTATATATATATTTATTCTTGTCTTGAAACTCAAGAGTTTAGACTTAAGTAAATTTTTTAAACCATGATAGCATCTATTAGCTCTAGTTAATCTGTTTTCAATTTCAAGTTTAATACTATTATCCTTGATAGAGATATTACACCAACGAAAAATTTCCTACCTCCGTGGTTTTTAATTTTCAATTTACTAAAATCGAAAGCTAGTTAACAACCAAAAAAGCATTTATATCAAGCTTTTTCAAATATACGTCTCTAGGTTTTAAGATAAGAACTTTAACCATAAGGACTCCTTGAAATTTCAATATTTTTGTACAATTTTCATTAATTTACATTTTTAGCAACTCAAACTTAAAAAAGATCCAGTTTGTATATTCAGCCCTGCTTCTCCCTTTAAAAACCTCTCTTCCAAAAATTAATTAAAAAGAACTTCCACACAAATCTCAGAAAATAACTCGACTGAGACCCAAGCCATTCACTTAAGCCCCACTTAATTAAGAGAACAAAGTGTTCCCCAAAATTACCTTATCACCCCCTTCTTCAGAGACTCCTTTCCCAAAAATTCCCTAGAAACCCTCTTCATTTTTTTTAATTTCTCTCCCGAGGCCCTTTTTAAAGGGCCAAACCGCAGATGTCACCATCTATTAGAAGAGGCCTATAAAAATTCGCGGTCTTCCCTCTCTTTTCATCCATCACAGATGACGCCTGGACTTTTATAGAGAGAAGCGGGGCATGATGGGAAAAAGTTTTTGGATTTGAATGATGGGGAATGCACCTGAGCTGGGAATGAGGGTGAGAGAATTTATAGAGGGGAATTGGGGGATCAAGGGAAAATTACTGGTTTTCCCTGGTGTTAGGAAAGTTAAATTATGTGTGGGCAGTGGGAAGAAGGACTTTTAAGGAAGAGGAATTGAGAGGGAAATATTTGGTGGGTTATTTCAGAACTAGTCCTTTGCATTTTTGTGGTCAGTGTCTTTAAAGAGGTATGTGGAAATAGGTTCTGGATTTGAAATATGGTAACTAAAAGAGAATAGTGAATTTCTACCTGTAAGTTAATGTGTTTTGGGTTTCTCACAGGACAGAGTGTTTTATGGGATTTTTTTCCTTTTATATTTTGTTTTACATGTATTAAACAGGATAGATACTAACTGTTTTTACTGAATGAATTGGCTGGAATAAAATCTTACAAATTAGTGTAATTAATAATAAATTCATATTTGAGTACACATCTGTGTGTGCATATGTATTAAAAATTTTCAGCATTTTTCACTTATTTAAATCTGTCATAAGCAAGAATTAATTAATTTTGTCTAAGGACAGACGCAGCTTCAGTGGAACAAATCAACCAAGTATCCAAGCGTGCCAACCAAATAAATGTAGTTTAAAGAACAAGCATTTGAGAGGTCATGTTTTTTACAAATAAAGAAAACAACGCAGAACGTTTTGTTAATATTTTTTAATCTTTGGCTTAGAGGTATTTTAACTACTTTTTAACTAAAATATTACACCATGTTTTTTTTACTTGATTGATGTACCGTTTTTACTCGTTTCTCTAAGTTTATTGCGTAATGCCTAAACCCCAGTTCTACATCTTTTAAAGCATCCACGTTTTTTAAATTATTAATAATAAATTATTTTGATTCTTTAAGGACTGAATTCTTTGAATTGGTTGAGAAAACCAGATAATAAACAATGGAGTACAATTTCAATAAGGTTTACTTTACAAGAACCAAAAAATCTTAAATTAACGACATACCCACGATCTAAATTTCTGAAGAGCAATATTTCATTCCATATCCCAATGAAAATTATCTACTTTAACAGGTTAATAGCATTGATATAATTATCTTTATTAATAATTAGTCTATATACCCATGGATTTAAAAGAGGAAAACAAAGTAAATTTACGGATGACATTTTAACTGATCATAAATATTCTCTATCAGTAACTATTTGGGAATAAATTATCAGACTTTTAACTCATACCATCTTTGACAAATGACTCCAATAAATGAGTTTAGAGTGATTAATAGAGATCGTAACTGTCATTTTCTGGTCTTAGCACTTCACTAGGAACTCTCAGCAAACTCTCTTTCCTTAATGGGGCTTTTACTTGAATGATAGCTGTCGTAGATTCTTAAAGTATCTTAAATCTTTACGTAACAAGCTTCATAGATAGTTTCAGTTTCCGTCACTGACATTAAAATGTACGGTTACTAAGTAGTAAAGTGTATCAATAATTTAAAAACCTTTAGACCAGTGGTTCCCAACCTGGGGGTGATTTGGGTTATCAGGGGGACGATAAATAAGTGGGGAGCGATGAGTAGTATTTACAGGGAGAAAATCTAATTAGTACTGTACTGATAACAGTGTATTTAGACTTAATGTACCGAAATAAGTTTATAAGGGTCAAATTTCTAAGAGTTTTCTGGGGGAGGACCCCCA
Source organism: Tetragnatha versicolor (assembly GCA_024610705.1). Classification (NCBI taxonomy): domain Eukaryota; kingdom Metazoa; phylum Arthropoda; class Arachnida; order Araneae; family Tetragnathidae; genus Tetragnatha; species Tetragnatha versicolor. The sequence goes on from JANDEH010000067.1 coordinate 792,351, forward strand.
AACACCCTTTTTTTAATTAGTTCATACAAATGCTACCCGAATATATGTCTGAAATTCGGAATAGTTGTGACCATAGCTAGCTGAAAATCTGCTTTTTGGGAGTCTTATTTCTAAAAGTTTTCTGGGGGAGGACCCCCAGACTTAAAATGTTTTATTACTACTTACATTTTATTTCAAAATAAATTTTGACATATAATGAGAACAAAAAGGGGTCGATGGGTGTTAGTCAACCTCCGGAAAGGGGTGATGGGTCACAAAAGGTTTAGAACCACTGGTTTAGACAGTTTGAGGTATTATTATAGACTTGAGGTGACTAAATTTTCCCAGTTTTCCAGATTTTCGGAAATTGACGCTCTTGATGCTTCATTTTTCATTTTATTTCTAAAGTTTAAAAACAAGCTATTATGAAACTTGGAATAAGTTGGAATAAATGCTTTTTTCATTAACCAGAATAGTACTGAATTTCATAACTATATCAGTAAGACAAAAAAGTATCTAATTGTTTTATAAAAATTATTTAAGTGGTCCGAATAATGCAATTTCTTCAATTATAAATACAAATAAACGTCACTTATGAAGAAAAAACTGTACATCAGTCAATTTTTCGATTAAAATCCAGAGATTTTATAGAAAACTTTACTTTATATTCAAAGAATTTATTTATATACAGTTTTTCTATCCTAATCCCTGCTCCAAGAAAAATAATTTAGTCAAAATATAAAGGAAAAGTTATATTTTGTTAGTACACTCAAAGATAAATCTTTGAATGAACCCCGATACAGAGAAATTCTTAAATAAGAGGGTAATCTCATTATCTTTCAGAGGTAACATGAAGACTTAAGCTTCCTCTCACCTTAAGGAACCTTTCCTTAAATCCATGGGATACCAAGGGAACCTTTGTGTCACCAAGCAAACTAGGTAAGGGGCAAGCATTTGTCTCTTTAGGGCATTCATTTATTCCAACCCCTTTGGGAGACATCTTGTTTCTTAACTAAGACGGATCCCTGAACAAAGAGACGACTAATCTTGTAAGAAACCTTTCAGGTGGATTATTTTAAAGCTGGTGTGAGGTAGTTACATTGATGTCTCTGATGGGTATGAGGTATGTCCTAAGGTTAAGAATCAGTGCCAGGAGTCAGAGCTAAGTCATTAGAAGACAGAGATGGGAAAAATAGTCCTTTTATTGTTACTAGAGTCATTTTATTGTTGCTAGAATCAATTTATTGAAAGCAAAGATTTAATACTGAAATCTTTGGGGATAAAATACACTTCAAAATTATGTTAACATTCAAAGACTTTAATCAAGGCTTTTAAATTCAAAATTTACCTGAGTTTCTGAGTTAATATTTTAGTTTGTTGATTAACATATCCTGCCAATCATTAAAGAAATTAATAGTTTGTCATAAAATCTCAAATATGTGTTAGTTTAAGCCCACGCATTCAGTTAATAAAATAAGCAAACTTGAAATGGTTTCATTGGTAAAAGGAGTAATGTTTTTTTAAAAAACATTTTAACGTTTTTGAGAAATAATTTTTATTTTATTTTTTGAGGAGCATTGGAAATGTACAGTTTTCTGTGTATCTTTTGTATATATCGTCTCATATACGCCACATTTTTTTGTTTAAAATTAAGTCCTTTTAGATTCTTATTACTAAAATAGGTATTGAGCTGCTTTAGGATAATAAATATCCTTTTTTGAACGTATTAAAATTGAAATGCTTGTTTCCTTTTCCCTTAGATTCGAAAAAAATAAGCTACTTCACATTAAAAAAACTGGTCTTCCTAATTTTAATGCAATGTACTTAATGCACGTTTTATAATGTGTTTTATTGCCTCACTCTTTACCAGAAGAAATTTTTGATATATAACTTGCAAAAACCTGATGAAACTGTGTTTTATAGTTGTTTTTTTGAAGTGTCAAGGTTTTCGATATATCAATGTTCGAGTTATCGAGAGTATGGATTATTATCACAAATTATAGGTTTATATTTGATTTACAAGTAATTTAAAAATATTTTTGTAGAAAATTTTATCTAAGGTATCCCCTGTCCAATACTACCTGATAGCAGCAATGTAGTAGCGCATCTTGCCGTCATCCTATTTTTAGGACAGACGGAAATACTGAAAAATATGACCCCCTTAGTATTTTTTCTCCAAATTTATTTTACTGGTTTTAATGTTAAGAATAAGGCCTTCATAAATTTGGACACACGTTTTTCCAAAGAAATTTAATTTTGAGTTTATATTTGTGTTGAAATTGTAAGAAAAAATCTTAAAAAATCAGCATTTTGAAAAATAAACTTTATTATTTAATAATAATATAATAAAATAAACTTTAAAATATTTATTATTGATTTATACTTGCAATATATAAAAAATTGTTATAACAAAAGTCGCTTATAACAATCTGTATCAAAGTGGTATTAATATAATATTCAAAATAATTTTGGTAAATATGACATATCTTTGATATTCTATATTTAAGACGATGGCAGGATATGGTGTACTTTTATAAAAAGGATGTTTTTTTTTGCAAAAATAGGTTTTTGTTTAGTTCCTAATTTAAATTATATTCATAGATGTTACAAATAACGTACCATGCCCTAATTGCATCGTTCGTGTAGTTTCGCTTTTCTTTTTTAAAGAAAACAGACAGCATAAAGTAAAAATTTTTATTATAGAACGAAACATTCAATAGTATAGGTACCATTAAACAGCAATTGTTTCACTAATGATTTCACTTTGCCACTTACCTTTATTATTAATACTGTAGTAGAAACATTCATCCTTCATTTTGAAAATCTTTCGTAACCTTTTCGAAATCATTCCCCCCCCCAAAAAAATACCCTTTCACTATATTATTTTAGACAAGCAAAATACCTCCTTTTACGTAACACTTTTCAGCTCCATTGTTAGGATTATACAAGGTAAGGATATTATAAGGATGTATATTCTGCATCAATAAAATGTGTTCACACAAGACTTTGAAACTGTAAAAATACTTCCCAAGTTATAAAAGAGCATGAATTCGAATTCTCAAAAGAGTAATCCCTCAGCAACAGGTGAGAGATGTAACCCCAGTAAATTATCTTCTTTTAACTACTCAATCCATTTCAAGAACGAATTTTCTTCAACCTACAATTTCACTTAAAGTGCACTTCATGCAATCTGCGTAAACATTTCCAAGCATTCAAAGCCTTAAAGCATTTCCGTTGACAGAAAATGTAATTCCAAATGACCCAAGTGCGTGCATCGGGCTTGAGATCTATATAGCCTCTAATGAGAGTTTCGTAAATTCAAAGACGAGTCCTGTGTGCGCCATGCAATGGATTGGGTGGTAGTTTCCCAACGTCTTTGATGCTATTACGTAATTATTAAGTGCATTTGTGAATGCAGTCTGTCGTCGGTTCCATGAAAAATAAATTCATTTCGAGGAGAATTCCATTAAAAATTACACTTCAGGTAATTTAGGTATAAAAGGTCTATTTGTGGTAAAATTTGGAAGTTTTGAAGGATTCGTTTAATGAATAAATCCTTCATTTAAAACCGTCTCTCGTTCCTTTAATTATAAACGTAAAATGATTATAAGACGATCATCTTCTTGGTAATGATAATGATGGGAGTACATCTACAAAGAGAAATACATCTATAGTTTGCCTGCTCCTCTTAGAAGTCGGTACTAAGGCCCATTGTGTGGTTGGTTAATTCTGAATCCCCCTACAGCAGGGGTCCCCAACCTTTTTGTACCTAAGAGCACATACCAGAATATCGGTCGAATGGGGGGCACCATTTATTTTTTAAATTTATAGAAAGATAAATTTATAGTTGGTGGACATAGTTAATAATACTCACTACATAATAATGCTCAAAAAATTTAATTTTAAAAATGAATTTAACATAATGAATATAATTAGTATTAATATTCTGTTGTAAAATAAATTATTACTAAATTGCTTGCAAAACATACGAAGTATAAAAATTATTTATAAAATATATATAATACATTGCATTTCACTGGCCAGCGCTTCATAATTGGGAGATTATGATGAAATTCTTGCCCGCAAACTATTGTCAAGGTGTTCATCTGTACCTCGTGATCTATATATTTTTTATTTTATTATATTCATTGTCGAAAATGATTCACATAAGTGTGTGGAACCAAAGAACTACTTTATTTCATATGCTGCTCTTTTTAACCCGTTGGGACTCGCGGGGTCATTTTATAACCCCAAGCTCACACTAACATTCCAATTAACGGGAAACTAAACACCTGGGGATTCTTTACTTCTCAGTAGCTGGGTTTCTGACCCTTATCTACATGCCTGAGATTTCGTGGAATTTCGTGGAATTCGGATTATTTTTCCGCCCCCCAGACGCATTTTGTTAGATTTTGGGGTAATGGAATGACCCCCGCGAGTCTCTTCGTTAGTGCTGCGCATCCGTTTTTTCGTACTCCGCCTTCTATACAACCCACTGATAAGGGCCCAAAACATTCGTAAACAAATTTAAAGAAATTCTCAGGGGGTTCTATTTCATTTTAGTACAAAGAAAAGGAAGACACAGGTGTGGGTACTTTCAATACTGGTCCCCGTGACAGTTTTATGACTTGTAATTCACCAGACCACTGTACCCCGCCCCTTACATTCTTTGCTTTTGTATTGAATGGGAAAGGAACTAGGAAAGTGTATTGAGGTAACAAGCTTTCGAAGAAAAAATACCCAAGTTTGAGTGTTAGGAAAAAAAAGGTTGGAAGTAGGATAGAAAAACTACTTGTGTCTATAATTTGTGTTTAATTTTTTTTGCAAAGCCCACGTTACGTTAATACCATCTGTGATGATTGTCTTTACCGAAAGAAAGCTTAAAGAAATTCATTACATAGTATTTTGATGTAATTAAATTAATTTTTACATTGAAATGATTTGTGTTATAATGTTACATATGTGTGTATATTGTGTAATAAGAAAAATTAATATCAAACTCAAAAAATTATTTCTCAACGTAGAAAATATTACAGATTATAAGTTTTCTTAATCAGTTAAGTTTTAAAGTCTAAAAATGTATGCTTCCGACTGAAAAAAATTATTTTTAACGATGTAGAAAAGAGCGAAAAGGTTGGGGCTATTCCATAACCCCCGCGAGTCTCAACGTTCGCCCGGGAGGCGCGAGTCCCACCGGGTTAAGAATGGAAATTTATTTCTATCAACTATAATCCAGAATTTCTCATATCATCTGATAATAGTTTTGAGGATGATGTCATTCTGAAGATCCAAAATTTCTAGTCTCGTCGCCTTACTTGAAGAAATTCTGAAATGTATGTTGCGATTTCATTTCTAGAATTTTATGGGATAGTGGAAAACTGAAATATTTTATCGTTGGGCACAAGCAGCGGGCACACCTAGACCGATCGACGGGCGCCATGGTGCCCGCGGGCATAGGGTTGGGGACCCCTGCCCTACAGTGATTGGTTTTTAGATGCTCAATTTACTAAATACATAAACTACATATGTCGACACATTCATGATAAGAAATACTCTTGTGTAGCATTATAAATACACGTTTATTAAAGTGAAATTTATTACTTAAGTAAGTAGTAATTTAAGTAAAATAATGTTTTAAAATTTGAAGCTAATGCTATTGCTTTTATGTAAAAACATACAAACATTATTGACAACTATCTTCGAAACTGTTTATTAATTTGGTTAATTACTTTTTCATGGACAATCTTTCATGATTAGCATCTTTTTTATGAAGTACTTATTTTTTTTTACATAGAAACCCCCTTTTCTTAGCTAATAAGAAAAAGTAAGAATATTAATTTCAATCAGTGCAAACATTCGAATAAAGTATTTTAGCCACATCCTCTGAAAATTTATTCATTAATATGAGCTAAAATGTTTGTCAGCTATTTATTGCATTTAATTGAATGAGACAATTTTAATCAAATATTTCATAACGATCTAAGAACTGAACCGAGGAAATTAAATTGCTTTTTTCATCCATGCATATTCATAATTTCTACTTTCAACAATTTCATGTTTGCATTTTTCACTGTATATTTTAAGGGATTTATCTTATCTGTTCCACAGGAATCTGTTTTGACACTTCTTTTAAGAGTTCATAAAAAATTAAGATATATATCAATTAATTAATGACCACTATACTCGAATTTAATTACTTGAAATGCATATTAATGACTTAAATCTTTATTCCCGTTAACACATTCGGCATACGTTTTTTTTCCTTTTAATTGGAAAGATGCAAATTAATTAGTTTACTTTTTGCACCACAAGCTCCCAGTTTGGAAATATCTATTATTGAATTTGGACTTAGGGATTTTTTTTAAACTTTTTAATCGTTAAGTATACCGTATTGTAACCGTAACATTGTACCGTAAACATAAAACTATATTTCCCGATATTTTTAAGACATTTATGAAATTAAATTTATTGGTTCTGTTTAACTTTAAAAATAATAGCAATGCAGTGAACGTGATTAAGCTGTTTCTAAAACATATAAGTGTCTGTTTATAAAACAATTGTTTAGAAGAAACCTTAGTTTAAGAAAGGTATGAAAATCCTTAAAATATTTTTCTACAAAAGATATGAAACATCTGTAACTGAAGGTGAAAAATACCTAATATAAATTTAAGTTGGCACTGGAAATTACACCCACTCTCTGGAGTAGAGTTACACAAATTTATTCCGATTGAATTTGAAGAGTTTAAAATAAAAATTACATACTGGGCTCGACCGGGATTTGAACCCGGGACCTCGCGCACCCGAAGCGCGAATCATACCCCTAGACCATCGAGCCACACTTTAAAAAGAAGTTAATCATTTTAAAAACTTATAATAGTAAAAGGAAATATTTTAAATCACATTTCAGAAAAATGAAGAATCTAAACATAGGTTTTTTATTCAAGATATATTGTTTAGAAGTCATGATTTTCGGTACTCACGTATTAACGCAACCAGGCCAAAATTCGCATAAATCGCCAAATTTGGCGACTTTACTTACGGCAACCCGACGTGGCCAAAATTCGCATAAATCGCCAAATTTGGCGCTCCAAGTAACGGCAACCCTACGTGTTACACGTGGCTCTTCGTAAAGAAAATATTATGCTTACTGATTAGATTGAAAGTCATGGGTATTTGGGATCTGCCTGCTACTGATAAAGATGCAGTGTTTTATGAGGATAGTAATTTATTTTATTTTATAATGTACTTAACATGCGTTATATAGTCTGGTAATTCAAAACAATGAAGTGTTTAAAATGAAGTGAATTAATGTAATAACGTTCATGTTTGGTATCGTCGGTATCGTAATGTTTGCGTGGCGTAAGCGAATTGTTCGTAAAGGTACAAGGATATTTTAAAGGGTAAATACATTTTAATTTATATTGTGCTGTAAAATTATCCTGTTTTATACAATTGTATCATTGCTTAATTTATCTCATAACCTATAAGATGCCGGTAGTGTATTTTGGATATCCTTTTATTATAGTATTACCTAGTAGCATAGCTCATACCAAATATGTAAAGTTTACGTAACTGCAACTAGAAGTAAACAAAATTTCGCCCTATATGACTAAAATTCGACGAATCTTAAAAATTTGTGCTGCTTGGAATTAGTCGTAGAATTCGGTCAATTGAGTAAATAATACTTTGAAATTATGTTATAACAACCTTAATTTCTTCCCTATTTAAGTTTTAATTAGTTTTGTCTACGTTTTTAACTTTCCGCAGCTTTAAATTTGGCGCGTTTCGCTCTTGGCGACAGAAAAAAACTTGGCGCCAAAAACGCGCCAAGGCGCCAAGTTGGCCAAATTTCGCCAAGTTGGAGCCGACCTGGTTGCGGTAATACGTAAGTACCTGATTTTCTTCCATGTAAATATATCTGGCTATGTAGGAAATAATCTGGAAATGTAGGTTTAGAGATGGCATTATAATCGCATTACGATCATAAGATGAGATAAAATCCATTGAGTTTAACCATGATAATATACTCGAATGCAACTTAAGTTGAACCTTTGACGTCATGGCCAAGCGGAAGAAAATCTGAGTAAACAGAAAGCCTACTGGGTTGCTAGAATCTCTTATTGGCTGGGGAGTTTGAGAGCGAGTTGTACTACTACGCGCTACGCCACTTATAAAAATAATAATACTGAACATTTTATGCATATCGGGATGAAAAGATGCTTAATATACGTGGATTTATAAAACTAATCATTTTTCAAAATTGATGCTCTAAGTTTCACCCAAAATTCAGACACCGCGCGGGGAACTACTTTCTTTGGTTCCTCTCGGCATATTTCTACAGGCTCAAGTTAAGTTGCAACTGAGTGTGGTTTGTAAACAAATGTTGGTAATAAAATTTTATAAGAATTCACATATTAATACCCCGGTGAATCTACTTTTAATACATATTATATGGTTGGTCTCTTACTTACCGATAATTAATTCGTTTTTTAGGTTCACCAAATTTATTTTTTGATACAATAAATCACAAAAGAGAAAAGTAATGATTTCTTAAATATCTGTTGGTAACTACTTTTTAATTTTCAAATCCATTACATATCAAACTTAATCCATGCATAACCCTGAAAAAAAGAGAAGCAGAACGTTATGATTTCCCTTGTAATGTCTTTATTTCCCCAAATTTAGATTCACTTATATTTCATAAGCTTCTTACAAAATGCACATTACTCCTTGAAATGTTTAGCGTAACTTTAAATACAATGGCTTCCAAAAGTTAAGTACGATTAGTTTTTTCAATATAACACCTATAGTACCTCCTTGAAATTCGTACCAAAAGATGTTCAATATGTAGGAATACATGGACTGAAAACCTTTCAAGGGGGTAAAATGGACCCTCCATTGATAATGGAGTCCCATTACACATTTGGAGCAGTAAATAAAACGTCTATGTGAGAGGTATTTAACCAAAAATTTAATGGTTTTTTATTGAATATTCCTAAACTCAATGCATGTTTTTAAACCTGTTTGTTGCCTGTAAATGGATTTTTTTTGTTTTATTGAGATATATCGGTCTAATTATCATTTTTGGAAAGTTTTAGCTTCTGGGTCATTTTTGGTAAGTGGTATCTGACCGTCAACCAAGTTTCTTAGTAGTTCCCACATGTGATTGATGCGTTTAGACCTTAGGACCCGGAAAGTAACTTTATTCGTTTATTATTGTCCCGAATGAAAAACTTTGAGGTAGCCAAATTTTGATTTTGAGCTAAAAGTTTTGTGGGTAGCGTGGAAACAATGAGGGTTTTCGTTTTTGTAATCCGACACTTAAAAGTAGTTTTTTGTTCTACCCCCTTGGTGGGAGTGGAAGCTCTTTTATTAAATTTTGAATGAGTGCTGGCGAGTATATAGAAATCTATTTCGGGAGGGGCCTGAAAATGTTTTTCAGCCTCTTTTATCCATATTAATAGGTTCAATGCAGATTTTTAACACTTTTTTAGGTAGAATTTGCTTCCAAGAAAAACTTATATAAAAAAGTCTTTAGCAATAAAGATTCAAGTTTCAAAGGTGGTCTGGGGGTCCACCCCCAGAAAATTTTTGGAAATTTGACCCTAAGAACATGTTTTAAACTCTTTTTTGGTAAACGTAAAGTAAACCCAATACATCTTTAGGTAAAATTTTGATTTTAATGAACTTATTACAAAAAAAGTGTGAAAGGTTTAAATACTAAAAGGGGGCCTGGCTGCCCTTCCCCAAAAAATGTTTGAAAATTTGACCCTAAGAACAGGGTTTCAAACTGTTTTTTGATACACGTAAACCAAAATTTGGACATACATTTTTTAAGTAGAATTTTGATTTTAATAAACAACTTATTACAATAATAAAGGTTTAAATACTAAATGGAGGTCTGGGGTACCCCCAGAAAAATTTTGAAAATTTGACCCTAAAAAACTGAGTTTTAACTTAACTAACAGTAAAGTAAAAGTAAATTCCTCAGGACTTAGGGGAGGGCAGCTGCCTCCCCCTGGCTACGCCCATGGTTCTAAGACCTAAACGCAATCAATCCCATGTTATAACTACTAAGAAACATGTTGACGGTCAGATACCATACTTAACTAAAAATGACCCAGAAGCTAAAACTTTTCAAAAATGATAATTAAACAGATATCTCTCAATAAAACAAAAAAATCAATTTACTGGCAACAAACACGTTTAAAAACATGCATTGAGTTCAGGAATAATCATATTGATTAAAAACATCAAATTTTCGGTTAAATACCTGTTTTTTTGTTTTTTGTCCCATTTTATATTTTTTTTAGATATTCCGTGACCCCATGGACGGGCGATTACCCCTTTGGGAAATGTCCACTAATAAATAATTTGGGATATGTATGTGCTGTATGTATTTTTATTTGTATATTCTATCTGTTTTGTGTATTCTGTTGTTGTTAATAAATTTGAATTTGAAAAAAAAAATAAAAAATAAATAAAAATAAAAAATAATATCTCTCACATAGACATTTTTGTCACTGCCCCAAATGTGTAATGGGACTCCATCATCAATGGGGGACCCATTTACCCCCTTAAAATATTGATAGGGAAATTGTTCTCGCTCCCTGTATTCCCACCCATTGAACATCTTTTGGTACAAATTTCATGGATGAAAAATAATTCCACTAGGCGTTATGTTGAAAAACTGTTCGTGCTTATACTCTGTTCATTTAGAATTGGCGCCTGAGACTAAATGTATTAGAAGCAGTTACTATTGTAATTATCATCGAAAAACTTTTCTTGTGCAATGACAAGGCAGCCTAAAAAGAAGTAGTTAAAATACTGTTAAAAAATCGGTCACTGAAGTTGTGTGATGAGCGTTATTAAGCGTTATTGAGCGTTTTTGATCCTGTTTGAGGCGCCAATTCTAAATGAACAGACTATAACTTTTGGAAGCCAGTGTATTGCCTAGATCGCCTAAAAACAACTAATCCTCCCCTCCCTAAAAATAAAAATCATCTTTTCATACACTAAATCCAGCTGAAATAACAAGTGGAATATTTTAAAGAACAGAGATAAACTTAAAAAAAAGTATGTTTATTCTACATGAAACGAAGAAAACAATAGGTAAATAAATTTACTTTGAGAGAGGAAAAAGCTTTTGATGGACCTTGCAAGGAATTTAAAAAGCATCCTTCGTATTAAAAACTGTTTTTACCTGAAGTGAAACAAGACTCCATGAGTAAACTCGATGAATATTCATGACTACTCGGATTAAATTTTCCAAAAGTCCGGAAAAAAGTCCTTCATGGTCGTGTTTCTGATCAACTTTGAGTTGAAAAGCTTGAAAAGCCCTCTCATTTAAAAAGCACATTTTTTTCTAGTGTTTCAAGTGAACGTAAATATTGACACCAAAGCTTTATTCAACCTTAGATTTATACCACTAATAATTGGCTTAGTTCTACACCACAAGGGGGATCCCATGGAACTCTTAATGCCTTTTAAGGTTAAGAAAGTATTCAAATTTCATTATACCTTTATGTTTGAGTTATATGCGTTCTCTTACAGGAAATAAATTGACGCAACGTGTGTTCGGTAGTTAATATTCCAATGGTGCTCCATCGATGTATTCTGTCTTAGTCGTTTCAACGAATTTGCTTTAACACAAGGGCTCAATTACCTAGTGGGGAACGAATATTGCATTAAAGCTTCAAACCTCTCCGCATTTGAAAGTGTTATCTGTGTTCTTTGTTGATTGAGAAGTAACAGCGCCAAGAAATGTTATTCGATAAAAGCTGGGAGGATTTCGAAAATTGTTTCGAATGTTTGCACCACCCTGAGATGTTTTCTGCATACTAAACGAGACTAAGGAATGCTCGTAATATAGTTAGGTTTTGTTCGTAGAATACAGATAGTTCGAAAACATTTTGCACAGAGAAGTTAGTTATTTTCAACTTATTTCATCCAGATTTACCTGAATTTAATTTTAAAGGTAAAATTTTAAGAAATGATAAGATTAGATTATAATTTTTTAAAAAAGTGTAATTTAATTCTTAAGATGGTTAGGAGACATCAATTTAATACTTTAGTTAGTATTTTGTTTACTCCAATCTTCATGTTTGTCTAGAAGTTTTACAAAATGTATTTGTAATTTCAATGGAGAACAGAGGTGTATGAGAAAAAAATTTTTCACCTATAAACTAACTTGCGTAAATGTTTTAAACTCGTATCTCATTATTTTGATACAAATGTTTAGCATATTCAAATAAACTAAATTATGCAAATTTTTGTATTTTTGGATAAGTATTTGGAATTACCCAGCAAAAGCCATGTCCAAAATTCCTTCAAAAAAGTGTCAAAAGTGCAGTTTTCTCTAAGAAGTCTGTAGTTATTTTGTAGCAATAGGACTTCAGCACGTAAGTCTACAGTTATTTTACAGAAAATATGAATACTTTCTAAATGCATATCAGTGGTCTTATAAAAAATACAGAGTTTCCAAAGAAAACTGCATATTCCATAAAGAAAACTGCAGATAGTGTCCAAATTCCCTTTTTTTAAGAAATGTTTTTGCTGGGAAGTTTAAGAATATACTTAAAACTTCTTGTGTTAATAGGATAGGAAAATAAACATTTTTCATATCCCGCTTTCAAAAGCTTAGTCAGTGGAAAATATTTCACCCTTTCGTAGATTTGGGAATCACTACTTTTAGAGAAGAGGAGGGTATTGCGGAACAACATTTATATCTTTAAGAATAACCCTACTGGTTTTAAATAAAAATCCATAAAACCATTTTAGTAAACACTATAACTAATGTTAATGAAGTGTCTATGGTGGAATAAAAGGTTATTTATTTTGCTGTTATGAAACACCCTACTTAAAAACTTTAGGATATCCTGAAACACTTTATTTTACAGCGACCGTAAATACAACAAGAAGTTAACTGTTTGTGCACACTATCATTGAAGCCATTCTTAAGTCTTTCATGGTATTCTCACGTGATGACAGCCCGATAGATGGCCTAAACTTCGGTATTCCATATTCCCCGACTTATCCATAATAACCTCCTCTCCCCAACTGTTTTTTTAATAATTTAGAAGTACAACAAATTATACAATCTAATTATTTTTTATTTCAATTAAGAGTTTTTATACAATTTTGGTGTGTTGATATTCCATACTAATACTGCTGACCATAAAAAAACTGAATAGTCTATTTGTTAGCAACATTTAGCAAAATTAATATAGGTAATTATTTGGTTACACAGAATCTTGAATATCTCTTGATGTTACTTTTCTCATTTCCTTTATGAACTTCTTCAATTGATTAATTTCTTATTATAGGTACTTACTTTTTTCTGGATGTAATATTACACTGCTGGCCATCCAAAATGGTACACCAAGAAGGAACAGAGATATCAAACCCAAATTTATTTCTATGATTGCACATTTTATTAATGTGAATTGATTAAAAATTCAGCCTTCCTGGATGTTAGGGGGCCGAAAAAATCGGTGAGGAGTGTTGTCTCCATAGGTGTCCATTACCGCCACCCCACGCCATGGTATTGAGTGAATAAGGCTCTAATGGGCTTTGAGGGATTGGAGGACCATGTTGCGTCCACAGGTAGTCAAAGTTCATGTGGTGCACCAGCGGACGTTGCATACCGGGGTAGGGGATTTCTCCTCTTTCACCGGACATGATTTGTGGCGTTGGTTCTTAAGAACGGGTAGGTCAGGGTAAAAATGCAACATAGGGGGATAAGAAGATAGCTTGAACAGTGAGTTCATCACGTGGTTATGCATTTTTCTCTTGAGACTTGTACGCAGGCGAGGGTTGAAGGTAAGGGTAGACAACAGGTTTTCAAACCTCAATGTTGCAGCTCTGGTTTGTCCATGGGCCGGTAAATGATACTGAGGAGGTGTGGGAGTGGAATGCATGTCGTTAACAGTGCAGGGGACTGCCCGTTTAGCAAGCATAGCTTCAAAAAAATTCCAATCTTCAACACATGATTGTGCGGTTGCAACAGTACTCTAAATAATGAAATCGACAACTCTATGGGATGGCACAGAGTTTATGAGAGTATCCCAATGCGGTCTGGAGCACCACGATAATTGGAGATGACTTTATGACAGCGAGAAAAGAGAGCACTAGGCTGTTGATTTTGTAATCGTCAGATATCTTCTTTACGCAGAGTAACGACGTAGTGAAGCATTGGATTCCCCTCCCACACCTCCTCAGTATAATTTACAGGCACATTGACCAACCAGAGCTGCAGCATTGAGGTTTGACAACCTATTGTCTACCCTTACCTTCAACCCTCGCCTGCGGACAAGTCTCAAGAGAAAAATGCATAACCACATGATGAACTCACTGTTCAAGCTTTCTTCTTATCCCCCTATGTTGCATTTTTACCCTGACCTACCCGTTCTTAAGAACCAACGCCACAAATCATGTCCGGTGAAAGAGGAAAAATCCCCTAGCCCGGTATGCAACGTGTGCTAGTGGACCACATGAAGTTTGACTACCTGGGGACGCAACATGGTCCTCCAATCCTTCAAAGCCCATTTAGACCCCCTTTCACTCAATACCATGGCGCGGGACCGCGGTAATGGACACCTATGGAGACAACACTCCTGACTGATTTCCTCGGCCCCCTAACATTCAGAAAGGCTGAATTTTTAATCAATTCACATTAATACTATGTGGAATCATAGAAATAAATTTGGGTTTGATATCTTTATTCCTTCTTGGTGTACCATTTTGGATGGCCAGCAGTGTACTTATAGAATTATTTAATACACTTAGATAAGATCTTGAAAAGATCTAAAGCTATAATGTTTTACATGATCAAAATTTCTTACAGCTTTAAAACCATAAAAATTATGAAGTAAGATACATTTTAAAAGAGCAGGAATTTAAAACTAAACATGCAAAATATAATATATAACCAGTTTTGTCTGTATAAAATAGATACACCAAAGAATAAAAATCATTTTTCTTCCTAAATTTTTAAATATGTCATTAGAATTTAACCATATTAATATTTATTTAATTAATTGATTAATTTCATTCATGAGCTACTAGTTTTTGAAGTTCCTAAGCTTTTAATTAAACTTTTAGTTATGTAGATTTTATTAGAACGTATAAACTAATCTCTTTACTGTGATAATATTTTTGTCGTGTCTAAGATGAATAAAAAACAGGGGATTCAGGTACTAGAATATGCTCAAATAATATAATATAAAATGTGATAATATGTTCATAACGGAATAAAAATCTTCACTTTCACAAAATCTATATGCTAAAGAAAGGCTGCAACAGATTCGAAATCTACCCATTAACCGAACTAAAACCACTCTCTCTTAATTCTAATGGCTTTTGTGACCCTCCCTGTCCGTTGATTTTACTTAATTAACATTGAATGGAATACCAAAGAACGACGAGAGGAGAAAGAACCCCCTCTCCTAAACAAATCAGTTTGTTTTTTGTACCCATCTAAAATAAATAACTCAACCGAGAGAATCTCCAAAACACGCACAAAAACCTTTCCAAATCCGAAGTGCTTCGAAAAATCCAGTGTTTATCTTGGCGCTGAATCCGGAAAACACCCCGACACCGGAGTTTTTAAACCGCTTCAATTCATCTCCAGAAATGTTTATTTTAATTCCAAAGATCCTCCCTATCCTTTTCCACCGCTTCTTCCAAGTTTTTTTTCTTTCCCAGTGACACACAGCACAGGGTTTTTTTACGTTTCTTCTTCCATTGTAGGAATTGAAAGAGACGGGAATAAATGGGCTGGCTCTTAACTGGTGTTCTGAAAAGGGTTCTCGGCCCGAGAACCGCGTCCATAGATATGTATTCGATTAAGGCAATGATTCGCTTAAGATGCATTTGAATGCAGAATTCAGTAGTTTAGCGGGATTTGGCTGTTTTCGAGGGGGTTGGCAGTTGTTTAGGAGTCGGATCGATTGTTATTTAAATCGGGGACGTGATTCGTAAACGAATCGAGTTCGGGCTGGGGGCAATGAAGCTTTGAGTTTTGTGATAAAACATTTTATTCAGTCTATAGGTCTGTGGTCGAGTGTTGAAAGGTTATCAATTAAAACCTTTCAACACTCGACCACGGTCTTAGAGCCCGAATAAAATGTTTTATCGTAGTAATTCTGGATGTGAAAATATTTGCTTTTATATTTGAGTTTTGTGTTCCATCAGATTTGTTTCCCCCAATTCACTTGTACTGCTGATATTTGATTCACATTACTAGAGTATTTTTATGTTGACCTTTTTATTTGCTGGTAAACTAGATCAAGTCTGCACATTATATGGACCCCAGTACTATTTCTGTAGCCGAATAGGACTTGAGTAATTCTGGAAGTATTTAATATATAAGTTATTTACTAAAGAAAATCTTCGTGCAAGATATTTAATGATTTGAATGGAGTATTTCACCAATTATTGCTGGTTAAGCGGACAATAAGTGTAAACTCACAACTCTCAAGCGTCACCTCCAACCGTGGACCGTTTCGTCCTTGTTAGGACTGATCAGCACGGTATAGGAAGGTAACCTAAGAGAGCGTAGGGCAAGTACTAGTTTAGCCGACTATAACTGAAACAGTGGTGACCATTGATTAGTCCTCTACTCATCTGCTGGAATGACATTGGAATTCCTAGAACATATTTAATTCCAGTAAGGCAAGGTCCATCAGTTCTAGGAATGCCAATGCCATTCCAGCAGATGAGTGGAGGACTAATCAATGGTCACCACTTTTTCAGTCATAGTTGGCTAGACTAGTACTTGCCCTCCGCTCTCTTGCGTTACCTTCCTATACCATGCTGATGAGTCCTAACAAGGACGAAACCGGTCCACGGTTGGAGGTGACGCTTGGGAGTTGTGAGTTTACACTTATTTAATGATTTGCCAAAGATTTCGTCAGTGGAAAAATTTTTAACTCTTCATTGCGCTGGAAAAGGTATGAAAACTTGCTTTAGTAAAAGAAATTTAAACACTTTTTCAAATTGTGTACTACACATACTAATACAAATGCAAACGTTGCTGACCAACTACAGGTTAGAAGCTCAACAATATTAATCCAAAACAATGTGCTTTTTCCAATTTCCAGTAAATAATTATCTTAAGACTAACTTCCTCTTAATCCTTTCAATCCTTAGCTTTGATTATTCAATTACAATTAAGTTCTACGGAAAATTTGGTCTGGCTAGGTCTGAAAGAGTCAAACTAAGATTTTTAAATTAATTTTAAAGTAGAAAATAAAGAAAATTTAACAAAAATACGTATTTGTAAATTTTTAAAGTTTAATTGTTATTGCAATTTAACGACTCCCAATAATCATATTTGCAAAGTTAAAAGTTGAAATTCTAATATTAACAGACAGAAAATTTACATTATACACGCATTAGAAGGCTTACTACTCTTACCTCTTTTATCTTAGTTAATCTCTTCCATAAAAGATAAAGGTTAAATATACCAGTTTATGCTTAGGAAGTTACTAATAAGCCATTAAAATGATTATTCTATGAACAAAAAGAATAAGTAGAGGATTTTATTCTTTTAAGAATGAATGAACCTCCACTTTTTTTATTTAGTTATGTTTGCACAACGTGCGTTTGAAATCAGCTTTGCTCTCAAAGAACGGTATTGAACGGCTTGAACGTGGTTTGTATGAAGAAAGTCTGTTTTGGAGAAAATATTGAAGATTTACGAATATCAGGCAAACAAATGAATGTCTGATTCAAGTTCCGGAAGAATTTTCTATACTTAACCACACTCGCTCACAGTATCGGAAAAAAGACAGATATAAAGTGGAATACAAAAAGCACAGAGAACGAGGCGAAAGATGAAGTTTAGAACACTTATAAAAAGGGAAATCGCACATCATGTCTAAGAATGTTTCAATTTGATAAAAGAAAGCGAAATACTCCTCTTTCTCTAAGAAACTGTTTTAAAAATTATAAGTCTGTTGAATTTTCCTATTATGAAATTAATTCATGCTCATAATCAAATTAAGTTTTTTTTTTCAAAATAGGTAATTTATATTAAAATTAAAATATAAAAAATACATATAGGTATGAGTTGGATTTAGTAAGATCATGGGAATTCCCTTTGTGGGGTAAAAATGAAGGTGAAAGTCACACGGAGGCGTATCAAATCTCTTAATATCATTATGAACAAAGGCCCGGTTATGTTAAGCCAGCCATCAAAAATTATTTGCCAATTTGAAAAAGGGAATAAATCTGAAAATGGAAAATTGATTTTTTTGTACGCAAAACAAAATCTCAAGGTTTTGCTCTACACATGTGTAAAGAGGAAAAATAACTACCCCCTATAAGCAGATAAAACCCTTTGAATTTGGGGACATCTATGTTCATTCATTGTATTTTTATTAAATTTGAAATTATGTTAGTTTGTCTTTCATTCCTTGTTATTTGTTTTGTTGAGTTGAGTTGAGTTGGTATGTGTACTTTGCTGCAGGTATCAACCCGGCTTCGGCACTATTATATTTGTTTTGTAAACATAGCCGAAATAAAATTTGATTTTAATTTAAAAGTGTTTTTTCAATACACTTAAAACTGAGTTTCATAATAATTTGTAATTTTATTCGTCTTAGTCTTTCAATTTTTCACTCTCTTGTGTTGTGAACTAAGAATAATTTACTTGTCTATTAAAGTTTTTTTTAAAGATTTTTTTTAACTGAAATTTCAGAAGGTTGAAAAAGGGAGTATGTCCGTCAACTTTCTCAACTGTAAAATATTTTTTCGATGATTATTCTATACTTAAAACATGGTTCTGAATTATTTCCAGTACACATTTTTTGGTTATAAAATGAAAATTCCATTACTTATACATTTTTTTTTATTTTCTCAAAACTTGGTTTTTGGACTTCTTCCCTTTTTTTCCAAACAGACAATAAAAATGTACCACAATTTACTGTACCATGTAATTTTGATAGCTACTCATGAAACATGAATGTTTTAAAAATGTTGTGTTTAATTAATTGAACCAATTTTTAATTAAGTACATATTTTAAAACTAGTGAAGTAATCATTTCCAATATTA
>JANDEH010000068.1:600000-791094 GCA_024610705.1 Tetragnatha versicolor
AGAAGATTCATCCAATTTTTGCCAACTACGGAAAATTAAATGAAATTGATGAATTTAAATTTTAGTTCACATTTTTCCATTACTTAGGAATAAGATGATCTTTTTAATGGGAAATAAAACGTAAAAATTGTGGAAATGCCTCTTTTAAACTTCAATAGGGTGAAATAATCGTTTATAAAGTGTTATTTCCCAAAATTTGAAAAACCCCCCACATATAGATCCTCACTATCTCCCTAAACGTGTAACGAAATTTGTGAATAAACCCTAAGCACACACAAAAAACGATCGAAAGTAACTTTGAACAAGATTTAAAGTTGAAAAGTATCAAAAGAAATTTTAAATACTAAGAGATTGAGATAACAAAAAGTTTACTTTGCTTAAAGCTGTATGGTTTTGAAGCTATTCCGCAAAACTTATTCATTCATAATGCAAATAGAATTCATTTAATTCAATTCAGAAGAGAACAAGTTAAAAATAAGATACAAGGCGAGAATTCGGCTATTATTCATAATCAAAACGTCTCAAGAGGGGTATGTAAATTTTCTCAGAGAGAGGAGTTAAATCAAACACTTCTAGACTTAAATTCAAAATCGTATTTGCATCTTTTTAAAATTCAAAAGGGAAAACGAGAATTCTCCACGTCTTTAATAAAACAGAAATAATTACCTCGGCTTAGAAATTTCGCCAATTGATACATTTTAACGGCCTCGGTTTAATGAACACTTCTCAAAAAAGGCCCTAGATGCCTGTTTAAGACAGCCGCCTGGAACTGAATCCGTTCATTTTCAATTGTTCGGTAATTAAACAGAAACTGACACACACCCTACCCTTGGAGAACATTACCCAAATTATTCCGATCCAAGAAGACGGCATTAAATGGGAAGATTTTAAATTTAGATCGCAACCTGCCTTTCAAAAATAAGCTATCCTTCCTAATTATTCATTAACGAAGCGCGGCCGAGTACATTTCGAAGTCGAAATTGCTTTCCGGCAGAGGAGCAAGTCCCCCGACGCGGTTTTACTCGCACTCCAGAATCCAAAAGAAGGTGCATTTTTCAAAACAAAATATTCGGATTTTTTCCACCTAATTGCTTCTTTAAGTTGCCCGTTTTGCTCCCTTTATTGTGTTTTCAGATGCGCCGTAGCTCTGGAGACGCCAACAGCTGTCTGACATTGGAGTCCCGTTTTTCCCTCTTTTTTTGCCCGCTCCCGAGATAAATGATGTCCTGCTTTGGAAGCAAAGCGCAACTAATTCTTGATTGTGGCCGGTGTAATCGGAAATCTTTTTACTGGGCCGGCGAGTGCGTTTTCCGACTGCCATGCACGAGATAAAATAATTGTTTTCGGTTCTCTGGGAAGCTGGCTTTCTTTCGGATTAGTTTGAATAGGGAAAACCTCCGCTTCGCTTGTTTTGGACTGACTTAAGGAGTGTATCTCTACACTATATTAGAACTTAGATTGGCACTGCAAATGCTCTTCACAAAAATAAACACTATCTAAGAACGCTATTTTGTCCCCCTGATTTACAAAAATTCGGTTGTGTTGTTAGGTTGAACACTATAAAGTAAAAAATATATTTCTAATATATTTGAAGTGTTCTAAATATATTTGAAAAATGTTGGAAATGGGTTCCATCCATGAATGTGTTCTAAATAGTATTTTAAAATATGTTTGAAATCTGAGAAACCTCTTAAATTTGGGATCAAAACACCATAAGAACACATCTTGTGTCTCTAGCAACACGTTTAAAACACTATCTTTTTTTTCACACAACGCAATTCCAACATAATCTCATCACAATTAAAACCCTTCTGAGAATTAAAGTGTTTATATTTGTGTTTGCATTGTGTTAAATTACAAGTGCCTTGGTTCAGGTTTTAAGGAGTGGGTAATAAGAATTGGACACAATAGTTAATAGTCCAAAACAGTTATTTATTGAAACTATATAGATTGTTTAGGAACTGTTCTAGATTGGACTGAAATTTAATAGCAATATACTTTCGGGTAAAGGTCTTCGATCTTCGAGTCTTGAATAGCAGATATCCCAATGGTAACATGAACTGCTTTAGGTTTGGGACATTTTATATAACAAGGGTACTGTCGAAATTATTAATTTATTCAAATAAAATTTTAAGAAAAGCACAATTAATGACATAAGTTTTAAAAGAAAGTTGATAAATATAAAGATAAATATATTTTTAAAAGAAATAAATTGATAAATGAAAATTTTTTTCAATAATAATACAGAGAACTTTCAATGAGTTTATTACAATAAAATGTCATGAAAAATTATATACTTGTGTAATGAACGCTCATTTCATTAAAACAGGTGCCTACTTTTAGATTATTTCAAATTTACTTATCATTTAATAAGAAGTTTTTATTTAATTTTAATTCAGATTATTTGATTTGAAAAACACCATATATTGTAAATTGAAAATTTATTTTAGCAATGTCTTATTTTACTTAAGTATGATTAATTAAACATTAAGAAGCTTTATATATTTAATAACAAATTCCTTTTATTACTTTTTAATTGGATGGAAAAAATTTAAAATCTAAAAATTAAATAGTATTTCTGTAAACTATTCAAACTTTTGTTTTTAAAAGTTCAAGTTTCTCTGCTCTTTCCGCGCTAAACATGTCAATACTTTTCATCAAATCAAATACACTACTTATCACCACCGCTGTTGCATTGAAAGTGGTTAAAACAAGGAGTGATTGATGAAACAATACTCCAAAAAGAAAAAATCTTTCGTTTCAAACACAGCTCGCATGGCTTTAACTTTTTAAATTCTATTCGCTGTTTAAAAATGGATAACAACCTGCCACAGTTGCTTTTCCACTTCCATACAGAACGCTTCTTGCGAAAAGAAAAAAAACACGAAATTTCATAAACTAAATGGCAAAAGACGTTTATCTAAGTTAGATGCGCTTCAGGAGGTACAACAAAAGAGGATGAAAACGGAATTATTTTCAACTTAAGAGCCGGGGAAGCATGCAAAAAGAATGTTTTATTTCCAACCTTACTTTATGTCAGGAACCATAACTGCATTTAAATTATTAAAATGTTATTTGGTTATTTTGCATGCCCTCTATTTCGCAGCCTAGGAAACGGAATCATTAGAGTTGAAAGTTAGAATTATGAAGCCCCTTCCTTTTCACCTTGAAGGAGTCTTTATGAGCTGGAACATTTCTCATTCACATTAGATTTAAAGGAGTTTGCATCAAAAATCTTGTTGTTCAGCGCTATATAGCTGTCCGTTATAAAACTTTTGTCGTGCATTATTCTCATTTAAATAAGTATATGGTGACATAAGAGAAATTGCGTGTCATTTCAACCATAAAGAGCAGCTACTAAATATTCATATTGTCTTAAATAATAGTAGTGTATGGCACACATTTTTCAAATATAATAGTATAAATAGTTTTAACCCAACCATCATAATAAAAATAGTATTTTTAAAGTTTTCTAAAATTTTGTACGGCCATACTTTTACAGCTAGTGGAAAAGTTGATTTGCATCGATACTTTCATTACTAAGATATTTTAGTATGATTTATTTAATCCTAAAACAATCATACATTTAAAACATAAGGAGAGAAATCAATATTGTTAATACTTAGTAAACCCCTATATTTTAGCATTATTTTAAATAAAAGCATTTTAAATAAATACCTCGAACTGAAATTTTGAGCTACCGTGAAAAGTTAAAGAGTTTTTGGTAAAAGCTAAGTTCCGAGAAAAAAAATCACACCAGTTTCCTTCGGAATACACTGTTTCTCTCTCTGAAACAACTAAAACTCTTTCAAAATTACCTCAATCACCAAAGAAAACTTATCAGAAATAGTAACAACCAAAATACATCAAAGGAATAGTCTCCAAAATGGTCAAAAATTGGATTTCAAAGGAAGTCGGATACCTCAAAGAATACCTTGATCAATCGAAGGAAGCTACTCGGAAACAAAAAAAATTCTTAAAAACCAAATAATTCTTATAGGAGGATACTCAAACACTTCTCATTAGACAAAAAATAGCAGTTCTTCTGAGCATTAATAACTGCCTACAATACACGCATTCACTCAACCAAACGCAAGAAAAATCAATCCCCACATAATTACAAAACAGCTACAGCAAATAACCGGGTTTTTAATATTACTTAAACCTCACCCAGCATTAAAACCGTACATGCTTCGCTTGAGTGACGCCAAATAGCGAGTAAACTTTCACTTCCTAATAAGCTCATATTACGAGCTGACATTTCTATTCCACTTAATATCCGCGGCAGCTTCACTTTTGAGGGGCCAAGTGTCCCCTCCCTCGGGGAAGGCTCCCTCTGCACACGTCTCCTGCCTCCCCCAAATTCAATTTACCCGTCTCTCTCTGCCCCTAAATAAATACCAAATGCATCCGGAATCACCTTTTCGGTCGATCCTTTCAAAAGAGATAATCATTTTAGCGCCACCAATGTGTAGACAATATGATTTGGTGGCCAAACCAAATGAGAGGCGAGATTTCTCAAGGATCATTTTGCGACCTGACTCTGTCTGACTGTCGTCCAGAGTACCATGTGTTTCGCATTCTGAATTTATCCACTCGCTAAAGCACATTAGTGAATGGAATTGCAAATGCAAGAACTATCATGGCCCTATCCAAAGGGGTAGGATTTCAATTCCCCCAAAATTTGGTAACATATCTTTATACTATTTTTCCCCTTCAGAATATTATGTAAATTACAAGGAGCGGTGTAAGGGGTCATTCATTAATTACGTAAGGATGATTTTGGCAATTTTTGACCCCCCCTACACCCATGTAAGGGTACGTAAGATTTTTCAAACCCCTCCCTCCCTATTCTTACGTAAGATTACATTTCGTTTAATCAGTTTAAACTCCAATAAAAAAGATACATCTGATATACCTTCATTTTTTTAAAATTAAAGCTTCAATAATTTACCGAGATCATCAGCATTTTAAAGTTTTTCTGGGGTTATTCAATAGTCATTTGATTGGAATTTGTTTACATTAACTTGGAAAATCTTACGTAAGATTTGGTTTGACCCCCCCACCCCCCAAGTAAGGGTATGTAGAGATTTTTCCAACCCCCCCTCCCCCTCGGGACCCTTACGTAATTAATGAATGGCCCCTAACCCAAATAGTCTCAAATGAGTCGAAACACCTCTTTAAAAGGAAAAAGTTTAAATATTTAATTTAAAATTTTGTCAGTGGAGGACCCCTAAATCCCCCTCAAAATTTTATTATTATATATGTTACGGGCAATGTGATAAATCGGGCATTATTAATAATGCCCGATTTTTATGTGATAAATTCAATTTAGGGAAATTGATAAATTCAATGGAATTTATAGATAAAATTTATCACTTTGCCCGCCTCCACTCTGGGCATTATTAATAATGCTCAATTCATCACTTTGCGCGAAACATATATGCTGGTTTTCTTTAAAAAAATCTGCTATTAACAATGAGCGGTACTCTTTGGGTTTAATCCAAAAGGTCTGAAAATCAGCAAAAACCCCATTGTGAGGAGAAAATTAACAAAAGAATCTTGCAGAAGACTCCATATCCCCTAATTTTACTTGGAATTCCCATTGTTGCAAATAAATTAAAGTACTCAGTGTAAGTCATCCAAATTGTAACGTTTAAAAGAACTCGTAAGGAGGTACCTCAGAAAAAATACTAAGTTAACCCTCCTCTAAAACCTAAGTCTGGTCACGGCCCTGAGCAGCACAACTAGCAGCATAAACAAGAATTTATTTAGTATGCGTCAACACAATCGGAAATATTACAAAATAATTTTCTGAACCACCAGAATTTCTTCCATTTAAACCCTATTATTAAACGAATAAAGTAGTTTTTAAAAGTAACACACCAACTTTTTAATATATAATTAGGAATACAAAACATTATAACGGGAGTTATATCAAGCAACTATGATACCGAGACATTGCCCTTCTGTTCATTATTCAGAAACTTTTAGAAATAAGGAAAAAAAGAAGAATTTCCCTTACATATAACTTTAACTAGTAGATATAAGGTAACTACAGTGGCGGATCCATGGGGGTGGTACTCTGGAAAGTGCCCCCCCTTGGAGACCTAAAAAGGTTCTCAAAATGTGTAAAAACCCAACTTTTACAGGTCTAATTTCAAAATTTTTTCTGGGGGAGGACCCCCATTCCTATCAAAATGGGGTATTCAGTGTTTATTTTTAGGAAATCCCCAAAATTTTTACATTTTGGATCAAAAAGTAAAGGTAATAGTGTTGAAAAGTGCCCCCTAAGACTCAAAACGTTTCTAAAAATGAGTTAAAAACCTACTTTTACACGTCAAATTTCAATTTTTTTCTGGGGCAGGACCCCCATACCCCCAATGGTACCACAAGGGGATCTTGTCTGGAAAAGTGCCCCCCCTTGGAGCCGTGCTGGATCCGCGCCTGGGTAACTAGCAGCATAAACTATGAGATTCAGAAAGGGAAATTCACAAAACATATGGAATATGTTAAAACTAGTATTTTATTAAGAGTGTATTTGAGAATATATGAATTTATATAAAGTTAAGTTTTGTTGCAAAGTAGTCTTTCGAACTCTAACTAGCTTGTTCGTTAGTTGAAGGACAATTCAATCTTTTTACAAATAAACACAATGTATAACTCAAGTTCGTCTGAAAGATTCTCAGGTAAAAAGAAAGCAAGGAATAATCAATATCCAGACCCCTAAAAACAGTTAGTTATAGCCAGGCCAAGAACAGGATGAGGAACAAAATTTTTAAAAAAGTATTCGAAGAATTGAATTTTATTCAACACATGTGTATTAAACTGAATAGAAGCCTCTTTTAATGATCTTTATTTCCATTCCATCGCACAAAAACTAGATTTACTCAAAAGAATGGATTAATGAGACCTCTTTTCATAGAAAGGTGACACTTAAGTATTCAAACTATTTGATATTAAAAAACCCTTCGAGTAGAAAAAGGCTCACTACAAGGAAGAGGTTTAGTTTTTGTTATTCTAGGACCTCAGTGCTTCAAAAAAACCCTTCTCCAGACTTAAAAGGTTAAGGAGATGCTAGATTTTCCGTTCTTTAGGAAATTTATGAGCGTCTAGGTGAAAAAGATCTTTGCAGACAAAAAGTAAAACCCATTATATTAATTTACATCTTTGATTAATAGTTATAAGATTAGTTAAGAATACTTTCCTTTTTTATTAAATTATGATAAAATCATTGGATGAGAACGTTTCAGAAAGGCCTAATATAAGGAAGGGTTTCTTTCGAAAATATTGAAACTACACTTTTATGAAATTGACCGTTTTTTACGTTTAATCTATTAAGTACTGTGTGTAACACCTTGATATGAACCCAGTCAATTGGAGGGCTCAGAATTAAAATGGACCAAGTCCAATTTTTGTCATTTTTGAGTTAGCAACGCTATAACATGCACCAACTATGTAAAATTTCAGTGCAATTGTTAACCAAGTCCTAGTTCTGATAATATCCGCTTGGCAGCAGCAAGTTCTGTTGCGTTAACATGTAATTTTGCTATGAAGCTTTAACTTTAAACGTCTGTAGCTCAAAAGAAGCTAAAGTGGACTTGGTTCATTTCTATTCTGAACCCTCCAATTGTAAACCGCCCGAGATTCCAATTAGATCTATGTAAAATTTTGGGCAGTCAGTACCGAAAGGGTTAAAACACTTCGATTTTTAAACAGCTTTTTAAATTTTAACCGATTAGATTGAAAAAACTTCTTTTGTACATCTCTTGAATGGATTAAATAAACATCTAGACCTAGATTTAGCCAGCTCTTAATTGACCACATTGGGAATATCTGCTTTAGTAGATATAGGAGTATAATCACCAACCGGATGCATAAAAGGGTAGATCTATTCCCCTCCAAAAGAATACATTCAATTCAATAGGGGAAGAAATATTCGCCCTATTTCAACCCACTAAAAACCCTTCGACCATTCCTGGATAGTTAGTGAACAAGGAGCCCCGTGGAGTTGCGTTAAAACAAAAAGCTCACCCCGCTAATGGGGGTCGTCAAAAAGCAGATGCTCCTCTAATCACCCATAAAAGAACGATCTGGAGCGTCTTTTATCATCTCCTGGAGAGTCTTGTTCGAATAAATGTCAGGAGAGGGAGAGAAAGCGCCAATTGTGACACGCGGACAACAAAAGCGAGGGCTTCCAATTCCCCAGCTTCTTCAAACCACCGTTAATTTATTCGAATCCACTGATTCTTCGATTTCCGTTGGAGAAAATTCCGTCCGCGGCCGGAGAACAAAGAAGTCGAGCCCCCCCTTTCACGTCCCTGCTGCACGTGGAGAGGGGATGTCTAGATCGTGCGTGAGCTGACGACCCTGCGTGGACGACGAAGAGAAATAAGTAACGAGGGAAGATCTGAAGTCTTTCAGAAAAGGGCACTGTCAGATTAGTGAAAGAACAGTTTGCAAGTGCAACCACAAACGCACTGAGAACTCGACAGGAACATCATCTAAACTACGTTTTTCGGTAAATTCCGTACAAATATCTATTCAAAATACTTCCTAATGCGTAAAACAAATCCTTCTTATTCAAA
Source organism: Tetragnatha versicolor (assembly GCA_024610705.1). Taxonomy (NCBI): domain Eukaryota; kingdom Metazoa; phylum Arthropoda; class Arachnida; order Araneae; family Tetragnathidae; genus Tetragnatha; species Tetragnatha versicolor. The sequence continues at coordinate 608,589 of JANDEH010000068.1, forward strand.
CCCTTGTCCTTCACAATTCATCGAATGCAAGTGTAATGGAATAAAAGCATAGCACTGATCTAGGGATAAGCTACACGACAGATCTTCTCCACGATTTCTTTTTATGTCCTCTTTTAACAAATATTTTATAGGTAACTTTAAAGGCACTGTCTAAATCCATGAAAGTAACAACTCAACTCTCTATAACAAATTTCGCTAATACTTTAGCATGGGTCAACTTTCGTGGATTTAGACTTTAGACACTTCGAACTTTAAAACTAATACTAATACGGCCAGTATTAAATCTTAAGAAGGCTATAACATTAAATTTCAATGCCAAACTAACATAACCCTTCTAAAAATACTCATAAACTGAAAATCCCAGTATACGCCCAGGGGGTTGAAGCACCCCCTATCCCTCCTATTACCTCCACTTCGCCGCTTCTCTTTTTTTGCCCGTTCGATCTCCTTCCTCGCGAGTTGATCTCGGAGCCCCGGAATTCCGATTTTAATTTCTGTTATCCATTACCGCTAGGAAATTGATCCTGAATGCCCGGCTCCCGCTTTTCTTTGACAAGCGAGAAAAACTATGCAAAACCTCCGTTTCTCGCGGCTTCTTTGTGCGCACTTTTAACAGGTTTAAGGGCGAGTCCCGCACTTCGAGGGAAAGATTAAAACTTCGCTCTGGAAGAAACTGCTGCTGGGTTGGGTTAGAATGGGAGAGAGAGACACGCCGAAAATTCCTTTTTCTGGAATTACTAGCGACTTGTGCAGAACTTCGAGGTTAAAATACTCTATTGGAATTGTAAGGGAAACTATTGAAGCGGCTTGGCTAAATATAGTTTTATTGAAATACTGGAGGAACTATAATGCTTCTCTCTCAGTTTTAAAAGAATTGGAAATACTAGGGATGATACTGGTGCTTTGGAGAATTGCATTTGTTACGAAAGAATAACTGTTTGAGATACATGGAATTTCTATTATCTATGAATAGTAGACTATATGAATTATAAACCAACGAATAAAAAGTTAGTTATTTTGAAGAAATTCTAATTTTGGAGTTCATGAAAAACATACTTCTAAGAATTTTAAAATTATCTGACCTGTTAAGTTATATCTTATTGCTTTACTTCCTTATAACTCAATATGTTCTTAACTATTTTTCTTTTATTCAAGCTTTTATGCTGTATATTTTTGATTGAATACTTAAAACTACATTCCAATAAATTGATACATCTCATTTTGAAGTATAGTTTTAATTTATATCAATGTTTTCGTTGCAATAACAGTCATTAGTATGTTAATTGACATATTTCGATAAAATAAATATATTTTAAATATGATTTTAATAAATTCATTAAATAATTTAATAAAATAAGGAATGAACTCCTAATCGTCCATCTAAATCGTGTTAGACAAATCTAATGAACTCAAAAGCAAGTTATACGCATAAATCTGGGACAAAAATTATCTACCAAAAAAAACCCGACATAAGCTATATGGATCCCCTGATATTCAAATGGTAAGATATCCGCCAAAGGTGAGAATGAATACGCATTTCAGGTAGTAAAACCAAAAGAAAAAATATATAAATTGAGTTCTATTACATTTTAGAAAGGAAGCAAAAGCTGTAAACATTTTCTCTCTATGTAATCGTAAAAATTTCAACAACTCTCCCTGGCATATAACTCAGGAGCGAAGATAATTTAGGCCAAAGAATAAAACTAAAAGACTGTTACGATTGGTTGGAAAACTCTTTCGTAAAGCAATTACTGCAAAAACTGCAAATTGCTTTTGTTAAACATTTTACTGAGAACATTTCGAAAATAGCATTCGAAACTAGGTAATCTTGTGGTAGTCCGAGATCGATGAAGTGAACCATTTAAATTACATTACATTAAAAACATGAAAGAATAATAGTAATTAAATTGTATGGGCTTCGCAGGATCCGAGAAAATCCTCGCATATTTTTGGTAAAGTAAAAGGAAAATAAAAAAAATTGAACGAAAAAATACTCCTTAAGTTTATTTTCTTATATGTGCGTTTTTATTTATCTCTATAAGGTAAGTAAAATATCTCTCATTAAAACATTTGTATTCAAAATCTTTTTGTAATAAATTCAGCCAATTCATCCTTCTGCATTGTATTTATGCTGATTGAAAAATACAATTTTCATTATTTCAATTTTTAGTAACATTTTTTACCTTTAAATAAGCTTTAAAAACAATCACATGTCTAAGGAAAAGATACAGGTTAAAGTTTCTTAAAAATACCAGTGAAGACAAATATTAGTAAATGTAAATGCTCTTTTTTAAAAGCATGAATCCTATTGACATTTAAAAAAGTAAACTTTTATTAAGGCAGCAAGGTTATATATTTTTTAATAAAAAAGGTATCGTTTTAATTAATTTCACTATATCATGACTTTTAAAAGTTTTGTATTTTTTCTGATTAACTTTCACTTTTCCATATTTCTAACAATAAATATTTACAATATAGCTTTAAAATGTTGCACCGATTTCCTTGTACAAATTGAAAAGACTAATATAATTGAATCGCTTATTTCAGAAACATGTTAAACCCCATAGGATTAGCATTGCGTTTAACATGTTTCTGAAATAAACGATTCAATTAATGTTATTTTTTCTAACCGGAGAAACATTCTCATGTCTTACAGAAAAATCTGAAACGGCTAAAAAAAATTAATTTTATTTCCAAAAAAAACCCAAGATACATTAAGTAGGATTCCACTGCAGATTGTTTAAGCCGCTACCCCTTGTATATAAGCCACTACCCCTTGTATAAACCGCGTGGAAGGATATCAGCTCTCGAATCTAAAAGCGCTAACCGACTCCTCTCTCTCACTCACTAATAACGAAATATATCTAGCTGTAACGCAAAACCCCCAAACCTCTCTCCACAAACACAGTGCAGACACCGGTGAAAAAGGAGTCACACAACCGCCAAAAAACTTCCTCATGTCAAAAATCTGGATGCGCGAATTTAATTTCCCCCTTATCTTATTGGGAGGAAAAGTTATCTTTAGTACTTCATCCAGTTCTGCAGTCTAAAGTGCTCCCTTATCGTATGGATTTTGACAGCCGAAAAGAGGGACTTGATCTATTTTGGCAAGACGATGTTCGGACTACCTGGCATAGGGGTGGGAACTGCCAAGATGGAACTCCTCCAATGCTGGGGAGTAAAAACTGTATCTACAAAATGAATTGCTACCGATAAAAAGCATTGCCAGATCCGTTCAAAATATGCGATGGAGCCCGTCATCTGGGTGGTAATGAAAGCCACTTTTTGCAGGCGAACTTGTTGGGGCTTAGGCCTGCACACATCATCTTTCCCCTTCTTTTTTATAATAATAATAATAACTGCGAGTTATGCGATTAAAAAAATGTCGTTCCTTCTTTTAGATGCTGGCACGATAGTCTAATGCTACATCGGAATTCTTGGGTTAAACTTCAGTCTCTGGGTTTTATTCTAAGGCTTTGATGAATATTGTTGAGTTATTTAATAATCTTCTCTTCTTTTTAAAAGATATGGCCTTTGAGGTTTGACCCTAAAAAAATAGCGTTCCTGTTTTAGTTTCTGGCAGAATAGTCTAATGTTCAAAGAGCATTAGCCTTTTGGATTAAAGCAAATGCCATGGCTTTAGGAGAAATGGCTATGCTCGCCAGATACAATATCATGCAAACTTGTTAAACACCTTTTTTAACGAGAATTATCTTGAGAGAAAAGGTTATTATATTAAACAATTTGATTCTTTAGAGAAAAATGTTCAAAAATAATTGTCAAAGTATTTCTGACACACACAAGAATAATAAAATGAAAATGAGGTCATCCGTTGATACAGATAAAAGTTAAAATGTTCTTAATAAAATCTTTAATGAAAATGTTTAGGGAGCATTAAACATAAGAAAATATTTAGTATCTCCAAAAAAATTGTTTAAACAATTCTAACGAGCATTTTGATTGTATGTAATTTACTTAGAACAACGAGTTTAAAAGTGTGTTTAGTACTAATCAGCTTTTTTAATAATACCTATAGTTTAAAAATAATTCGGAATATAATGTTTTGAAGTTAGGCAAATTCCAAAAAAGCAACCAAATATCAAAAAACCCAAATATCAACTACCCAATAAGGTTCTGAAATGAACATGTGAATTGTAACAATTTAGCAATACGTATCTTTCCTCAAAAGGATATACATTTGAATATAGTTATTTGTTCCAATTTCTTTAAAATAAAATCACATTTTCAAAAAATACAAGCACAATTTCACTCGTATAGAGCACAGAATTGACAGATTTATGTACCAAAAACTTTCTATTGACCAATCCTTACATTTCATTGATACTCTTCAACTATTTTTCATCTTCAATAAATCAAAATGTACAGACGGTGAAGCCTAGCTGACAGCCTTCACTTTAAAGTAGGGTAACAATAGGTTAGTTTGCATTCGCAATGACTAAGCAAATGTAGGAGAGAACAAACAAAAAATAAGTATATTGCACATCTCAAGAATCCGGATTGTCAGCAAAACGTCAAAGCACACTTCCTGGCTTTATCTATTTCCTTATCAGCGAATGAAACGATAAAACCGTTTACGGTGACACGAGCGTTAAGGCGGGTTCACATGCAGTAATTCGAACGACGCGAATGAAACGGTCGAAAATTTCCTATCGCTTTTCCTCATCAATTTAGAATCTTGCCCTGCCATTGGTCCTTCGTGATATGACGTAGTAGTCACGTCATCATTTGAGGTAATTTATAGCAGGGTCGTTACTAGACTTTAGTTTCGAGGTTGTTGACTCAAAATTTGTTTCTTGGTTTTTCTTTTATTTGTTCTTTTATACGGGAACTTTTTACATCACTTTTTAGAAGACTTACAGATTGTATATTAATTTTGGTGATCTTAATATCAAAATTTTGTATACAAAATGAATTCCTAGTGAAATTAAGGGGGGGCCTGGGTCTTCCCCCAGAAAACTTTTGGAAATTCACCCCTTAAAATAGTGTTTTAGTTCATTTCGAGACCATTTGGCTTGCATTCAAAGAGCACCGCTCATTGTTAGCGGCAGAATTTTCAATTAAAAACAGCATTGTATAATAAACGGCAAAATTTTAAAGGGGGGTTTGGGGTCTTACTCCAAAAAGTTTTTGTAAATATGCCCCTTAAAGTAGTGTTTTAAACACATTTTCAGACCCTTTAGGTTACACCTAAAATGGAACACTCCTAGTAAGTCCCAAAATTTTCACGAAAAAACGGTATATAATCAATTTCAGAACTTCTAGGAAAGTATGGGGATCCTCTCCCAGAAAAATTTTGGAGCTTTTAAAGTAGGGTTCTAACACATTTTTAGATCCTATGGATTGCACCAAAAAAACCGCTCTTGGTAAGTCATATAATTTTTAAGGAAAAAACAATATAAAAATGGTAGTCTAAATTTCGAGAGGGGTTTGAATACCTACACACTCCCCCTTTGATACAGCGCTGATTTATAGGGAAGTATCGACCCCTCATGACAGTCGCGTTGCCCAAATCACGGCATGTAAACGTGGCCTTACACTCACAGACACGGAACGAGGTTGGAGGACATTTCAACTGTTAATGCACTTCATACCTTGACATGGCAAGTGATTATTAGAAAAAAACAAAACCAGCACGAACTATCTGTTTACTATGTCAGGCAACTTCAATAAGGGAGGGATTCGGAAAAAGCCTGGCATTAAGCGAAGGAATGATTGCAGCCCGTCCACCGGCCTGGCAATTCCACGCCCCGAAAGCTGGAAAAGAAATACTCGCAAGTGTCGGCAAACATAAAAATAAAATACGCGAAGTTTGCATAAAACATTTCAAAGAATCTAAGTAGGAAATTTCGATTTGGAGAGAACACATCTGTCCTGTTACTTAGATTGAATTTTTTTGGTCTCTGTCCAATCCAATTTTCATTTAAAGTTTTAGTTGTGAAGAGGCGGCGCGGGCTAAAATTTTAGAGATATCTCGAACGCACGGAAGAGAGCTAAACTTAACCAGATATTCTATTTCTTTTTGGAAACGAATATGCCTAGCTCATATATTCCTCTCTTTAGTCCAAGTCGAAAAAGAAATCTCTTTCGGCTGAATTACGGATGCTTTCACGCAGATGGTAGAACGCATTCCAGATACCGTAGGAGGTTTTTCTCCACAGGAGATCTTTTTCCAATCATAAATTCCACTTTTACGCATCATGTAGGGATGAAATATTATCACTTTCAGTTATTTGTTTCCTTAACTATGATATACTTATAAATAAAAACGGTATTCCCCGATGGAAAACAATTTTTTTGAAATTTTTGGAGTCTTCATTATTGGAAGTTCTATCTATAACGAAATATTTTCACATCACCACACACTGTAGGTACTGCACGAATTTTGGAAATTTTGGTATTGAAAGCCTTTAACACTTCTTGATATATCTTTAAAAATACACGTACCCTCTAATCCTTTTATTGAATTACAAATTATAGGTCTATTAGGTTTTTGTTGGAGAATTTAAAGGCATACTAAGTAAATGACACTACGCCCATAATGATGGTCAGTGAATAGGTACTTATAGAAATTTTTAGTTTGAAGAATGATTGAAGTAATAATTTTGTAAATTTTGTAACACAAATTGTTTAAACTTAAAATTTTGTTGTAAAGAAATGTCACAATAGAAATGCTATTTTAAAATACATATATGGTATTTGTATTGTGTTCCTATTCATATTGGCATTGCATTTGTATTAATTTTGTAGTGCGTTTGTATTACTTTTTTTGTATTGAGTTTTTGTTACTTTGAATTGTGTTTTTATTTTTTGCAATGTGTTTGTGTTACTTATGTAATATTTTTGTATCACTGTTGTATTTGTCAGTAATATGAGTTTGAAATATTCTAACCCAATCTAATCACTTTACAACTACAAATGTCGCGTTAGTTTCAACACTATCAGAACCCATTCAGTGTCAAGAGTACTATGTATAAGGCTTCTAAATTTTGTTGATATCGCTGAGAGTGTGTTATGGATAACATGGTCTAACTCATTACTTGAGAGCTGACTGGAAATACATTGCACATCTGGCAGCCAGGCTCGCAGCGCTAGTTGATATTAAATCCAAAAACGTACTTTTAGAAAACTCCCCACTGCAATCGAAAACGCTCCCAAAGAAGTTTTCGAAACCGGTCACACGCATTAATCCCCAAATGAGGCGAAATGTTTACGGCTCCCCTCTTTCGTCATTTATTTCTCTCGCTTTTAAAGCGCCCCACCCCCATTCACAGGGGCGCCCCCTAACTTAAAGCAAATAGATTAGAACAATCAAGAGAGTGCCAATCCCGCGGCAGATTTCCTTTTTTAGCCCGACTTTCTTTGAAGTGAGATCGCTTTAGAGATTTCTCCCGACACTTTCTTTTAATTACCTAAGAGGAAGCGCCACTTTTTGTGATAAATGTCGTCTGACCTTCTAGAAAATTGCCTCTGTGGAGCGCTTAGGGATAGACTTCATTCCCAGGAAGAAGCGTAATCCTTGATTCATCTGCATTTGGCATTCTCTATCCCCTATCTAACGGATGCGATAATCCGCACTTTTTCCACCAGTCCATTCCTTTTTTTCCCGCGATCCTGAATATTCCCGTTCCCCTTATTAGAATCCCAGCTCGTTAGTTTCCCCTTTCCCACTTTTTTCTCCGGGACTGGCGATTTTTTTATTCGGATTTTTTTCTCGCCTGTTATCCCTGCGCCTCGCGTCCACAATTCGATTTTTTTGTTTTGAGAGAACTTTTTTAATAAACATCCCTCCTTCCCTCCCGTATAGGCTCGCCTTCACGAGTAATAAATACTTCCCTCCCTCTTTAGAACTTTGCAAACTCGAGAAATGACTCGCTCAAAGAATCAATGAAAGAGGGATGAGGAGAAAGGCTCGGAATAAAATTTGAGTCGCGGGTATAATTTATTGCGTGAAATTCCGGAAGAAACAACCACTGTTTTCCTACAATAACACTTTGTCTTTTACGAGACATTTTACTTAATTTTCTCTATCTGAAAAGGACAAAACCCATACTTTTTCAATATATTTTACTTAATTTTATGTACTTGGGATGAACAAAAGTTTAATTTCTCGATACATTTATTAAATTTTTTATAATTGTGATGAGAACAAAACCTATACAATATGCTTTTTCTCATTACATTTTACTTATTTTTTCTATCTGAAAAGGACAAAACCTATACTTTTTCAATACATTTTACTTAATTTTACGTACTTGGGATGAACAAAAAATTAACTACTCGATACATTTATTTAATTTTATAAGTTTGTGATGGAAAAACCTATAAAAATATATATTAAATTTTTTATATTTGTGATGAGAACAAAACCTATACAATATGCTTTTTCTCATTACATTTTACTTATTTTTTCTATCTGAAAAGGACAAAACCTATACTTTTTCAATACATTTTACTTAATTTTACGTACTTGGGATGAACAAAAAATTAACTACTCGATACATTTATTTAATTTTATAAGTTTGTGATGGAAAAACCTATATACTTTTTCCCAATACATTTTACTTAATTTTATCAATTTGGAACGGACAAAATCTGTACTCTTTTTAATAAAAAAAATTAATTAATTCCATTTATTTTTGGTTTTGGAAATGAAATAATAAAAACCTCTACCTTAGTTTAAAAAACTATTATATTCAATACTCTTGTATCGCACTTAATATTTATCTAATGATACTTAAAGACTAAGTTCAATTCCTGTGAGAAATAATAGCCCAAGCACTTTCCACTTGGAAAGGCGTTTACCCTATCGGACACTAAAGAATGCGAGTTATAAGTTAAAAATCTCGCATAAAACAAAATTATTATACGTAATGTTTAGCATGGAAACTACATGAAACAAAATACTTTCGTAAAATTTAGTATAAAAAGTTCATGAAAAGTTGAAAAATTAAAACAACGATGACTCCTAAAAACCTCATCCCAATCTCTAAAAAATCATTTTATTGTATGCCAGTGTCACCCCCTCTAAGAAATCTTATCCCTAAAATTCTTACGAATAAATTAAAACTACATTGCTTATAAAATCGCATATGAAAACCTGACACTACAGTATCAAGTTATAAATTTCAAGGATAGGCACCAAAAACGTGGTACCTTTCCATACCACATTCAGTTTCCACAGAAGAAACTGCTGCGAACCACACTCATTACAAATAGCCTTCTTCTGTGATTAGCAACAATTCCGAATCAGCAAAAGGACAAAGAATCGCAGAAACAAACCGATCCAGGCATCTAAATTTAGTCGAAAAACCGAAAAGTAATCTTAGAAAAATCATCCCATTACCTCCCAGCATTTATCTTTCTCCATGCTACTTTTCCTCGCTCGGCCCACCCGGGGGTTAAATATATATATTACACCACCACCCAGCGCCCTTCCAATTTTGCGGGCAAAAAAAAGCGAGCAAGCCCTAACGAGAGTTATGAACCGCAATAAATTGAAGGAAACAACGGCAAAAAAATAATTCTTAATAAAACAGGCAGTCGGGATCTTGCTCTGGGGTTCTATTTCGGACAAGGGATCCCTCGAATAAATGAAAAACTTGGAGAGCCATGGAGAAATGGAGCGGGAAATGAAGTTAATACTACGAAAAGAAAACATACACAATTTGTCAATAGATATGGCAGTTCACCTATATAAACCCGATGACTTTTGGAGATAAATGCGTGGAGAAAACGAGGAAAGACGTAATTAAAATGAAGACGTTCGCGCCGATACTGAATAAGATAGGGCAGTCTGAACTTCCTGGTTATCTTGTGTCAGATGACCCTAAAATTGACCTACTTTGAAACAGAATGATAGAATCGGTTATGCCATTTAATCTGTTTGGTTCATATAAGACTGACATAAGTTACTTGTGACTTCTTTTTTTATCTGATTTTTTATAGAAAAGGGTTATTAGATCATGAGATGAATCAATTGAGTCAACAGCTAGTAGACGGAAATTTGAGCAACAATGCAGAAAAAAACGAATAGGATATTTATTCGGCAACTAAATTATATTTTTGGCATCGCATTAGGGGTTATGTTCGGAAATGTTTTTTATTAAGTGCTAAATGGCAATTTCAATTCATATGTCAAAAAGATTTTTCCAATCCTTTCTTTTTTTAAATGACAAGTAGTATATTTTTAAGAAGAAAACACTACTAAAACAAATTTTACTTACTTTTAAAATGGACAAAGAAATAAATTTAATCCAAAGTAAAACCCTTAAAGCATTTTTACCTATGTTATCTCAAAGGGTGTTTTGGGTTGGGGTAGTGAGTTATGTAATTATCAATTGTATTTTGTATGATTTTAATAACTATAAGAGACGCATAGTTATATGGAATTTTTGTATTTTTTTCAATAAAACCATATTTTTCACCTTAAGGAGATTTCTTGTTTGCTTCCTTAAATTTTCAAATTACTTCTAACTCGTTAAAAAACACAATCACTTCCATTCCTTCTCATCAAGAACATAGTTAAGATTATTACAGGATATTATAATAAATAAATGCACAGACACATTAAAACCCAATAATTTGGTTAGATAAAACATATTAGGTGCATTTTAATCTGAATTCACCCCGACTGCAGTTTATTTTAATCCGAGTTCATTAGGTCTGCAGTTAATTCTAATCCGAGTTTTCATCTGGTCTGTAGTTTATTTCAATCCGTGTTCATCCGACCCACAGTTTATTTTAACCCGAATTTAACCCATGACCCGCGGTTCATTTGCACTCACCCACCACTCGACAAGCCCTGTTTTGAAGCACTGCAAAAAGCACCTCGAGCAGCCTGAATCTGGTCAAACTTTCATTACGGGGAACGGAGCTGTTACTTCCAGGCTTAACGCGTCCGATGGGAAATCACGATAGAGGAACAATGCAGTCTAGTCAATGACCTCCCGGCAATGTAATCTGGCTAATTCGGAGTCTTAAGAAGACGAATATGGGCTCTTGCGATCGATTCATAAGCAGTCATATGGCGAGCTCTGGGGCCAACTGCGCTTGGGGGATATCCAATGGGGATAATTTAAAGTGAGGTATTATTTTTGCTTTAATAAGAGATAAAGAAAAACAAAGTACTAGATCTAAAAAGGAATAGGAATTGTTACGTAAACTATAGTGTGGAGGGGTAGAAAACTTGTTGACTGCATAAAGAGAGTTGACTGCATAAAATATTGAACTTGTCTCGAACACCCAGAAAAAAGTTTTTACTATAAAACGATTTCTTTAAAAATGTTCGTATGTTAAGGATTTTAAAATTACTTTTCATTTTGGTAGGATAAATGAGTTGATAAACTTTCTAAACCGCTTTCACTTTCTACAGAAATTTTAACTTTGGATTGACTATCGTGTTTGGAACATAAGAAATTTTATGCAATTTTTTATTTTAAAAACAAAAGATTCAATTAATTTATCTTGAAATGTAGGACATCCTACGCTGCTTTTAGACAAAAATGCATATCATATAGTCAGAAAATACTGGAACTCGTCTCAATTTATGGGCAAAGAAATAAGCAAATATACAAAAAGCAAAGTAAGCGATAGCATTTGAATTTCAAGCAAAGCATTTTCTGTAAAAACAGTATTTAAACAAGCATTTTTAATTCTAGGGTAAAGCAAAGGGAAAGTCGTTTTTGTTGCCCTATACATAGAGATTGTTTTGCGTTCATTTGAAGGAGGAAACTGTGTTTCGATGAAAACAACTTTCAAACAAAACGTATCATCAAAAATTCCAAACTTACCTCACAGCACTTACCTGACAGAAATCATCTATAGTCACACACATTGACCCGTATGAATCAATACTTGTTATTTGAAAAAAATAATAAATTTGCTTTTTAAAAGACTAAAAAAAGAGCGCTAACAAAACGTTGAGCAAATAAAACATGTAACCCTCGAATATAAATAAATTTGAAAAGCACCAGAAGATAAGTATGTAAGTCTTGGAAAGCAAACATAAAATTTATAACGGTTATTTTTTACTGTTAAAAGTATTATTCAAAAATTTATAAAAGGTTTATAATTCCCATTAGTCCTAAGATTTGAAATATCGTAATGTAAACAGCGCATAAAAGGAAACTTACCTTTAAAGAAAATCCATGAACGAATAATAACACACAAAATTCCTCCTTCAAATTTCATATGTGTTAATTTTATGCGCTTTGTTAGCAACCTCAAATATCACCTTTGAATATCCTCCAAGAGATGTAGAAAACAGAAGAAATACAAGAGAAATGACTACATTTCCAACTTACTTTACTAAGCAAATCAGCATATGCCTGAAAGCTCTCGCCTATAGGAAAAAAGTGAATTTTTTACTTGCGTTTTTGTTATGAAAGTTCATGAGTTCTCATTGAACTTTACATCCCACGTTTTCTTCGACCATAAGCCAATGTTTCTCACCTTTTGAAAGTTACATTATACTGACACCCCGCGTGTCCAAGCGTCCCTTTTTGCGTTTATAAACTGAACTTAACTTTCAAGTACTATGAAAACAGGAGGGAGAATTATCAATATTGTAATAATTTGTATTATTTTCAGACAGAAAAAAAACTTTGGTTTGCATCATTCCCAATTACAGAAATAGGTGAATAATTAATCAGGTCATTAAAAACTACTTGGTTATATTGAAGCACATGGAATAAAATATAAAAAAATCTAAAATAACTATTAAAAGATTACTTTTTCGTTAGGACGGATAATTTCATGATAGTATTTTTAAGCGTAGAAAAAACATCCTGTTTAAAATGTTTGTGTGAAAAATAAAACATGGCAGATTTGGATTAACAGATTGTATTGTCGTTACTTAACCAATTATTTTCAATAAAACCAGGTTAAAATAAAAGTAATAAAATTACATTGTAAGAAACGAAACAATCAAAACCTAAATTTATTTCAAGTCAAAGCAGTTAATTTATCGTATAAAAAATCATACTAAGCAGATCAAACTATGTTTAAAATTATAGTTAAGTATAATTTCATTTAACTATCGACTGAAGGAAATTCAATTTAAATCCGTAAAAGAAATAAATATATTGATGAAAAGTGATTAATTATTGAAATTTTAAGGTGAAAGACTGGAAAATTTATTCACATGACCCGATCGAACTAGTCTTTAAAAAAAGTGGGAAAATTACAATTGCATCAGTATCTTATCCAAAATTCTTAAGCGTTATTCATCACTGGAAAATAACTATTAGCAAGTAGATGACCTTCGATTTATTCTCAAGGGTGCCTATATTGAAAACAACTAATCACCATCCATCGAGAAAGCTGAATACGCAGCCAGGTCACCTAACAATCAATCTGACGTCAATTTTGCAAGCGCCAGTCGCGCAACGCATTGCTGTTTACCCATCGCTAGTTTAGAAAATAATTGCATATCAATGAGTAATGGACGAAATGACACAAGAAAGTGATGGGCCCGAGCTAGGAAATTAAAACTAACAAAGGGGGAGGGCGCACTTCTCTATTCAAACTGCTATTAGTTTAGGTACCGTTACATTTTTCTCAATATGGAAGCGGTTCTTTTAATGAGAAGCGATTTGGAAATAAGTGAAATAGAGTGTGTCGGGCGGGGGTTTGCGTATTTATTATGAAAGATAAGATAGTCAACAGTTTGATGATGCAGAATAAATCTTTTTAACAACATAAATGAAAAAGATGTGGGGAAAAACAAATACGTAGATGATTTTAGTGATAACTACGTGTGTAAATTTCAAAAGGTAACATAAATGCGCTATTTAGAATGTGCGGATTTGCTATTAGTGTATTAAAATTGGAATAACAAACCGCGACCTGTTTCGTTCAATAACATCTTAAACGTGCATCTATAATTGACTGTATCATTAGGTTAATGTTGGAACCCTTTGTTAAAATAATTATAAACTGATACATAGTTGCCATTATCTTTTAGTCTTTGTTATTAGTTGTTGATGATAAATTTCTAGTAGTTTAAAGGAAATAGTAAATTTACTTTGTAATTTCATTTCCATATAATTTGTTAGACTCATCTTTTAGTCAATGCTAATGATTTTATGCAGTGAAGATCCGATAATCAGTCTTAGTAATTACCACTCAAAAGGGACTATTCTCCATTATGCAGATGGTAAGTCGAGCCTCATTGTTAGTTGAGAATCAACATTAAAACAAATTTAAGTGTATCAGTTAATGTTATTTTGCATGGGTTTATTTAAAAAATGACTGATGGGATAATTATAAAGTCGCTACGAAACTGTCGCTACAAAGCCTATGGACTGCATTTGTTCACTATCGAAAACATACCATTAAAAATTTAGTTTACAGGAAGCTAACAAAAATATCCGTCCAAAATCAATATTATGTATCGAGTTCATCAACAGCCACCGCATCCAAACACAAAAAATCACGATAATCGTGAAAGAGAAATTACTTCAATCATTAGTATTTTAAACGAAAGATGAGTTGGTTACACACACAAAAATAAATTCAAACTGGTGTTAAAAATGGTAAGGAAATTTATAAGTTTTTCGAGTCTTTTCTATCTCCAAAAATGCTCTTTACGAACCTAATCGTAACCAAACAGCGAAGGAGCAACTAAACCGACTTTCCCTGCAGTCCCCGAATGCATTGAGTGGACGGAACTCGTTAAGATAGGCATTGTTACCATCGCCTGAGAGATGCAAAAAGCTCAAAAAACAAATACCTTCCTCTGAATATGGACTACGTAAGCCACTCGGTGACAGCGGTAGTAAGATGCAAAGGGGCTTACCTGAAACAAAAGAGAAAGACATAAGAAAACAGCCAAGAAACAACAAAGAACATAATAAAGATTGTACTAATACAGTAAATTACACGCAGCATTTAGTGTTTTTGTACAAAAAGTATCTAAACATTACGACTTAATATTACGGAAATACATATTAGAATCAAATTACAGCTTAATACATTATATTTGTTGTGTTTGTACACAAAATTACAAATGGGGACGGTTCAATCAAGGAATCAAAGAATTTGTATCAATTCAATATCTTAAACGAAACGCTTAAGAAACATATGCAGAAAACTGCACATATCGTTTTAGACATTTCTATTATTGCAAAAGGTGCACACAGCATACATTGAAATCTATTGATATTAAATTGTAGATACATTATTTTTATGTATTAATATTCTTTACTACGATAGTTAATAAATTTATATAATTTTTGAATATCACATGCACCTCTGGGCGCTCTCTCTCGGTACTCAATAGTAAAAAAACCCTACATAATAATATTTCCAACAACAAACTTTTGGTATAAGCAGTGACGTAACCCCCATGAGTCGACTCTAGTTAGAGTCGACTCATGAGAGGGTTACTCCCACCAGTTAACCACTCCAACATATTACTTCCTTCAAAAATAGATTTATCATATAATATAGATATAATATATATTATACTATATAATCATGTAGCTTTAAATTTAATAAATAGATAATAATTTTTATAAATGTTATTTTGGAAGTTATAAATGTTATTTTTGGAAGGGCAATCAAGAAATAGCTTTTAAATATGTATCATAGCATGAGGCTTAAGTAGGACTCCCGCTATTTATGGGCCTCACTTTCTCTGGAGCCGTCCCACTATGCCTTCGATTGCTTGAATCCCATTCGCCTTTGCGAAAGGAGCTTGGATATCCCAAGTGGTATTAGAAACAACAATTTTTATTCTTAAAACTGCCTAAGGGAAAACTTCTATCAAGTAACAGTATAACAGTTAAACTGTAAAACGCAGTATAACAGTCGTCAAAATTTTAGAAAGGGGTTTGAGAGTTCTCCCCCAGAAATTTTTTTTGAAATTTGTCTCTTAAAGTAGTGTTGAACCTGATTTTGAGGCCCTTTGGGTTAGATCTAAAAAGAACAGTTCCTTGTAAGTATACTACACAATTTTCTGGGGAAATTTTTTCAGTTCTTCACGTTTTAGATCCCGACGATGCAATGGTGGGGTACATCCATAGAGTTAGTACAAATATAGAGACAGCTTACTCTTCTCGGTCAGGCAACCTTGCATGTCGAAAAAGTCGGACCTGTGTGAGTGGCGGAAGTCAATTTTAACATGGGAGCTCTCGTAGGCGGGTCAAGTGTGAGTGGCAGAACGAAACCGAAAAACCGGTCACACTTTGAACAGCGTAGAAGATGTTTAAGCTGTCTCTATATTAGTACTAACTCTATGGGTACATCCCCAACAACTCCCCCTTGTTACGCATATGGGATAAGTATAATAGATAAACTCATGGAAAAATCCTAAATCGTAATTTAATTATTAATTTTTAAAAAAATTGGCTTTTATGAAAGAGAAAATAGAAACAATCACATCAGTGAAAAGTTTCGTCTACGCACTATCATTCCTCACAAAACCCCTCATTTCACCCCTCAAAGTCATTAAACTATATGAGTAGAATAAGGAAAACTTTCCTCGCGTATTTAACCATTTTAAAAGCAGACTCCCCCACTAATACACCACCCCCATTCCCCTCGACTCAACACGCCAAAATAAAGTTCCGTCAGTCTTGACTTCCCCTTCCCTTTTTTTGCATCCTCTATCGATTCATAATTTTCATTTTTGTCTTG
Organism: Tetragnatha versicolor; assembly: GCA_024610705.1. Classification (NCBI taxonomy): domain Eukaryota; kingdom Metazoa; phylum Arthropoda; class Arachnida; order Araneae; family Tetragnathidae; genus Tetragnatha; species Tetragnatha versicolor. The sequence goes on from JANDEH010000068.1 coordinate 625,248, forward strand.
TCAGGAGGGCCGCCCCATCTGGATTTGCTCAATCATTTTACTAAAATTCCTCACTTACTACATTCCCCTCTGTTCGAGTGTAGAACTTGACTCGCCAGAGCACGGAAATCGATAAGAACTCGGAAAGACAATTTTCGTTTCTTTTCAAATACTTTTATGCCCCTTTTAACCGTTCGGGATCTTTTAAGAAGATGCCGGGGAGAATTTTTATGCCGCGGGCGTATTCAAAGCTGGGAGATTGAGCAAACAGAACTGGCGAAAAATTCGCGGAGGCATTTCTAAATTAAGATTCATTAGCGGTGGGCTGTAATCCGGAATTCCTAAATTGGGTGAAAATTTAGCTCTTCAATAAGAGAGGACTGTTTTTCTTGATTTAAGTTTTCCTTCAAATATTTAAACAAACAGTATAAAGTAAAGTTACCCCCACACACCTAACGACATCGACCCTTAACCAAATAATTAAAATATTGCTTGTAAATTCTTATTTTCACACAGGTTACCAAAGTTAATTTTCACACAAGATACCAAAGTTATTTTTCTGTTTCGACGACTGTTTCTGTTTTGACACGATTGTTTCTTTCTGTGTAAGGTTTAGAATTTTACTAGACAGCAAAGTTAGTTGACTCAACGACGCCACTAAAAAACAAAATTATTCCCATCGCGATTTCTGAATTTCGAGTGAAACGAAGAACGTCAATTTTAAAATACGATTATTTTGTTAAACCCATGTATGTATAGTCTTTTTTTCTCCCGATTTGCGATCTGAAACTCCTCCTAGCAACCCAACAAGCTTTTTGTTTACCCACTTTCTCCTTCCGCGTAGTGACGAACTGGGTTCAAGAAACGTTGCTGTCGAATATAGTATATAATTTTATTTCCTAAAATTTTATTTCTTCCCTACAACACACTATCATAACACCGGACTTTCCCCTAAACTTTCCACAAGTCACTAATTACAAAAAAATATTAAAAATGCCTTGAACTGATTATATTCTTTATTTTTTCATAGGTGAATAAACATTTTTAGTAACCAAAAAGACCCAAAACAAGCTACCTAATAATACGTGTATTATATTTTTGGTGTTAACCCTTTATACCCCAAATTATTTTCCTCATCCTTATCCAAAATATGTCAAGTTTACGTAACTGCAACTATAAGAAAACTAAATTTGGCCTTACATGACGAAAATTGGACGAATTTGGAACATTGGGAAGTGGGACTTACAAGTCCTGTCGGGACATAAAGAGTTGAACTTAAAATACAAACGAAATAAGAATGAAATAAATACAAGCGAATATGAAATAAATGTTCCTGTAAAATCAGAAAATGGTAAAAATGCTTCAAAACAACGTTTAAAATATACTTTAAAATATTGATTATTTAGATCAAAATAATATTGTTTAATTATTGTTAAAATAGTTTCTATGTAAACTTTTATAGTCATCTTAATTTCCAAAATAAATTTTCAAGTTTCATAATAAACAGAATGGTAAACTTAACTTGTTATTAATTTATTTTGTTTCTTTAAAAAAAGGGCTAAAACCTTATATCATTTGCTAGAGAGGAAAAAAATTTTAAAAAACATTCATGTAGTCAAACTATTGCCGAATAATAATGACGTAATGTTATCTTAGAAAGACCGGAAGGTAAGTATTCTTACGATAATCCCATTAAGGACTAAAATGTCACAAATGATTTATAATAGGTGAAAAAGGAAGATAAGAATATATTACTTAAGATACAGAAAGTAATATTTAAAGAGGTAATTTGACGAGTCTTTAGAAATTAGTTGATGTTTCATACAGAAAATAGTAGGGCAACTGCAATTGTTGAATTTAAATACCAAGACCCAAAAATATACTATCAGTGAGAAAAATATTTAAATATTATTGTAATACATTATTTTCATACATATTCATCCTGATAAAGTAGTTGATATATATTTTTAATCAGAAATACCTTATCCTTTTAACAATGATTATCACAAGACACCAGAAAAAAAGCTCTATTTGTTAACAATTCGTTATTTATTAACATTAGAGGATCATCAGATGAGTTCAACTGAACAATAATACCCATTTATATTGAAGTACGAAAAAAGTGTCAAAACTTTTGATAATTTCAAATGAAGTTGAATGGTCACGAAGTATTTCTGAATTATGTAATTTAGTCTAAAAAACTTAAAAGTAGAGACTATAGAGAGAAAAAGGTGATGTGCATTTAAAATTCTAAAAAAATTAACATTCCGGAATTGAGTAGAAGCATAATCAAGTTATTTATACCCATTTTTAAAGTGCTTTATCATTTAAATAAATGCGTTCTAAAATAAGTTTTTTTTTCAATTTAGGCATAAAAAAGTGGCATGGTGTACAGATATTTGCTTTAAAACTAAAAGAGTCTTAATGCAGTTGTTTACACATGCATGTAACATTACACTTCACAATTTCAAGTCAATAGAATAAAACATTCCATTAAAATATTCAATATTCAAACTGTTGTCTAACGTAGTCGAAGCATTATCTTAAAATTCATTTAATGGCACCTAAATGGTTTGTTTTTTTAAAGTAACAATTTGTTCTTTAATTCCCTTTTTATAGAATTAAGTTCTTCAAATTAAAAAACAGAAAATATCCCACATTTCCGTTTATTCCATTTCAAGTACTTTAATTCGATAGAAAAGGAAAGATGGAAACGCGCGTATGTGCAATGAGTACCCAATTTCACACTTGAATAACTACTTTTTGAGGAACTATGAATAATTTATTTGCTAAACCTTTATGTTCTTATGGGATGAAATGAGAGTCTAAAAGCTTTCTTGTTTCTTGGACCATTTAGTTTACAACCATTTTAAATTTCATTGATATTCGTTGAAAAAATACATCACCGTATTATTTAAGTTCCTAAATCATAATAATCAAAACTTTTTCTACAAAATAGTGTATTAGATAACTGTTGAGATTATGATTTTCCACTCAAAAACAATTGACTGCAAAACTTTGTTTAAAAGAATGTTATGTATAGTATACAGATATATACTAAAATTAAATACTGAAATTTTTGCAGTATATACCCACATAAAGTAAACAGATATAAATCAACAGAAATGAATCATTAAAACTAATAGGAATTATTAGAAGTGTTTAAATTGCAATTCATAAACTCTGATGGAGAAAAAAAGTACAGGATGCAAAGAAATTCGTTCTATTTAACTTCTAAAATTTAAAGAATACACCTTTAAAATGAAATCGTAAATCAGTTTAAAAAACTTATTTTGTAAACTTTAAATGAAAAAAGATTAACTTCCAGTTTAGCAACAAATACAACACATCAAGATAAATCTTTAAGGCTTTGTGAAAGTTGTAAGTCAAACTCAGTCGGTATCAAAACGAAAACCCTCACTTACACTCAAGTATAATTGCCTGTCATTAAAATTCAATTAGGCTTACACTTACTGCGCGTTAATCTTTCAGAAAAGAAATAAAGCTCAATTAAACAAGAACGGAAACAGAAAGCAAACTCAAAACCAGAATATATTGATATTTTTAATTAGATCGTCGCTTTTGAAGTAATTAGAACAACGCTTAAAGTGCTTCGGATTCGTGTAAGGAGAATATGACAATGCAAACAGCAAACGAAACTTAGCGAAAGGTTCGGAACACTCGGGAGCCTTTGTTCTTCAATTAAACATTCGGTTTGAGTGCAAACAAAAACCACCTCTAATCTGTAAATTATTCTCCAGATGCCGTCAAAATTCAAACAAACCGCTGAATCCGGCATAATCCTTGATGGCAAACTCAAGATTCCCCTCCAGCTAATCTCTTTTAAATAGGAATGTTTGCTGAGGGGAACTAGGAAAGGATCATCAGTCAAATTAACCAACTCAACATTACTTGTTTCAAAAGCAACTTTCAAAAAGCTCAGAGGCAAAAAAATGTACGTAATCGTGCAAATTACTGGGCGAGCATTTACGAAAACACATTATCCTCCAATTTGCTTAATGACTCCACATTTTCCCGACCATGCGAACTCGTCGACTATAAACTCTGTCGAACGGTGCCAAAGATAAATTCGCCGCGAACGCGCGTTCTAATAGTCGACGCCAGACTTGAAAAAGTTAAATAGAGAAGAGATATCGATGAAATGTTTGAGCGATTGTATCGCTCATCATCGATGATGGGTTAAGTTGTGGTGAGAAAGAGTCGACAAACTTTGGCCGTTAGGGGTCCTTCAAAAAATGCAGTTTCGAAATCAGAAGCATTCAAATTAATTAGCTTAGTTATAACGCTGTTGTGCCCTAGGCGTAATTTAACAAGTTGAAAAAACCTGTCTGGGTTATGTGGAGTATAATGAGTGTCAAGCGAGTTACTTTGTTGTTAACAAATATTAAATTTAATACATTCCTGTACTTTGATTTGTGACCCAAAAACACTTAGTAAGATTATTTATAAAGGCTCTTTAACTTTTTCTTTGCCCATTACTTTACTATAATAACATTCTTTTTTTTTACAAATTAAGATATAAAACTAGACGCATTATGTAGCCAAAGTTGACCAAGTTGCATTTAAATATAATTTTATTTTAATGAAATAAAGTATTTTATTAGTAACTAATATTTTATAAGATTTAAAAAATGATTTCTGAACGATATAAAATATAAATTGAATAAATTAGGTTTAGTCTGTTATGTAGTCTGTCTGTCGTATGAATCTTTTGGGGAAAAAGCAGTTATTTGAAATGAAAAATAGATTTATCTTTTTAAAAGTTTAGCATGAGTTTATATTTTTGTAAAACAAACTTAAGTTTTGCAATACCTTAAAAAACCTTGGATTTTTGCCAACTTTGGAAGTAGTTGCGATAATGTAAAACTAAAAATAACAATGAGCATAAAAGAAAAAATTAAAACGATTTATACTTATTACATTACATAATTGTGTTGAACACAAAAAAAATTAATAATCGTTTATGCACTGAATGAATTAATATTTTTCTTCTCCTAAAAAAATTACTTAATAGTAAAACTCCTCTTAAAAATCTAATACTTAAATCAAAAGTCTTATATAAGTCGTATTTGGTCTTTACAAGTCGGAACATATAATACATAAAAACATAGTTAATCAACAGAAATCAAATTTAGCATCGTACAATGCTAATAGAGGTTTTAGTTCATACAAACTATACAAAAAATCGCTTCCTCCCAACAATTTGATCAACTTGTTCAGTTTTTATGTATGTTCCGACTTACATAAGACCAAATACGACTAACTACAACTAAAATAATAAATTAATACCAACTAACATTTCCAAAAAAACTCACAGAACCTCTGTACCGTATCAAACCTAACTAGCAAATAAAAACTGAACAAACAGTATTTTTTACTTAGGAATGAGTAATTTAATGTTAAATGCTTCAATTTATCTGAGAAAACATAACTGTCAGCCCGCGAGGGGCGAATATGCAGCAGGCTTCAAGGCCATCAATTAACTCGCTTAGGGAGGGGATTCGTCGGGCAATTCACCTTGAAATGGTTGGTTATGGCAGTACAAATATTTTAACTGAATTAAATGTGTGTAGCTAAGTGGAAGGTAAATATCGTCTCGTTTGATAATGCAAGTACTAGGCATACAACGTGTGCGCCATGACGCTAAGATCAACAAAGGTGTTTCTCGCAACCAAGTTATGCTTATGTTATGTATCTATTCCGTAAAACCTACAACGGATAAAAAGTTTATGGGCGTCTCTAATTAGAAATCCGTTTACCCCTTGAGGCCAACTCTGCATTACTAATCCAGGAAAAGGAAAAGATGCTTTTTAATTAGTGTTTTGGATTTTTTTCTATGTCATTACCACATATTTCACAGAAGATAAAAAAAAGTTCAAATATTAAGCATTTCCTCCAAAAATTAGGGTTAGTTTGTAAACTCATTAGACAAAAGAACCTGATATTAACATTACAACCATTTACACATCTTGATAGTCAAGATTTTAATCCTACATTAAATAGATAATTGCAAGTTATTTACACAAGGATAAGAGAACACTGAAAAATTTACCTTTCAAAATCTTAAGAAACTGATTATTTTTTTCCAAATGGAATGACATCTTCTAACATTAAAAAAGTTGTATTCCCTTTACACTGTATTTACAATTAAGCTGATTTTAATGAAAGGTCTACTGTGAAATGAAGTTATGGCATTCGCATTTCATTTGATAGCTGGGGACTGTGAAAGTATTATTTCTCTAAAAGACATTTGTATAACAATTAGAAAGCGAAACTTTTAAAAATGATTCCTATTTAAAATGTTTTGTTAATAATCTACACTCAAAGGGATGAAAACACTTGTAATCCGCAAGCCAAACTTTGCCTACCACCACCACCACAGATAATTACTGTGTCACATAAAGCCCCCTAAACACTTTTAAACTAAGAATAACTCTTGCATTTCCAAGTTGAGACTTTATTGGAAGTAAGACTCAGTTTAGAAAAAAACCACTCTTCCATGAATAAAGTACCCAAACAGGGACACACAAACCCAGCGTCTGTCTTCATATTCTAAATCTCCAACACTATGGAATACTCGTTACACGTGAGAGGAAGCTCAGACACCATATTTGTCGGAGCCATTCCGCCAACCATAATTTCAATTCCGAGGCAGCGGCGGTCGAAATCAAATTCCAATTTCCGCTGATCTAATTTCGAACTTATCTCAACAATGGCATAATGCGTGGTTCCTAAACGAAACAAAGATGGCGTGTTCCTATCAATCGAGAGCGGACTTGAGCCCCCTTCGATTGCGTGTGCGATTGCGGAGGCACGGAATTCCGAATCTGCTTTATCGAACGACGGTCGGTGCCAAAGGGTGGGAGGGACATCGGCGGATTTACTACATCTGAAGACACAGATGACTCCGCTTTGACCAAGATCAAAAGGATAACATCATCCGATTAATGATAAAAAGAGATGCGATACTACAAAGTGACTATCAGTGTAACTCGAGTGTTAACTATTTGGTTGTGTTTAGAATAGACCGACCGCAACCGCCAGGTGGAAAACTTTGTCAGAAAATCGGCACTTAGAAAAGAAGTTCAATTCTAAATGATAGCCACATAGATTTGGCGCATAACTTTTTTTCAGAGTTTATGAATTACCACTACTACAGAATTGAGTGGAATAACCAGTTTTCATGACAATTGTCACAATATCGTGTGATACCAACAGTTTTTCTCGTGGCGGTTGCACAGTATGTATTCTGCAGCTTCTTCAAAAAAAATATGTATTAGAGTTGAACAAGAAACATTAATAAAATAATAACTCATTTTGTAGTATGTTTATGTAATAAAATTCGCTTTTTAAATTAGAAAAAAAATGTTTTTTTTTTCCGGAGATTTAGCCAAATTTTAATAACATTAACTTTGAAAATATTAAACGATATATTGACCACATGAAACATATGTATTTTGCTTTGTTCATATATTTTGGGTAAGGTTCAAGGCATAGGCAATTTCAATATCATTATTTGATTGATTACATAACCATAAACATATAAAACGGAGTCGACAGTGTTCAAATTTTCCAATACTCCTTTCGAATTTTCCTTTTTTTATAAACTAAACAAAAAGCACAAAGTAAAATAAGTACTTTAAGATGTGAAATTTATATTCCAGTAGCTATGGAAAGTAAAACTATCGACAACACTTTACAAGTACTTAAAAATATATTTAAGTTGGCATTTAAATTTTTACATCACAAGACGTAACTAAAGAAAATATAAAAACTATCTATTTTAGAAAATATTAGAAATTGGCCCAAATCTGAAACATAACCAGAAGTTCAATTACCACAGAAAAAGCTTAAAGTGATATTTAAATCATTTGAAAACAATTCTTTTGTATCTTAAGCAAAGGAGGTATTCGATTTTAAAGAGATAATTACTTTTCCAGCTTATTTCAAGCAAACAAATTGATAAAAAAGCGCTATTGACTAGGAAACATAATAAGCTATTAAAAGATCCATCTGAGCGGAAAAGGAACAAGAAAGAGAAGTCCAATTACCCATAATTCCCATTCAACTCGTATACATACAAAGAAGATCAGAGAATGATGCCTTTTTTTCAAAGAACCATTTACAGGACGATGTCAATAACTGTTCAAGTTTCTTTTGGGTGTACATATGTCAGTTTCTTTTGGGAAAGTGATGTACGCCTTCTTATGACAAAGTTATAATCAATCAGAGATATCATTTTAGGTTTTTTTTTGCATTTTAAATAATTTTAGATTACTAAATCTTAAATAAATAATTTAAGAAAATATTTAAAGTGCATAATTTTTTGGAGACTAAAATGAACTAGAAAAGGCTAATGCGTTTTATACTTATTTATAAATCATAAAAACTCAAATATGGTAAAATTGTAGAATGTTGATAAAAAAGTGAGATATCTCGTTTTCCTCTTTTCTTCTCAAATCAATTTAAATTAAATTTCATCGTACGACTTTAAAATTATTATTAAGCAGATATATACATATGAATCTGTTATGATAAAAAATAAGTAAAATATGCTTCATTTACAGTAATTTGCAACCAAATGAAACGGAGAATCTTTAATAATCATGCAATTATTTTGTTTAGAGGAGAGTTAATTCCTTTGATACACTGGACACTTTGAAATCCCAAAGATACTATGGAAATTTAGTCAAACTGCTGTGGAAAGAGAAATGTCCAAGTAACTTTATAGAAAAACTTGAATTATATATAATTCAAGTTTTTCTATAAAAAATTATTTGTTAAAATATTTTAACAAATATTTTAACAAAATAAGATTAATTTAACCTGGGGTATCACTAACTAATAAAGAGAGACTCCATTTACCATTTCTACAAATAACTGAAAATTTATTGACTCAAAAATACAGCATTGTGTTTGTTAAAAGTTAAAAGTGTGATAAAATAAATATTTACATAATTAAAATTAAAAATATATACAATAAAAAAAATTCTTTGTAGTGTGTGTAAGAACACCTTAAATAGGAAATCGCTGTGTTACCTTGGAACCAAATCATCCAAGAGTATATATTCCCTCGAATAACATCAATAATAGTGTTCCTGGATTCAAGAGGTATACTCGCAAAGACTGATTAGCCGAAAAAAAACCGTTAAGATGGCGAGTGCGATACGGCATTCAGAAATCCGCGAACGTTTCAAAAAGAACCAGCGGAGAATAGATGGGGTGTCAACTGCGGAGGACGCACAGAGCACCTGGTAAAAAGTTGTTCGCTATTTCTTGCGAACCACGAACTGGTGAAAAATGATGATTGCGTAGCTTAATGTTTACCCACGCTTAAGAGAAAGGAGAAAACGGCACCTAAAAGGAATTCAATTTTTTAGGAGAATGATACAGTTAGAAGAAATTGATTCTGCTTGCCGGTACAAAAAGAGGGAACTGCTTTTTGGATCGACATCTGTGTAATGGGCAGGACTGGCTGGTTAGAGCTGCCTATTCGGCTTTTTTTCTTTTGGATTACGAAGTGCGATAAAATAATCCCAGAGCTGTATTCTAGAGACTTTCAATTTCGAGTTATTTGAGGAAGGTCTTTTTGGAAGGAATCGTCTAAACAGCGTGTTTGAGTTTCCCTACGAATGAATCAATCAATGGGTTGTTTTGCTAGGATTCAGAAACTTGCAAACAAGTTGAGAGTTAATTTCTTCCTACTACAATCCTAGGATCCACATTATTTCTGGAAGACTAGAGAGTCAAGATACTTTCCCTCACGAAATCACATGAGGGAATTGAGTCAGTTCAACGAACACTGCTTGAAAAAAAATGCTTTGCAAGTAAGTTCAATAATCATCAAACTATAAACTTAATTTATTTTGATTTTTTTCATCGAATAAGTTGTAATTCTTCTCTGTTTATAATAAATATACAATAAGTAGATAGATAAAAAATGAGAATTTACTAAATTTACAAAAAAGTATACAACCTTACTAATTTCATAGTATTAAAGAGACGAGTTGTACTGAATGCAACAACATTGTCCCAATTTTGGCTCCAATATTCCGATAATTTTAATGGAATGTTAATTGGCCATACAGAATTAATTCTAAGTAAATTTACTAAAACACATTGTAAAATGCAATAACATTACAAATATCCTTTCCTCTCTCTTAAGCGGCTTACATCCATTACTCCAATACACAACTAAATATGAAATCCCTTTACTGGAGAAAACTACCAGATTATCAATAAAGTGGCAGCATTTTAATGCTCAATTGTAAATGAAGTCTCTCAAGGAAGTAATTCAGATGTACCAAAACATGATTTTCTCCATCTACTTCTATCCTTCCCCTTTCTCTCTATCACCTCTCTCTCTCTAGTTCCATATAATTTTCTTTCCCATAATTTTCTTTCTTTCTCATATAATTTACTTTCCTGCACTTTCACGTTCTACGTTTTCCTCTCTCACCATAATTCTTATCATCCTACCTTCTTTTGAATCTATTTCTCTCACTCCCTCTTTAACTTTCCCTCCTACTTTTATTTCCAGTGAATCATCAACTTCAAAATGAGATGCGAGAAAGGAAGAAAGCAAGAAGCAGAAATTAATAAAAACCAGCATCGTGCCTACAAACCAGAAGGTGAAAACACATAAATTGCGAAACAATTAAATCACTGCCTCCCTGCCCAACACAAACTACTACCCACTTCCTTTCCATCAAAATACGCAATTTGTCTTCGCCCCCTCACACCTGTATCCATCCAAACACTGAGCCTCCGTGCATTATGCCGGGCTGATTTATGATTACCAGCAGGGGACGCGTACAAAATGTTTCCCAACCGAGTATATGACGGATTTATACTCCCAGAGAGACGCAGGGAAGATCGAGGGTGCCAACTCTGGAGTAGTTTTTGAGCGAGGGCCTCACGAGAGGTGTTGTTGAAAGGGGGTGCTTAGCCCACAGAAGCGTTTCTGGAATTCAACAGAGCGAGTCCAAGTCGACGGGAAAATTACATGCATGTCTTGGGGGTTTCACTTCCCTCAAGCGAGATGATTCTCGAGTGAAGGGATGATGGGAATTAAGAGAGGATAGTAGCCCGGGATGTTCTTAAGTGTATATTACATTTCCCGTGGCCCGACAAGAACTTTCATTGAAGAATTTACTGCTGGTATTCTGAGATAATATTGTACTACTTAACCATCTTTTCTTCTTACTTGATCTGTTGTCATGGCAATCCAATGAGACTAATGGGACAAATCAGGGCAGCTCAAAATGATGTCCCTTATGTCACTTAGTAATTCGTTCATTAGTCTGGTCACATTGTTGTAACGCTACAGTTCCGATAAGTGAAAACTGATGCGCTAAGAATACCCCAAAAAGGATACTTAAGTCAGCCTTAATAAGAACCCTAATCACAAATTAGTGAAATCCCAGGCCGACACTGGCTATTGAAATCTCTGGAGAACAAATGAACCGTTATTTTGGGATAACAAACTAATATAAGACCTCTGTGTAAAAAGAACCCTTACTAATTTATAAAAAATGAAAGTGAAAAAAACATGAGCATTCCCACACATAGACACGGGTTCAAGACGTTAGCTTCTCATCCACCTCTCCGAAGTTTTGAAGTACAATAAAGGGTATCATATCACAATTCCTATTAATTAGAGCTTTATAGATCAGTCGTCAGCCTTCAACCTCTTATATTCCTGTACAAACAACAATCTCCAGTGCTTAGACACCAGTAAGGAAGAGAAACCGCTGTGTGGATATAGTCCGTCGAAAATAAGAAATTGGCTGGATAGGGGAAGTCCAAAGTCTTCGTACAGGGGTGTGACAAGGAGTAATAATGCCCCCAGTGGTCACCCTCTCAGGCTCTTCCGTTCCTCCCCACCCCTGAGGGGGAATTTGACTTTCCTCATCCCCACCACATCCTTTTCCTATCGTCGACGTACTATACTTTGGGGTTTCTCCCAAGTCCATGCCCCAGACTTCGGTGGGAGTTAGTAAACCCTGACGTTAAATCCTACAGTTTATACGGTTGCTGCAGACATGCAGACTGTGCGCATTTGATCAAACTCCCTACTGCGAAGTGCGAGGAAGACCTGTTCTTCTGGGCGGGTAGGAAGGAAGGAAGGCATCGTCCGCAGTGACGTCACGCCCTCGGCAGACAAGCGGTGACGCCACTGTCTCGGAATGCGCCGCGAACCGGAAACAGCGTTGGCATGGCGGTCACGCAGCGATGCCCAGCGGTCACGCGCCCACGCGACGCAACGCAATAAGGTCACTGTGTTTCGCTGCTGCTGCTGCCTCCAGCCTGCGTCTTCTCTGCCACACCAGACGATGAAGCGATACTTGCAGCAAAACCAAATGGAGCAGTTATTGCAGTATGGAGTTCCCTATGCGCAGCGACTCTATTGGAAGCAGTGCATCGATGGTAGCTCAGATAGAAGCCCACGCAGTTACACTCATATGGGGGGCGTAATAGAGATAAACCTTGAGGTCTGCAAGCCTTCCCGGATGGCTCTGGAAACCTGATTTACCAATTGAAAAATTAAATTTATTGAAACCTTGGGGGGGGGGCTTGACCAATGGTGAATCCAGAGAATTGATTTGGGAGGGGGGATTCTGTCCTAGCTTTAGACCCGTAACCGTAACTAGACTTTATGAAGTCAAAACTATTTTATGACCCCCCAAGCTTGTTCTATAAGTTGCATGAAGCCTTTTAGAACATTGCAAAAATATATTCGGGGAGGGATGCACATAGCCTTCTAGAACATTCCTTCTTCTCGTTCTAGAAGGTTATGGATGCAAGCACAAAAGAGGGACTAGGGATCAACTCCCGAAAAATTTTGGAAGTTTGCTAGGAAACAGGATATAAACTTTTATTTGCCCACTTAGTTTTAACGCATTTCGTACACTAAATATTGGGATTTTGTGCTGTCAACAATGTGTGCCTAGTGGGTCTATTATTATCTGTTGGAGGAGGCGATCGCCCCAATCACCCCCGTGGTACCACCGTGGTTAGACTTAAAGGACACTACTGGTCGTTTTGCCGTTAGAATACTACACAGCAACTACAATGATACCGGACGGTACTGTACAGATTGTTCAGCATTGAACGCTACTCAGCTACGTTCTCAGAAGCAGAGTGTGTTGCATGCATAGCTACAAGATTCCTTAGCAACTCTAGAGAGAAACCTGGTATACAGAGTGGAAAATTTTGTTTAAACCGCGCATACTCAATTCAGTAACCCTCAAAAAAGCAGGTAATCAGATGGATGGCAAGTAGTTAGTAGGCACTTAGTAGTTTAAATTAAACCTTGTTTCAGCAACATAACTCCAGAAAGCACGGTAGTAGCAACTAGCAAGTTATAACTAAGACGAGTATTAGAAACTAAGTAACACCACACACTTGGTAGATTGAATGGGTTCTAAAAGCTAGTTATATCTCACTAATGCAGTGAAATCATGCAAACAGCTAAGTAAGAGCTTCAAAGCAATAAGTATACCAATACCAAAGCCAGGCGTATAACGTCATAGAGGTTGTAGTAAGTTTAAGAAAACAGAAAAGCAAAAAAGCTCTAGCAAGAAACTAACATTGTGACGTAACAGAGCTGTCACATTCAGTCTACATACCGTCACCTTAGTATCAAAAACTACTATCTCCATTCGGCAAACTTCGGGAATCCCGATTCTTGGCGTTTAGATCGTTGAAGAAGATAATTTTATGGGTTTTGATCTTTTCTGCTCGATCAAGTCAGCGCTTACGAACCAAAAAATGAGCTTCTCGAACGATCCGATCGTCAGGAATCGGGATTCCCGAAGTTTGCCGAATGGAGAGAGTAGTTTTTGATACTAAGGTGACGATACATTCTTACAAAATTCAAGAGGAATTTTACCGAATAAGCAATGGAGGGAGAAAAAATGCAGTTTTGTAACGGCTGTTTCATATTAATAATTTTCAACCCTATAAGGAATTTACTTTTAGTCCAGTAAATCTACTGAAAAAAGGGTCAAACCGGTAAAAAATTGCAACATTTGGTTTTTCAACGGTTTTCACTTGGGAATGACCTCAATAATAACATACTAAAAATCGGACAAAATCGGTCCGAGGGAAGTTAATTTTTTTTTAATTTTTAAAAAATGGCCGAAAAAAATTTTCAAAAAATAAAAATATCGAGACTTGTGAAACATAGAAATAAATGATGATACTTATGAAATATACTTATGATATATAGGAAAACTGAAGCATAAAAAAAGTATTGAGAAAAAGGCTTACATTTTTTCCACACTTATTCTAAATTTTATTGAAAAGTTGGCGTAATATTCCCCCCGTAAACAGCACTACAATATAGCCCAGAGACATGTATCACATGCATATACTAAAAAATTTAAAATTTTTAAATTAATTTAAAATTTAAATTTTTTGAAAGATATTTTGTCTTTTTCAATTTAATTATTTTTAAAGTGACTTATTATCAAATATTGTCTAAATATTTTCTGTATTACTTGATTGAAAGATTTCACCTGTATTTTCAACGTTAAATTTTATAAATTAATTTATTAACCAATGATTTAATCACCGATTGTGGTATTTTTAGGTTATAGAGGTATATACCTACAACATCCATGGAAAAAGAACCTTTGAAAATGCCTATTATTTAAGTTATTTATAATTGAAAACAGTTTAAATTATTTCTTTTGCAATTATTTTGTGGTTTTGAGCGATGTTTTAATTATTTCGACTTTCCAAATTTTGAATTAATTTTTAAAAATTGAAATTTTGAATTTTTTAAATGGTATATTCGTATTCAGCACTGAAAAAAGGCCTATAAACATGTATCATAAGTCTCGATTACTATAATTTGATTTTTTGAAAACATTTTTCGGTCATTTTTCAAAAATTAAACTTCCCGCGGACGGATTTTGTCCGATTTTTAGTATGTTATTATTGAGGTCATTCCATAGTGAAAACCGTTGAAAAACCAAATGTTGCAATTTTTTACCAGTTTAGTAACAGATTGCCTGGACTATTTCTCAAAACTTGGAAAGAAAGCTAAGAGACGATAAGAAAATAATTTTTAAATAGTAAGACGTACTAGACTAAATTTCACGATGCATTTAAGTTTTACGAAAAATAAAGAAAGGATAAATCCATTTATTGAATTTTGGGTTGCTATTACATTAATTAGTGGTTTGCTTAAAAAGTATGGGTCGTTAATGAAAAAAAAACAACTTGAAATGTTATCATCACATATATCTTTAACGGGGATTTGTCTTAAATGGAAATGTTCCTATGTTGTGCTTCAGAATTTTTTATGTGCACTTAATTAAAAAATATCAATTTCGTTAAAACGCTTAAACTAACAGCTGATCGTAAAAGATCAATTTTAAGAACATCAAACCTTTCCTAAATATTTGAATAATAAAAGAATTGACTAACTGCTGGTTTTCCTATGAACATTTTAAAGGAGAAACCAATTCGAAGATTTTCACTTTTGAAGAGTAGTCAGACGGACGGCATTTCTGGAAATGGCTGGGCTTTAAATTCTAGCCCATTTCATTCTGATTAGACTAAAAGCTAACTTAGGTTAAGTGCATTTTTTTAGAAGCTTAAAGTTTTGTTTGAGAACTGGAACTTTTCCGGTTATTTCTACTTTTAAGTGAGTTATGGCGGTTTCTTTGAAATATATCAGAGATTCCTAAAAAATTTGTCCGAACTAACCAAGTTTATATCCATACCGGCAAAACTTAATAAGCCACAATCAAATAAATTTCAGAGAAACTCTTTAATACTAAAACTGTGTTTCGTTTAGAAATTCCTTTAGCATTTCAAAATGCTATAGTAGAAAACAATAAAAATTAAAAAACGCCTAAAAAAGATCAAGTTATAATTTATATTAATTTTTGGGGAATAGTAAGATTACATTATTGAACACAAAAAAGCAGTAGGAAATTCTTGAGAAATATATTTTACTTTCAAGGTAGGAAACACAAGTTTAAAAGCTATCATTAAAACATAATCATCTTTAAGTCGATCACTATTATAAATGCCTCCTTAAACCCGTCATTCTAACTACAATCATTAATCTATCTGAATGGCAACATCTGACAAACGCGACGAAAATTTTTAAATCGAAGCATGCTTTAACCTTCGAAAAATGAAACAATTTTTTGAATTAACCTTCATTTTTATCACACGTGGTAAAACATTTGAATAGTTTCATAAGTGATAACCGCCTCGAGAAATTTAATGATGTGAATTCCTGGCAATCCATTAAAATATTTCCAGGATGAAAAACAGTCCAAACTGGTTTGAACCTAACGCATTTAAACAAGGTATTTCAAGATAGTATGAACACAATAGGTTCAAGGGCATTTCCATGAACGGGGTTTTGAATATCAATGAGTTCATCTTACGCATTTTAGTCAAGGTAAGGCTTGATTTTTTTAATGGATAAAGCGTTTTTGAATCAATAAGGACAGTAAAACAGAAACAGTGAGTTTTGAAGGTTACTTTTAATTATGTAATTAATCGAATACATACCATTGGTACCTTAGTGAAAGAGACTTCATAGGGTGTTTCGTAATTTATCGTATTAAGTTCTAGGATTAATAGAAAGTCTCAAAACTATTAACCACTTTAACAGCCATATTCACAGCAATGAGCGTGGGTGTTAACCAACAACTAAAGAAAGAAAAACTAGCTTTTCGCTGATTTTGACGACCGGAATCCTTCTTTGAACAATGATTTAACTCCAACGCTGATGGCTGTGAATGTGACTGTAAGAGTAGAATAATAAATACAGTTTTGAGAGCATAAAACAGCCTTTTACCGTCAATATTAGTTTCTGCTTTGAAAAAGAAGCACTTTAAGATATACCTTCCATGACTTCGCACTCAAAATATAGCGCATTCCGACACCATACTGGAATCAGTACAACTACCGAAAAACTCCTAAAAGCCGAATTCGAAATGAGGTTTTACTAAAGTAGCCGAGAAATAGGGAGGAGCGAGAATCGTGGAACAGCATGGCGAGATTTAAATTTCCTATGATCTATTCCAAGGAGAATTCGATCACAAATATGTACATCAGGAGCTTGTGATCCTACGAATTTCAGATTCTCGTCCACGGGAATGCGTCAAAGTTGCGTAAAAACAGCCGCGAGACAAAGTAGCGGAAGACAAAAAAGCAAAGTAGGTAGTTTGGTCAAATCGTGCGCGAAATATCTGCAAAAGCGACAGAAAAATGATACAGAAGAAGAGGCAGAATTCTAAGCGAGTAAAGTAAGTTCGGGACACATAAAACGGTATTTACTTGTTTTGCATGAGCGTACGAAAATGGGGGATACAAGGATTTATAACTCTTTAAACTAACAACTCAACCCTTAGAGCTAAAGATGTTGCAGGAAAAGCTCACTAGAGCACAGTAGCAAATTCCAACAATGTAAAATATAGTTTGAGCATGGTAAGTAATCCACACACAAGCGGTCTATATCTTTAAAACTGAGATTATTTTCAAGAGATAATATTTAGAATAAAGGATATATTTAGACTAAACAAAAGCTCCCCGTTATAAAGAGAAAATACCTCTCTTCCCTATCGTTTATTCTAAACTTAAACTTGTTTTGGAATGAAGTTAAAAGTCATCAAGTTCTAATCTAATAACATCGAATGATTCCTTTACACTCTACATAATGTGTAGTTTATTTTCCTTTATTATGGGTATTCACTGTAGACTTTTCCTAACAATGGTAAAGGCATATTTTTCCCTTCTCGTGTAAAAAATTTTGTATGGTATGTCTTGATTTTTTCCCAAATGTGTTTAAATCCTTTTCTGTGGTAGCATGGAACCAGCCACCGAAAATAATATGTCCACTGATGTATTGAATAAAATAAGTACAAATTTTATTTTATAAAGATATTTGGGTATATTTATCGAGTATGGAGGAGATAAATCTGGTCTTTAACAACTTTCTTCTTCATACGGGAAACGCTACTTTTAAACTGGACTTATTTCTATTTTATTGTATATAACTAGTTAATATGCAATCAGACCATTTTTATCATTAATATGCAAATCAACTATATCATAACACTTATTACGTTTAACTTATCTTCCTATTCATTGCAAGAATTTTAAGGGTACTCTCCAATTGCTTTCTCTACTAACCATTATAATCCACTAGGCAAAATCTTGTGCTAAACAAACAACTATTTTCATCTACTAAGTAGTTAAGCCAAGTTACCCAGCCACTAACTCCCAAACCAGTTTCGAGTATATTAAGCTCGAGAGCAATGCGAAAGGTTTCAGCCCTTTAAAAGGGCACGGGACGAAAAGGATATTTTAAACTTGATGGATGAAGACCTGAAACCTTTCTGCATTTTCACGCCTAGCAAAAGTTAAGTATTTTTAGTTTCTTAAGGTCTGGAGAAACAGGCTGTAGTATATCCAAGCATTCCTATATCCAGAACATCAATTATGAGAATATTTACGTCTGGGATCTTTTGATATTTTAACCTTCACCTCCATAAGCGTGTAAAGGCCCCAGACAGGACAAAGGTATCCCATATTTCTTCCAATTATTGACCACAGCGTGTCAGTGAACGGGAAAACTATTTCAAACACCCGGCGGTTGGAGCTATGCCATTAACCCTTTGGTTTCAGACGGTTTAATGTTCCCACACGTAACACAATTTTAAGAACTGAGTGACGAGAAAGATTCCTATTATTGTGTTACACACAGCGCCGAGGGTATTTTTATCATTCAAAGTTTACATTTGTGTGAAACTGCCAGCGTATGCTGACAGAAATGTAAAAATAGATGCTAATGGAGTGAATGATTAAGAAAATTAAATAAAGAAATGGATTGGGCTGTCTCTTTCATTTTGTTTATACAAGATATGTCAAACTGTCGCGTCAGCCGAACGTTTTGAATGGAGGAAACTTTTCAAGACTTGTTTGTTTTCCATTTGCTTTAAATGAAACCGATCAAATAAAGTCGATAATAAATTGGCAATTCATTGGGAACAATACATCTAATTACAATCAATCCCCGTTAGCAAATCCAAAGATATATTTCTTTTTCTGAAGCATTTAATTTGGACTTAACCTCTCCTCATCGCATTTTCTTTTATCATCCTTTTCTATACAAAATTTGACTTGATTAACTAGGGTTCACTCACAAAACACAAGGTTAAAGCTATAGCTCGAATGAAGCTCTTTTAATAGGTATACGGTATACTTATATGATTAACAACAAATGGGCGTGTTTTTGTAAATACCATCCTACTCATGTGAAATCGATAAAAGCAGAATTATCTGCTTTGAGTTTTCCAGTGAGCACTAATGGACTGGATATACGAAGGTTAAGCAGAGCACTGTTGACCCTTCTGGTAGCCAAGTTGGCTACGCAAAAAAAGTTTGTGAAAATTTCAACATGCATATATGCAGTTAAAGCTGTTGAAGTTTGCACAAACTTTTGCGTCATTTTACGTATTGACTAACAGTGTATACTCATATACAATTTTAAATATTACAACGCGAATTTCATTGGCATTTGGCATATGAAAGGTTGGGCGTTCAATCAACAATACAGAACAGCCATCCAAGAGACTCAACCCCCACAATTCCGTCCCTGTTAAGTACATCAGCGCATGACCACCAAATAAATAGCCGAACAAAACACACAAGAACTTCACCTCCACTCAATTGATTCTCACACGAGAGCGTCCCTTACATTGTCCACGCCCGCATGTAAAAGTCCGTTTTGCATGCGACTACAGGCGACCAAGCGTATCCGCACGGGCCAGAAGCGCATCCGCGGGCATGCCTGGACACGAAGCGCCAGCCTCACTCCGCTTGCATATTAAAGATGTCCTAATCGCGGGATGTCCCACTCACTCAATTACGCGACAGAAAGCGACATGAGAGGTCTTATTAGACACGCCAGCTGCCCGCTCGTCTTTTTTACAGGAGGACGAATATGGAATATTAATCGCAGCAAGATCGCCCGCGGGTCTCGTCTCTGGGACGAGTGAGTGTGTGCCCACTCTGGAGCTACAAGTGTCGCACGAGCAGCCATTTAGATCCTTATCAAGCGGAGGGGAGAAAGAAGGGGACACTAAGAGCCAAGACACAATACAAGCGACACTAGTCGCGAGAAGGATCAATCTCCATAAAAAAAGCATTGAAAAAGCCTAGTCCTCTATCTTCACAGGAATCTTGATTCCTGTCAAGACAGCGGGAGTCTCAGGCTCAACTCTATGCTTTTCCCCATCTTGATTTACGACTTCGAGCGTTTCTAGTCGCTCGGTCTGTCATGAGGCTAAGGCCCTAGTCATACCTAGCGACCATAGTCGCGACAATGATCAATCAAAGAGGGGGAAAAGCATGGCGTTCAGCCTGAGACTCCCCCTATCTTGACAGGAATCTTCATTCCTGTCAAGATAGGGGACTAGGCTTTTTCCATGCTTTTTTATGGAGATTCATGACTGTCGCGTCTTATGCTCGCGTGGTCTGACTTGGCTCTAATAGGAACGATGCACACTAGACTACGGGCTGTGCTAAAGGCTGGTGCTACAGTTTTACAATGACCAGTTTTATGGCTAGGCTTTCTCTGTGGGGTCAATTAGTGAACAAAAGATTTCCCTTCTATGAAGGGGGTGCTAGGGGAAACCCCCTAACCACACAAAGAGATCGGGGAGATAAAAGTGAGGGCTTATCTCCCCCTACTCCCCTAAACAGGGCTGTTCTTCCCGTTGCAAAAGTTAAGCTAACAAGTCCAAAGGCTGGTGCTAGAGTTTTACAAAGGATAGTTTTATGGCCCCGCTTTCTTTGTGGGGTCAATTAGCGAAGAAAATAATTCACCTCCTCCGAAGGGGGTGCTAGGGGAAACTCCCTAAACACACAGAGATTGGGGAGATTAAAGTGAGAGCAATAAGGGTGCATCTAAAGTTTTACTACCCCGACGACCGTCAATCAGCGAACAGATAGTTCCCTCATCTCTTTATGTGAGCATTCGGGGGAGATGGCAATAACTGGAACTCTTTTGTTCGCTGATTGACGGTCGTCGGGGTAATAAAACTTTAGATGCACCCTAAGAGCCAAGTCAGACCTAGCGACCATAAGTCGCGACATCGATCAATCAAAGAGGGGGGAAAAGCACGGAGTTCAGCCTGAGACTCCCCCTATCTTGACAGGAATCTTCATTCCCGTCAAGATAGGGGACTAGGCTTTCTCCATGCTTTTTTTAAGAAGATTGATTGCAGTAGCGACTATTAGACGGAGGAGGGGATTTCTTGGTTACTAATTGACCTCAAGTGGCCTAACGGAGTTTTTCTTTTCACTAAAGGACCATAAAACTGAGGGCAGTAAAAGTTAAGCACATCCACTCCTCTGGCGGAAGAAAACTGGTGTTCGCTTTTCCACAACCAACCACATCTAGTGCATCGTCCGTCGAGTCCCCTCTGCTTGATAGGGATCTTAATGGGTCGCGCGACACTTGTAGCTCCATGTGGACAGACACTGAAATATCGCAGGCAGTCTTTGGCGGAAGAGAGTGAAAAATATATATTACGCGTATGTATGTATGTAACGATTTTTGCGTCGCGTCTATTCCGTTCGATCGTAGTTTTTTTCTTGAGGGGGGTGGCGCGAATCGGTGGGGCGTGGTGTTGGGTGGGGGAGTGGGGCGTGAAGTGTTATTTAATACGGGGAGAGAGATGAGATTTTCTGGAGCGCTTATTCATTCGAAATGAATGATGATGATGATACCTTGCTGCGGAATGTATTGCGAGTTGGGAAGTGGGGATTAATTTGGGGGATTATACTGAATTTGATGAAAATCTCTTATGATCGATCGAGGTTTTTCGAAACCAAAGGAATTGTTATAAAGTGTTGATATTTTTAGGAGAGCTGAACCGTGGACTTCGTAAGCAATAAAGCACTTCAAAAAAGGAACACAATTTTCCGTAAATGCGGTCTTAACAAAAGACAATTATATTCGGACCAAAGATGGCCAAATATTAATATGATAATCTTTAAACTATTAATACGATAAGCTTTAAACAAGCTTAAAAATCTAAGAATAAAATTAACTATTTAACATTTATAGTAAAATATCTGTATCAGAATATAGTGTTTCCTAAATTCCAATTTTTCTTCCGTTCTTGATTTTCTCAAATTTATATATTTAAAATGAGAAGGAGAGAAAATGAGGGAGAGAAAAGTGAGAATTGATAGATGGAGGTAGAAAGAGGAATAGGTTAAAACAGCATGAAAGAGTGAAATAAAATAAACGAGAAAGATGGTAAAAACTGAAAGAGAGTGACAGGGATAAGGAAAAAAGTGAGAAAGAGGAAGAGAGGGATTATAAAGTTTAAAGAGAGAAAAATGAGAGTGCATGAATGAGATTTAAATTACGAGGACAAACTATTAGAGAGAAAGAGAGAAATAAAAGGAGAATTTATAGAAAAATATGAGGGAGAGACAAATATTTGCCGCAAAGGTGTTCCGGTCCAACCAAATCGTAGCCCGGACGTAACCCAACCCCTCGAACTGATTCCAATCCTCGGAAACGAAGTATCAAATAATCCCCCAATTTTTCCACATCCCGCCTCCTCCCGGCCAGAGAGAGAAACCTAATTTATTCGAAAATACTCGAACGTCTTGTCAATCACGCGCAGGGAAAACAGGGGGGAAAGTTCCCGGATTTCTCCCTTTTTCCCGAAGAGAGGGAATTTCCCGGTGGTTCAATAGCCCGTAATTACGCTTCTTTTTCTCTCGGCCAATGCGATCCAAATGGGAATCTCGTTTACCAGGGGAAAAAAGGGGGAAATTTAATTTTTAACGGGAGGAGATTCCTCGAGTGTTCAAAAGAATTATCTTTCGTATTAAGACGGTTTCGGCCATTGAGATCTCGCGCTAAGTGCTGCTTTAAGGTTGTGTGGATGGAGCAATCTAAACTCTGTTTTTCGCTCGCCCGGTGAGATTTCCGTTCGAAAATTGAATCAGGGAGGAGGTGGAATTGAGGTGCGACTGGGGTAATTGAAATCATGCGGTGGAGGTAATGTCGGGGTGAGACTCAAAAGTGAAAGGTTTATGCGCACGCCACCAAATATGATTTGGAAGGCACAAAGGTTTTGTTATTTGTGGAGGAAGAAGGAAAGGTAAGTCACCAGCTGCGATCACAGTGGTATTTTCCTTGTAATTCAAGTTTATGGTTGCTGGGTGTTTCACGAGTAATTGGTTTTAATGTAACTTTTCTTCTCTTATAATAACGGGCACCATTTAAATACAAATGTAACTGATTTCTTTCAATTGAAATAAATAAATGATGTAGTACTTGTACGTTCACTTTTCTATTCGAAATTTAAATTTAAGCTTTGTTTAAAATTTATTCGTAAGGCTTTGAATTTAGCACCCACAATTTATCTATTTCAATTTGAAAACAACTTAGTAAATACGAAAAGGAAGAAAAACATATTACTACTTTGAAACTTGTCAAATTGTTGAAATGGGAAACTTGTTTGAACTACTTTGCTTTACAACAAAGAGCTATAACAATCCCCAATCAATTTACACACTCTATCATCACAAAATGAAAAATGAAGTTGAAATTTTTATGGTTGTTATGTTTTGATTCCTCTAACATACGATATGTAAAATATGGATAAAAGTTACAGGACTGAAAGGGTTAAAGTATACCACAATCATCGAAATATAAACACAGACTAATAAAACGGTTATACATTTTTATCCAACCATACAACCGAATAAAAAACAGAATAAAAAATCTCTCTCGCAGACTACATAAAACATCCATTTCCAGAAACTCTCCAAATTAACATTTCCGCCCCCAAACCTAAATTTTTCCGGAAGGAGCTGATGACCAAATAAATCGGCAATTTCCAAGCAGAAAAGTCTCCACCTGCTAGGCCTAATGGCGGCATTAAACAGAAGTTAAGGGATTCATTTCCTTCGTCTCGAGGCTAGCCGGTTGGCTGAATCCAGAAGGGGATTTGGAACCGCTGCCCCGATCCATAGAATAATCTATAGTTTTATTGGCCTATCACTCCGTGTAATGCCGTGTCATAGAAAATAAAGAGTGATGGACGGGAACACGTAACGACAGTTGGCCTCGGGTGTTGGCAATTCGGAAAAACACGCACTTAACAATGGAGGCTGCCACAATGGACGCAGCATCCATAGGGGAAATAACGGTTGTGTGTTATATAGAGTATTGGGTTGAGAAAAAATTATTTCTTTTTTTAATGTCGTGTCTTGATTGAATTTTTCAAAAAGTAGGATGGAATTCTTTATTCGATGCAGTGAGTTAGGGTGTATAGTTAAAAAATGTGTAATGTAGTTATTGTGCGGACATTTTTCAAATATTCTCAATTTTTTTTATAGATTACTTTTGAATTTCTTATTATTATATTTATTTATTACATTTATATTTTATCATTTTATAGATTTTTGAATAGTGTTCACTTTTCAGAATAATGACTGTTACAGTGCAAACCATTTAATATGCACTAATGCAGATGTAATACAATCTATAAATTTGTTTTTTATTTATATACTATTGCAGTTATCATTTTATTCTTTTCGCATTGATTTTAGCTAATGTTTATTGAAAATTAGATGGAGGGAGTATATTATTTTTTACAGATGAATAAAATATATATAGTATATTGTAGTAATAATTATATATGTCATCACTCAAAAACCAGAGGATTGCTTCAATTAAAAATCATCTTCCTACATATCCTACATCTTCATCAATTACTAATCTAAATGTTTCATATTGTATAAGACCATTAAAGTATGTTTGATGTGGGTAAACGTTAGAAAATAACTGAGATATATGTAGTTTCCTGATTTCTTGAGATATAATTTGATGTAAATTTTAAATATCACTAAATAAAACTAAAATCTTCAACTAAACTCTTCAACTAAATAAAAATGACGTATCTTAGTGTTCATGAAATCATTATTTAAACTAAAAAATATTGAGACATATTAGGGGAAAGTGGGGGCTAATGGGACATTTTTTTAATAAATTCTGTTAAAAAAGCATACATGTAGTTATTATAATAATTTTTAATGAATTTAAAACGATTTTACATTCTTGTTTTTAAAAATATTCTTGGAAAGTAAGAAACATTATTTATCTATGAGTTATATCAAGTTTTGTAATTTAATACTACTGTCTAAGTAG
This sequence comes from Tetragnatha versicolor, assembly GCA_024610705.1. NCBI lineage: Eukaryota > Metazoa > Arthropoda > Arachnida > Araneae > Tetragnathidae > Tetragnatha > Tetragnatha versicolor. The sequence goes on from JANDEH010000068.1 coordinate 650,467, forward strand.
CCCCCATACGTGGGGTCTATTGGGACACAGTGTAGGGCTAATGTGACATGCTATAGAATCCAAAAATAAAAGTCCTTTATAAATTGTAAATGTCTTTTTATAAACTTATGCCGGGTACTATATTGAATAGACAAAATTTGGTGTGGGTGAAATTTCAGCATTTAACATTTTAGTTCCACAATGTCTTTTGCAGTGTTAAATTTCACTAATCCAGGGTTCATAGTTGTCCAATAATTCTATATTATGCCCCCGGTCCTATATTATTCTACTTCTTAATTTACAATGTTAATTCGTCTTTATTTATAAACGAGAAAAATCTGACCATTTTGAGATTTTTCTGACATGTCCTATATTTTTGGCGCAAATGTCCTATATATTAGCTAATCATAACTATTTCTTCGCTAATTGGAATTACACTAATAGAATAATTCTAGATAGGAATAGTCGACATAAAAATAAAGGGGGAAATCTTGAAGGATATTAAAAATTACTAATTTGTTTGTATGATATGTTAAAATTTGTACAATTAAAAAACTTTTTTTTAGTTTTACATGTTGTTAATAACTGTCTAATTCTGTTTACATCGAAACCTAATTACGTATGCAGACTCAAATTAAAGCTACAATATTTTTTAAAGAAATATTCAGTGTCCCAATTGACCCCACAAGACATGTCCCATTAGCTATGTGCATTTTAATACTTTTTTCAAAGATATTTTCTAATTCTCCAGTGTTTGTAGAATCAAAACCTGTCTTCAAATAAGATTAAAATGTTCTTGAAAATTTACAAAACTCAATCAATAACAAATTTAATATTTTCTCTGGGTTGTTGAAAACAAACTTAGATTCTTTCTGCGCAGCAAAAACCTGCAATGACAGATTTCCCATGCTGAAAATGTTTACTAAATTTTTAGATCACTTATTGCAATAAGTGATCTAAAAATTTTCTAAAATAGGTATTTAAAACATGGAAAAAAATCCATTTCTCTAATTAGCCCCCACTTTTTCCTGCAGCTTTTTAAAGGAAAAAAATCCTAGTCATTCATTTCTCATAAATTTTCGTACCTAAGGCTAAATTGTGAAAATTAATTTACTATGCTAAAAATTCTCTCACACCATTTTGCGTTCACGGAATTTACCTCAAACTGAAATAGTCCTATAAATTTGTCTCATCTTTCATGCATTTTTCATTTACTTTAAGTGATAGCTTCCACGAAAAAAATCATAAAACATTTTATAAAAATGCATCCAACATGAGTTTTTGAACAAACGAGTTTTTGGTACGGTTTGCGACGCCAGCAAACGCGAGCCGCAGTGCCATTTTTATGCGTTTCATTTGTCAACTATTTCTAAAACATTACATTTTATAGCATTTTTATTGGACGATTTTCAGCGCTAAGTGAATTATCGGAGAGCAATAAAGTTCAGGCCGGGGTGACGAATATCCTAAATCGCTCGTGGAATATATTTTCGATTCCTGCTACTTTTGGAACAAGGTGATATTGGAGGGAATGTAAGGTACCACTGACGAAACGGTTGCTTAACTTTATATATCTTGGCGTAAAACTTTAATGGTGTAGAAGTGTACTTAATTTGAATTCGAAATGAAAAGATATGTTCTGCTACATCGTTATGTTTATCCTTTTCTATATAATGAAAATAAAATAATTCTCTTAACGTTAAAATTTAAGTATAATTTAAAGGTCTATATATATATATAGGGTTTTGTTAAACAAATTATAAACTTCTCTTTGCTTATTCATAACTTAGTAATTTGACTGGAGTTTGTGACCTTTTAGCAGTCAAATTATGCATACATACACTTCGTAACTATAACGCTGTCAGTCGTTAGGATTGTAAAAAATTCGCAAGCCATTTTCACTGATTTAGTCAATTGTTTTTCAATTATCAAAAGATAAACAAAAACTTAATTTTGAAGTGATTGAATAAAATAATATTTTTTTCATTTCAAAATTTCGCACTTGTTAAATATCTCTTAAAGGAAGTTTAAGAAAATGGAGAAAAGGGATTTTTTGCAAATTTTTTATGAATTTTTATGGCTTCAAAAAGATACTTTAAATGTGTGTATTTAAATATTTCTCTAAATCAAAAATTATATACTAATTTCTGTTCACTGAAATTCTTCTCTTTACTCGACCATATTCTTCAATGCGTTCAAAACAACCTTGTAATTTTGCTCAGTTTTTTTGTCACCTTGTTACTTTTTAAGAATCCATACAACTTAAGATACATAAAAAACATAAACTCAATTTAATTTTTTCATCGACATTATAATAATTACAATTCCTCGTTCACATTATCAAAAATTTCGAAAGGTCATTCATCATTGCAAAACTATCCGCAAATATGAGAAAAAAAGCCTTCCTCGTAACCAGCCTCCGAATGCATGAGTGGTCCACATTGCGGTAACAATGGAGGGAAGCTCCAAACAAGTGTCACAGCAATCCAAACAAACTTATAGACATTTCGGCCTTCGTTAAGCGAAGTAAAAAATGGGCTGTACAGGAGCGAGACAAAGCGTTTTGATACCAAGGTTGCATCCGTTCGATTTCTGCGCTTCCGCTGTAGGTGTGGCAAATGTTATCAATAGAGGCCCAGAGAAATCACCGTAAATTTAGACGCTCTTCCATCGGTTCTAAAAGCTACATGAACGAACGAGCAGTGTCCGGTACCGAGCCAGAAATAGAGTGAACTTTCAGTTAGGCCCATCAAGCTTCGATCAGTTTTAAAAGAGAAAGCGTTGTTACACTATCCAGGGTTCGAATTTATTGTGAGATTCGTGTGTATATACGATTGAGCATCCAATAAAGACTAAATACATTGCTGTGGGCCAATGGTTTCCGAATTGCTGCTCCGTGTTCTCTAACTTTTTTGAGTGACGGAGTACTTGGTTGGAGCGGGAGGAAGAAAAGAGAAATTCTTCACAGAACACTTTTCTTGACAAATATATCTGTCAGAGCTGTTCAGAAATGAATGGGGTTCCTCGTCATTAATCTACAGGGTGATTCTAAATTACGGGGACAAACTTCGCATGGAGGTAGAGGGGACCTAGACAAGCATATTTCGCATAGGAATGGGGGGGCGCATCCTTACCGTTTAAGAGCTAGGACCTAATGTAGTGCGAGCGCGTTTCAAGAGGCCGTTTTTAGAAGGCCCGTGTGACGAAACAAAACATAATAAAATGAAAAACATTATTGCATGAGGTACAGGAGTATCCGTACAACTTAAATCCTTAATGTGATAGAAATTGGACCACTTGCTAAACCGTGGGGTTAGTATTAAAACGTGCAATATTAATCTCTCAGTCAAACAATGGAGTTCCCTTAATGGTATTTAGAAAAATGATGATCGGGGAAGGAATTTTCAATGATCAAACAGTTTCAATGATCAATGTTACGATCATTGAAAATTCCTTCCCCAAACGTCATTTTTCTAAATACCATTAAGTGATGTCCATTCTTTGACTAAAAGATTAATATTGCACTTTTGAAACTCACTCCACGGTTTAGAAAGTGGTTCAAATTGTATCGAATTCATGGTGTAAGTAGTAGGAACACTTCCTTACCTTATGCAATAATGTTTTTCATTTTATTGTGTTTTGTTTAGTCACACGGGCCTCCTAAAAACGGCCTCTTGAAACGCGCTCGCACTACATTAAGTCCTAGCTCTTAAACGTTAAGGATGCGCCCCCCCATTCCTATGCGAAATATGCTTGTCTAGGTCCCCTCTACTCCCCTGTGAAGTTTGTCCACGTAATTTAGAATCACCCTGTATATTTTATATCAATTGATTTAGTTAGGTTGGAATAGAAGGAAGTGTTTCATAAAGAAAATTTCAGTTTCTCACTTCTTCCTTTTTCTCATTGCCGCTCACATTTTAATAAAATTATAATAAAATTATAAATTTCACATTCTCCTAATATTCCCTCCCACTCATATCGCTCCCACCACGCCAGAAACACGAATCTTTTTTGAAATGCAGGCGAAAGCCTAGAAGCTGGTTGGGTTGGCGCTGTTTGGCTACACTGCTTTCCCGCCAAAAAAATTTTACCTTTTGGTGTGTTTTCTTCTTGCCGGTGTTTCTGATGTATTTTCGACTAGTCCATGAATAGAGTTAATTTCTCGATTCCAACAACATGAGACAAAAAGCGATTTGGAGCTAGGTTCCTCAATTCAGCTTGCTCAATTGGCAGGCGATTCAAAATGAATCGTTTCATTTACTCATTCGTTCTTTAATAGGCTGCTTTCCTCACGTGGTCTTTAAAGTTAATACCGCCTTACTCTTAAATTTTCGATCCTTCACTTAATGCAAACAAAATACAAAGTTGAAAATTCATAGAAATATACTTGAAGCGCGATCATTCCCTAAAGGATTCGAAACCAAACCCTTCAAACCAAATATTAAACTCTTCTTGGAAAGCCGACGTGATTCTTTACACCAATCAAATTGAAGATGAGTAAATGAGACAATCTCTGGATTGAACCACCAGTATTTTATGATTTCGACTTTTTTTTTGATATCGTAAACGCGCAACTCTTATCATAAGCGCGGTGGCATCAAGATGTAATTGGCCGCCAACCATGTCAATTGGGTTGCCGATTGCTGCTCACTTTGGACTGATTACTGTTCACTTGGCGACTGACAACTATCTCTAGGATGGAGCCAATTTTCGAATGCAGATTCGTGTTTCTGGCGTGGTGGTAACGATATAGTGTGTATATATCCCACACTCTTTCTCTCCCAATCCTTTCTCATCTTTGACCTACCGAGGTAAAGGTAAAATGCAGGGAAACGATGAATAATTATTGAGAAAACTAATTATAATCCTAAGTAATTAAATTAAATTATAAAAAATAAATTAGTAAAACCTTAAAAATCCTTATAGGAAGCTCCGAGTGAGAACCTCAAAAATTCAAATCACTGACACTTTAAATGAAACTCGTGATTTCTTTAATCGATCTCACATTCATTTCCCAACATAAACCGATGATATTTTGCCTCCAGACGAATATCTCCATGAAAATTTATCCCAATACTATCATTCCCCTACATAGCACATTCAGGAAACATCACTATACGTTATAGCGCATCGATTGAGAACTACTCAGCACTAATTCGGCCTCTCAGTAAAGCATCAATCGCTACTTAAGCAAGCTATCTTACAGACACAACAGCTAAATCACGCTCCTCGCTTAGTTATACGATGCCACTTCATTACACCAAATCCCCCCTCAACAAAATTTATAAAGGTGGCCAATGCATTCGGAAACTTAAAACATTCTTGGAGCAATTAATGATCGCTTTAGAAAGACTCTGGAAGTGCACTTAAATAATTTGTGCCGTTTTCTTATCAAGAAAAGCCCTTGCTGTTGCTACAGGAATGGCGGCCGTTTAGCGAAGAAGAGAGGAACAGGAGAACCCCTAATGACTATGAAAGACGCGAGCAGAAACGAGGCCATTACAGGCTGAAATCACTAGCCTGGTTTTAGGGAGGAGGGCTATTTCAAAATGAATGGGCTGCACGAGAAGTAATAATACTTTAAGTGCGAAGTACAAATGTAGAAGCTACTTCGACTATCGTACTAACAACATTGTTTTGTAATGCTAGACATTGCCTATAGTTGGACTGTTAATTTGTAGTATATAGAGCAAAATGGCTGAGTTATGAGTGGATGTAAGTGCAATAAGGTGTTGGAAGACGATAGAGGGAAATCTTAAAATTTGTTACTTTGTCAACTTTTACAGTAAATGCTTCATTTTTTGTGGTAAATGTGAGATAATGCTTTGTATGAAACGAAAGATTGTGCAAACAGTGTAAGAATCGGCAATTTCCGATTATAGCAAGAACCAAGATTTTTACCACATTAAAAAAAGTTGAGACATAAAAAGGTGCGAACAGGAGGGAGGTAAAAATAACAGTACTAAGCTTGGAGTAGGGAGATTTAATCTATTCAACGTTTGAAATTTCAATAAAAGTTGGTTAAGAACTTAAGAACTAGTAGTGTCTTTAAGAACTTAAATCTCAGTACATAAAGAAAGAAACCCCTGTTTATTTGGCCTTAGGTATTTTCAAAGGAATTTCTCTCTTCAATTATAACTAAAAAACAACTTACATTAATAAGAAGTACTTGCTGTTCAATATTTTATTTAAAGTGGGGATTATTTTTTTTAGTTTTATCTTAAAGTGGTTGCTTTTGATCGAGCCCTACATTTTTTCCAACAGTTCTAAAATGTTGTACAATCGCTAATCTTTAAAACTCTGTATAAGTATATTTATTGAACTTAACCATTTAGGTACCAGATAAGGACACGCATCAAAACTAACCTAATGAATTACCCTAGTATGTTTCACACGTTAAAACTAATTTTCTCCTGCTTTCCAAGCCAGAAACCTACTTTTTTACTCCAAATGATGAGAAAAACGTAAAAAAACAAACTTACAGTCGGCAAAAGCCGAAACGAAAGCCCAAAAGAAAAGCCCCAACTCCCCAGCAGATATTCTTTCCTTCCCTACCTGGCAGAAAAGCCTCCTCACCAGGAAGGAACAGGGAGCAATCTTAAATAAGTTGTTGCCACACACAGAGTCGAAAAGTAATAACCATTTCGAGGTGATGGTAGTTAGTCCTAAGTAAGGAAGAGATACACGAGAGTCGTTAATTCCACAAGAAGAAGTAATGAGCTCAATGCTGGCCAGATGCCCTTTTAAGCCAGGGCGATACAATGACGAAATCTAAATATTACAACTCGGGGAGGGCGATATCGTGATAAATTGAACGCTGACTTTCATCAGAAGGTATGCCCCTTCCAGTTTCCTAGGAGCCGAATAAATTCCAGCGTTAAATTCATTGTAAATTATAATGAGGTTGAGGGGAACAATGAGTCGAATTGCTATTTGAATCTGGTTGAGTGATGGAAGGGGGCATAGTGTATGAAGAGGGGAGGCGCCCCCACATGCTAATTGAAGGGGCAATTTATCTATATGCAAATTATAAAAGAGCCGTAAACAAAAGGATTAAACTCATAATTTATGCTTTCTCTCAATAGCTCAGATTAAGGCAGTAGAGAGCAGGGCCCTAACCAACTTTCTCAAGAGTAAGTGGGGTTAGTTCCAATGCAGGGTGTGTGTGAATGAATAGTGTTGCACTTGGCTGGTAGTAAAACTTAATAACTGGACTTAAAAGGGGAGCTCGGCGGGTGTAGGGAAAATGTGTTTTAATTACTTTGAGGTGGATGGTGGAAACGAGTTATGGCACTGATTATCGCGGGTTCAAGGGATTGCTTTTATACTTTGTAATGTAATGATATGGAATAGGTTCGCGTTGCGGTGAAATGTTTGCTGTGTCGAAACGGCGCTGTTGCAATCAGGGAGTTGTTGCAATGTTTGATTAGTTTTGGTTTGTAAGGACGATGTTTAATGGAATGGAATGCACGGAAGTTTTATCAAACTCTGCATGCAAAGCAAAGAAACATAATTTGCTTTATTATTTATTTGTTTTCACCTTCTCATGAATAAACTTGATATTTATTGCTGACAAGATTCATTGGTCTGAGCAGTTTTCAAATATTAACTAAAAGTAGTTCATCAATAGGCTGAAACTAATGTTTTTTGCAAGTACATATTAAAATACGTTTTTAATTGATCAACATTGAGCTTTATAACTAAAATGTAAAACAGTTAAAGTAAGCTCTTTGTGGCTGCAATTATGATTAAAAAAGATAAATATAAATAATCATTAATACACTTTAACTTCTACTTAATTGTACTATTTGAAAGCTAAGTTAAAAAAATATGAATATATCCACCCCACCGAGTATTTTTCATGTTCTTATCCTACTACTGAGTACTTAGGATGCATTTATTCGGCCTTCCTGTCAAAAAGTTTAGAGGTCTCTGATAAAACCCAAGAAAATTTATTTCCCCTGTGACGAGAGCAAACCTATATTTCATACAGCAAAATGGATTAAACTTTCTCCAAACCCCCTGTTCTTAGTTTAAGTGTATTATTGTCATTAAATTAGAGATAATAATTAAATAAAATTTTGTAAAATATTAAAATAATTTTTTTGTAATGAATTTCAAAGATAATTTTTTGTTAGGATATTTTTAGTCAAGCAGTATTTATTTCACTTCTTATAGTAATCTGATGAGAAAAAACCTTAAAGGCGTTATAACACTTGCATAGGGAGGGTATAAAATGCTTCAATATCAAAATACAATAAAATAGCTTAATTAGTTAGTACTCAATTAAAAAAACTCGAATACTAAGTATCATATCCTCAAATTATCTCGGTTTTATTTACCTCCAGATTTTTCTTTTTAACGATACCTCAACACAATGTTTTCAAAACTGGATCCAGCTGGTGGTTTATATGGTCTAGGGATCAAAGGATATAACCATTTTGCACGAAAAAAAACCTGTTTACCATCACTTGACTGGTAAAAAAACAAATTCCGCCCCATCCCCGCTGATTAAATCCTTGGATATTCCAGCCGGGTCGTTAGCGCGCCAGTCGCCCTGCAATCAAGCAGAGACATCTCTTGCCCAACACCCCAATCAAACTTAATGAAAAGATCAGGGCGACTTATTGTGTCGGCGGCCAAATTACGTCGCCAAACACTTCCAGGCCCAGCCAAAGGGACTCAATTACGAAAGACAGTCCGAAAATTTATGTGTCCATGATGCCGCCAATCTATCTGAGAGGCTGGACTCTAGGGTGGAGCTTTTAGGATCCTGGAGGCTCCAGCCTGTCTGTCTGTCTCCCGACCAATCCTGGATAATATCCCGCCGCTCCGATGTGCGTTATGGGACATTTCGGGAGAACTGCAATTCGTCTCCGGGATTTGGGTCCGTTTTACGAGCTTTTAGGCGGCCAGCGCAAAAACAGGACACCGCCAAGGCCGATGGTTAATTCGGCATATTGTGACTTTCTCCTGCGATCGATCGGCTGGCTTGGATTGATGAGGGGAGGTTTGAATATTTCCGCGTTGCGTCCATTAAAAGACAAAGACAGCACTTAGGTCTGGGTGCTTAGCTGGCGTCAATTGGATCATGGGGATGGGCTCTCTCGGAAATTGGAGATCAACACCTTCGCGTGGGTGGGTGGATAATGGTGTAAGTGAGATGGTTAGTCGGAATATTAATTTGATTTGCGCGTTTGGCTGGGAGAGTTATATCAGTTTACACCTGGCAAGGTGAGCCTTAGATAGAAATGAAGTTTCAGCACAAAGTGGAGTTAGAGTAAAGTTACGAAATGTTATGGGTACTGAACAACAATATTATACTTTCTGAAGTAACTTAAGACCCCTACTGAAAGGAGCTTTATCAGCATTGTACTAGATAGAGGTTAGAAACACATTTTTAAATTTATTCATTAAATAAATTTACTTTTTATAAAAATTAAAATAACCGATGCCATATTGTTTTCGTATAAAACATCACAGCGAATTTTACGATAAAAATAACTGTTTTAGATAGGAGATATGATTTACACATAATTTTAAAATATTGTAAAAATCTCACATTAACCTAAGAAATATTATGGATATTTTAAGTGTAAACATTAGTAAATAAGGAAAAATATCTACAAACTATTAAAAGTCATTCTTAAAAAAATCCATTTTGTTTACAATTTTACTGTATAATGTAAATAGGGAAATCGTTTTCTATAAATGACAGTTTTCAAACAAATATCAATGGGTCTTTCATGAACTTAGCTCTAATTTTACCATTAAATCAGTTAATCACCTGAAAATGTGCTAAATTTGTGGAAGTCAACATTCGTACTGCTATTTTATATGGTATCTTCAAAACTGGAAAAAGTTAAGGCTTTTGATGTCATTTCCATATTAAAGACGTCACGCTCATTTAAAAGTGGCAGATTTTCTATTGGAGCAAAAATTCGTTGACTAATGCAGTCTGTCTCTCATGGAAGATGTTAAATTAAAATTTAACTCATACAGCAAACTTTCACAAAACTGTCACATTATCTTGAGCTTCGCAAACTATACTATGTTCGGTAAATATAAATTTTGTAGGTGTTTCTCGAACTTACTTTTTTTGAGCGTAAGACAGGTAAGCTGAGAGAAAATAAAAAACGTAGTTTGATTTTAATAAAGAATATAGTAAGTATTCTTAGCATAAAAAATTACTTTAAAAGTTATGAATTTAATTTGAAAATAAAATAGGCACGGAATCATTAAATATTATTTTTCTCATATGGTTTAGAATGCTTAGTGAAGATTTCTTCGTATTTTAGATTAAAAATTTTTTCATTATCTAGTGTGCTATTTTTAGAGAAAGCTATAAATCAGTCTTACCTACTGTATGGCTCACTGGATATTACAAAATGCGGTCTCAAATTGCCGAATTTATCCCAGGAGTTCGAACTCAGTTCCTGATGGATATAGGACAAATGATATAAATCTCACATCACGTTCATCTCATTAACTTAATAGCAGCTACTAGTACTCTTCCAATATCGATTTCGTGAAGAGAATGGAACTTTTCGACGACAGCAAGAAAATAGACGTTATCGCTTTTTGGGATTCGCAACTTTCTACACAATCGCTTACAACGAGAGAATATAAGTTAGCCAAAAAACGAAAATTAATCCAAGATGGAGATTAAATATGTTGTTATAATGGGTTTAACTATATAATGATATTAGATGCCAAACACTTAACGTCTACACAAACGTCTTACATCTACAACGTCTTTTAATACCGCTTTGATCAACACTTCGTTACCTCGTGAATGACAACCCCTTGGATTGAAAATTAGTTACAATATCCACAAACTTGGCAAGATGGAATTTATCATAAGTAAAGGTTTTAACGCTGAACTAAGATATTTGGATCTGAACACCTCAATATCAATTACAAATATTTTATTGATATAGTATATCGTTGCTTAGGAAGAATAGTGTGTTAAGAACCACTAGTTGGTAGAAGAACTTGAAGGTTAATAAATGCTAGGAATGATTTATTTAATACGGATAAGCAAATGACATACTATTTGAAACTTTTTTAAATAAAAATATTATTTTCTTTTTAACCATGGCAAAAGTGAAATATCGTAATTTTTCGGAGTTAAATGAGTTTTTTACAAGGCCTTGTATTTAATTCTACATGCGTAATATACTTTTTAAAAATTACGCATCGTATGTAATGTAATTTACAGAAAATATGAGCGTATGGTTGAATAATGGTGGTAATTATTACATTGCACTTATTATAGGAAAAAAATCGTCATAAATCAAAATAAAATTCACATGGATAAATAATACAGTAAATAATCAATAAACGAAATTGATTAGGATAAAAAAATTTCATTTGGAAAACAAAGATTGAACCGAAAACTTTGAGCATTATGTTTGAATATTCCACCCAACTACCATTTTACCAATCTAACAATAACACTAAAAGCCTATGTAACGAACCAAAAAAGGTAAACCCTCCAAACAACCCTTAAACTGGAACGGTATTTATTTCAGAAACTGAAAATATCATTTTCGGCCTGGGAGCACTTGCATCAACAACTCAGACCAATGCGGCGGACCAAAAAAAAGGCAACTCGATTTGTTTTGCGGCGGGATGATACCTCTAAAAAATTCACCACTAGCACTCTCCCAATCCAGGAGATAGGCACGAATCCAGAGTTACCACCACAAACAAGTTGGACCTCAGGCAATCCCAGACACCAGCAGCAAAGAAAGGAAGCGGCCCAATTGTTTATTCCAAAGCCAGCTCATTGAATTGTAAATGGCAAGGGCCCGCGCTTCGTGTGATTTCCGGTCTTCAATTAAAATTCCACTTTCTCGAATTCTGGACAATTTCCACAATAGAAAAAAAGTAATAAACATAAAAATGGGAGAGGCTTTTCAATTAATATGAGGAGAGGCGCGCTTCTCTCTGCCTCCCAATTGATTTTCCGCCGCTTTCTTTTAAATTCTTGGAATTATTCGGCGTTTTTATTTCTCCGCAGATGGAATTTCCGCGAGCGCTAGACCATGCGGAAAGTTGCTGCGAGGACCTCGCCGGGCGGACGGCCGCTATTTCATGCGGCCCGACAGTTTTCACACGCGAAACTGCGAATTTTGCTTTTTGGAAGAAAAGGGAAGGGAGATAGATTAAATCGGGGCGTATAGGACAAAAACCGGGGGGAGGGGTAATTTGCGATCGGGAGCAATTTTAAGACAAATGGTTGTTCTTGTCTACTAAATTGTGAAACTAAATATTTCCAAGAGTTATCAACTAGAACACTTTCTATACAAAATGTATACTTACACCTTGCAGCAAAATGTTTTGACAACAAAATGCACATTTTAAAATTTATAATAATTATAAAAATTAATATCGAGAAATAATAATTTTTATGTTATTTTGTTTCACATTTTCAATTTAAATCTGGGTTATAAAAGCTAAATAACTCAAAAGTAAGAATAGTTAATTGCTACCACTTCGAATCTTAAAAATGAACATTATTTTTTAAAATTTAAAAATGTATCATTATTTTTGTTATTCAGACTAATAATGCAAAACAATTATTTAAATTTGCTATATTTCTAAAAATAATTCAAATCTTCATTAGTGCTTGGAATATAATAATTTTGTTTTATATTTGACTTGAAAGAATTACTGCACGATTGCTCCAGTCTCTCTATCATTTAAATGAAAACTAATATAATTTTTTTTACTCAATATTGATACTATTTGCGGAAAACATTTTCAAATAACACTATTATGCATTAAAATAGTCGGAAATGTTTTCAGTGATAGTTTTATCTCTAAAGATATGAATTTTTAATGATGTAAAAATTCTGCATCAATGACAAACCTCAATGCAGGCGGCATGAGGCTTTAAACAAATCGGTTGTTTTCCTATTGCCTAATTGTTGATTTAGCGTTCAGAGTGAAAATATTTAACTTTAAATACATGGATAGATGCTCATTATTTACTTTTTGAAGAAATATATGCATGAAAGAGGTAATCCCTAATGAGAAGCACTTCCTAATATTTTTTTTAGAAAACTTGAGTAATGGTTTTAAGTAACATGGTGTCTCCTTGGAAAATGCGTTTTATCATTTAAACTTGTGTAGGACTTAAAAGATAATATCGCAAAATTTCTCAACTTAGTCTAAAAAAACAATCAGTTCAATATGAGAGTAGGGAACAAATTTATATCAATTCATTAGAAGATAATAAAAAAGGTATCATGAAATAATTGAAATATTAAGCAAACATCTTTTTTACTTCATATTAACCTCATTTTTTGACATAGACATAGACATAGACAAGACTTTATTGTAATGGGCTCGTGCCCGTTTACAAAGTAGCAAAAATAAAGGAACAAAAAGTACAAATAAGTAAATAAATTAACACTTAATTATCATTGAACAATAAAACTATGAAAGATAAACATAAATATACACATATATATATTAAAGGTTGTTGGAACATTGGGCTAACTCGATTCATCTAATAAATTTTTACGGACTTTTAAAATAGAAATTGTAAAATAAAAAATTCTTACGTATTGACTTTGAGTTAATATTAACGGAAAAGGTTTTAAACCGATTAAGTATTTGTTTCTGTATTGATTATAAAGAGGACAAGTGTTGAATATATGGTTCCAAGTCTCATTCTCTTCATAATTACAGAAAGTGCAAGGGTTAGAAGGAAAAATTTCAAAAATTTCGTTTTTGTAAAAAATTCGGCTTTGATTAAGACGTAGTTGAAAGATTAATCTCTTAATGATTATATTTAAGGGTGATTCAATATATGTTTCAGGGGAGGCGCTGTATAAGATTTTATAATGGGGAAAGTTAGTACTATTTTCCATTCGAGACAGGTCATTTTGGAGGGTCTGATCTCGGAGAGATTGTAAAACCAGGGGAAGAAAATAAGAGGCTATATGAGGGTCCTGCGAGAAAAAAATGAAACTATAACCTAGATTATCAAGAATTTTTTTACAGATAAAACCCAGTTAAATTCTGTATTGCTAGAGAATTGTGTATTAACCTCATTTTAAGGCGTCAGAAATTAATTTCGATTTCACAAGAGTGTTTTTCTTTAAACGTTACCAACTTGTATAAGTTTACTAACAGAATTAAAGGTTAAGGATATAATCAATGAGGTAAAAAAGTGCAAAAACAACTAACGTACATACAAAATCCCCTTACATGCAGAGCAAAACACAGATCAACAACAAGAACGTACCGAGAAAGGATCAAACCACTCCCAAAACCCATTTCAAATCACGTTTAGAGCGCTCCAGGAATTATTCGGTGCAATCTATCGCGTTTCAATCGCAGTCCTAACTCGAGAGCCACCGAAGAAGCCGATCCAGAAGCATTAGGAGCCGCGTCGCCACGCGACGAACAATTAATGCTCAGAAGCAGATGCAAGCCATCCATCACAGAGACCTGATCGAGTTAGAGGGATCCGATAGAAGACGGAATTAATTCAGTTACTGCCCCCCTGCCGCTCTTGGAAAAGATCACAACATTGCAGCCACCGACTTTCAGCAGAAGGTTGCGGGCTTCCTTATTGCCTCATTCATTGAAGAAATTTAGATGAAATATCTAATTAATGTCTGTAAGAGCTGCTATAAAATAATATTTGAAATAACTCATACTGGTTACAAATATTGATTTTTCAGTGACATAAACATGCTTTATTAAACGTATCGTTAAATATAGGTATTAATATGAAAGAGAGAAAGTTACTTATATTAAAATTTCATTTCTTAATGGCATTGGTGAATACCAATTTTAAAAAAATACTTATTTAATTTAAAAGTTTTTAGGTAGAATTTTTAGTTATCCTGTTACCAAATTAAAAATTTAAGAATTACTTTAAGGATGCTCTTTTTCACTAAGTAGTTATAATTTCTAATGTTATATGAAAAAAAACAATTTCACTATCCATCAACATATAATTAAATATTGAATTAACATCAGGGTTGGCTGGGTTGGACCCAATGGGTTTTTTCAAAAAAACCCATGTGAAAAAACCCACATTTTGGACCCATTTTTGGGTTTTTTCAAGAAAAATCAAGATTTTGGCAGTTCCTTCAAAATTTAATGTGTTTTTTCAAAGTTAAGGATATTTTTAAAATTTTAATGGGTTTTTTCAAAATTTAAACTAGGTTTTAAAGTTAAATGGTGTTTTTTCAATTTCAGGGAGTTTATTTTAAAGTTAAACAGGTTCTTTCATTAATCAGTGGGTTTTTTCATTATTGAATGGGGTATTAGGACGTTTAAAGTTCAAACTAGATATAAAAACTAAGGAAGATTTTTTAAAATTTTAGTTTTTTTTTTCAAAGTTGAATAAATTCTTTCAATATTGAATGGGTTTTTCAAAGTTTAGGATATTTTTTAAATTTTAGTGGGTTTTTTCAGAATTTAAACCAGGTTTCAGTAAACAAGGGGTGTTTTTACAATTTCAGTGGTTTTTTTTAAAGTATAAAAACTTTGAAAAAGCCCACTTAACTGTTGAAAAACTGACATTATTTTGACAGAACACATTTAACATAGAAAGAACTCGCTAATATTTGAAAAAACCCACACTTTTTCCGAAAAAACCCAGTTTTATATGGGTTTTTTCAGGGTTTTATTGAAAAAACCCGAAAAAACCCAACCCCCTTGGGTTTTTTTAAAAAAAAACGCAGGTTTTTGCCAACCCTGATTAACAGACTGGTACTATTATGCCTAGAGTCGTATTATTTGTTTAAGGGAATTTGGATTGAATAGATTGTCAAGATTAAGTTACTAAATTCTAGATTTACTGTGGGCAATAGATAAATTATGCAGCTTAAATAAGATTTAACTTGTTAATGGCACGTCCAAGCTTTTATGACAATGTGGATTTGATACTAATATCATAAAAATTCTTATCACATTTTTGAAATTTTAAACAAAAGGAAAAGTTTCCTCATTTCAGCCAATAATATAATTTTTTGTCATTCCTAGATTCACTCTAAAGAAAAAGATATTTAGGAAAAGGAAATAGTTGATTAAGATAAAAAATCACTATCAGATATCTCAAATTTGGCTATCAGAAAAAAGAAAATCCATAAAACACAAAAAGGAAAAAATAATAGCGAATACTCCAAGAAGTATTAATGAAAGATGATACACGCAAAAACTGAGGCACAAACTTCTATGGAAATCCTTCTTTCCAATCCAAGAAAATAATTTTCAATTAATAATCAAATAGTATGGATACTAAACTCTATAACCATTGAAAAAACGCGCCCAAGTATCTGTTTTTTCCTTCAAACGAGCAGCTAACTGGAAAATTAAATAGTCTAATCTAATATGGGATTTATACTTTTCCTCATCAGATCCTAAAGAGAAAAAAAAAGGAAAAGCTTTTTCAGAAGGGGCAAAAGAAAAACTCTCGTTTTCTAATTTCCGCAACTTCTCGAATTTCCTAAATAATTCCGATAATGTTTCAGTTGGTTTCAATTACAGTCGTCCGTCTGAACTTTTCTTTCTCGACACACGTTAATACAAAAGATCGCATTCAAAGGAAGACTGTCGAACGCAAATCGAAGAATTAATCAGAACCGTGCCGGGAGAATGTTTTTCCGAGAAAATAAAGTTCTTCGTTATCGTTTGAAGCAGACAGGTTTTGTTTTATATATGCGCGCTCTAAACTGTTACTGGAAATTAAAAACCTTATCATCCCATGTTATTGTTTTAAGGTCATAAGTAAAATGTTTAAATAGAGTCGCAAAGTTATTTGAAGGAGAATGGTTTGCTATTCCCTCAATTTAATTAAATTTTGTATTTATTCCCATTAAAACAAATATTATTACTAAAAGATGATAAATGTTTTAATACTTTTTTGCAACTGTCAAATTAAATTATGTTATTCATTATATGATTGAAAAATCTAAATGACAACTTATATTACACCCTAAATCAAACCCCCGAAAGTTTATATCTATTACAATCTGTACAATTTCAAGACTGTATTAACTTTTGAAGGAAGATAATTAAAAATTCGTAAAATTTTTAGTATTGCAATTGTAATGTAATTAATGTTTATTACTTAAGCGTGCTCTTATCATATAAGTTTATATTGTATTAAAACTCAATTTAATGGCAAAACACAAGTATCTAACCTTGGTTAACTTTTAAAGTATTCCAGTTAGCCACATAATGGTTCCTTCAAAGAAGTTGAAAGTACTCACCTAAAAAGAAAAAAAAATTATGAATTACATGAGAAACACAATCAAAAATAAAAGTAAAAATATTAAGCACAAGCAAAAACTCTTAATTATTTCAACTTCAAAAATAATTAAAATAAATTTTATTCAGGTAAGATATGCATCACTCCTGAAAAAATTTGATAATAATTATGAAGGATAAGTATACTAAGGATGTAAAATAACTCTTGCAAACACATTTATTTAAATATTAAATTTTGCCTTTTTTAATGTTTGACTAAGTTGTAAGAAAATATTATAATTTATAATAAGTAAAATATTGTGTAAGTAAATATTGTATATTTTCTCATGAAATACTAATTTTTGATAGTTTAAATTTCCCTTGATTAGTATACAATTGAAATCTTTACAATCTTTTTATGTATCTACGCTCCTAAATTGAAAAAAGTTTACTCTTTCTTGATGGCTATATTTTCCAAAATGTGAGTTCCAAAGTATAACACAGGTATCAAATTATATCAAATATATTTTAATGAGGTGTAAATAGCGAACAAAAAACTAAACATTTCAATAAATTAAAACTAAATTTAAATAAATAATTAAGAACACTCCACAATTAATTCATCCTCAATTAAGGCGTACGTACACACTTCAGATCGTCAAAATCGATCAAAATATCGAAAAAAATGTAAATCGAATAAATCTCCAGTTTTTCAGCTTTCCAATGATACCAGAATATAGTCAATATTCAAAATAGTTTTTGAGTTATAGTGTTTTTAGTGAAGTGATGTCTCCAAAAATTTTGGTTTCGGTTTCCAAACGAGATGTAAACAAACAATGTTGTACGGTATTTTACGGAATTTTAATTATAAAGTATAGTTTTTAACACATTAAAAGGTAATAAATATACTATTACTATTTTCTTGTTGGCAACACACACTAACTGTAACTGTATACTCGAACAATTGTTTGAAAATTCAATTCTGCACGTGTTTACACTGTAGTGATTTACTTTTTCTGAGCTTATTTGCGAATATTTTCATTTCTTGATTAAGAATGGGTTCATCTACGAGATCCAAGCGTAGGAAGTCCAGGAAGTTTCTTGGTAATCAGTATAATCGTATTTCTGCTGGAAAATCTGACTCAGTTGCTGAAAAACCATCTGCCTCCAAAAGAAAGCTGGACAATGTGACTGATGTGCTTGCCAAAAAGGATTCTCCGGGACAATCAATTATTGTCGATGTTGAGTGCCTAAACTCACTTTTTGAAGTTTTGAAGTGCCCCAGTTGTAACAAGAACTCGTTGCAAGTTCAATGTGATTCTTCTTCGAAGATGGGATGCGCAGTGAGTCTAAACCTTTCTTGTAATAGCTGCAAATTTGTGGGACCGGCAAGCTACAGCTCCAAAAAAGTGGGCCAGTTTTTTGAAGTCAATAGAAGGTTGGTGTACGCCATGAAGCAGATAGGAGGTGGATACAGAGAAGCTGACCATTTCCTCACTGTTATGAACTTACCCCCTCCTCCTAATCCTGTGCCATACAATCAGCATATTAAAGCTTTGCTGAGTGTCGTCAAGCCCCTAGCAGTGGAGACCATGAAACTCGCTGCTCATCGTGTCCGGGAAAAGTTGGATTCAAGGGAGTGTGGAGTCTCGGTCGACGGTTCCTGGCATAGAAGAGGCTACTCCTCGCTAACCGGAGTTGTAACTGCAGTTTCTGTGGACACGGGAGAAGTGGTAGATGCGGAGGTGCTAACCAAGGATTGCCATGGATGCCGTGTTTGGAGCAGAAAAAACAAAACCTCCAAGGAATACCTCTGTTGGAAGGCCAACCACAAGTGCTCCACAAACTACAAGGGATCAGCAGGCAACATGGAGCCTGTTGGAGCAGGAAGAATTTTCCAAAGGTCCGATAAAACCCGCGGGCTGGAATATGTGGAATACTACGGGGATGGGGACAGCAAAAGCTACTCTGCAGTCTGTGAGCTGGACCCATACCCTGGTAAGGAAATTAAAAAGAAAGAGTGTATTGGCCATTACCAAAAGCGTCTTGGAACTGCCCTCCGAAAATTAAAAAAGACTGTAAAAGGGATAGGAGGAAAAGGAAAACTGACTGACGCGAAAATCAACCGTATGCAGAACTACTTTGGATTAGCCTTGCGGAATAATACCGACTCAGTGAAGCAGATGTCTGACGCAATTTGGAGCACATTTTTCCATCTGTGTGCTCAGGACAGTCATCCTCTCCACACAAAGTGTCCGAAAGGTAGGGACAGTTGGTGTTCGTACCAACGAGCTGCAGCTCGAGGTAAACTCGATTGTTTTAAGCATAAAGGAGGGCTACCCCTTAACCTTCTGTCCACCATTAAACCAATTTATGAGAGACTCACTTCCCCGGAAATGTTGGAGAAATGCCTGCATGGACTTACACAGAACAATAACGAAACCCTTCATTCCATGATTTGGAAGAGGAGCCCCAAAACCAAGTTTTCCGGGGCTACTTCGGTAAAACTCTCTGTGTATGATGCCATCGCCCACTTCAACTGTGGTCATACTCCAGAACTTGAGGTGATGAGGAGGATGGGGATTAATCCTGGAACATTTATGGCCAACGGGGTAGAAGCAAGGAACAAGCTGCGGGTTTCGGAGAGTTTTCGTCAGCTAACCCCGAGGCAGAAACAACGACGGAAGTGCTTGCGGGGGGCAAAAAAACAGAAGATGGACAAAACTAGTGAGCAAGAAGGAGTTACTTATGCTGCTGGAGAGTACTAAATTAAAGTAAGGATTTCAAAATCATATTTTATTTCTATTTAGAAAACATACGTTTTCAAAATAAGTTTTTCAATAACCCGATTTAAGTACTTGGATTTTGTTTAAAACAAGAATTATTTCTTAAAATATTTACATAAAAGTAAGAAATTTCTTTTATAGTTATCCATTTAAGTGTAAATTATATTACAGTCTTAAAACCTTTTAAAACTGGCATTATGTTGTGAAAACATGTCTTCTCTATAGAACCCCATTCCCAACGAAAGCGTGTTTTTCAAATTGTTGTGTTATTCAAACAGTTATTTAAAAAATATAGAAAACTTTATCATATTACTACTTATACCATCTTATTACCAATAGTATAAACAATGTTTTGAACCAATATCAACTTTCAGTTTTGTTAAATATTAGAGGAAACACAATTTGAAAACTTTAAACTCAATTTCTGAGGAATATGGTTTTTGCATGTTTTGGTTGTGCGATGAAAAGTTTAAACGGTGAGTACCAAAAAGCAACTAATGATAATCCTTAGCTGTTTGTGCCAACTGATTCTCAATATAGTCAAGCATGTTATCAAGCTCTATCAAGCTAATTGATCAAAAACTCTATTTTATATGAAAGTTTTTATAATTAGATGTCACGAAAAATAACAAGTTGTTTGGGTATACTTTCAGTTAAACATTTTTTTAAAAATTCTATTTGGTATATGTTTTTGATTTTGCTTGATAACATTAAGTATTAAATTACGATTGATATCCAAAAAGAATTTTAAACATAGCTTAATTACAATATGCGTTATTACCGTTTAAAAAATGTGCCAATTAGCTCTAATTATGCTAATTAGATAATTAATTTACTGGCCAAAATTGATTTTTGGACCCGGAATGATCTAAACAACATACTTATGAACTTGTTTGACAAAATTATATATTTTAAGTTACAATTAGTGAAAAAGTTGTCAAGTGTGTACGTACGCCTTAATCTCTTGAAACTAAAGATCTATCTAAAATCAGCCATTAAATAAGTATCAAAACTATTTATACGTATCAAACTATTAAAACTATTTATATTCACTCCCCAAATAAATTAACAATTCATAGAAAATTTTAAATACCATATTA
Source organism: Tetragnatha versicolor (assembly GCA_024610705.1). Classification (NCBI taxonomy): domain Eukaryota; kingdom Metazoa; phylum Arthropoda; class Arachnida; order Araneae; family Tetragnathidae; genus Tetragnatha; species Tetragnatha versicolor. The sequence goes on from JANDEH010000068.1 coordinate 671,552, forward strand.
CTGAAATAAAAAAGTGATAAGTAAATAAAAATAAAATTCCAAAACCGTATTTCAGCACTAAATTAATGTTTATAAAACAACCATAATAAATTGAAAAACAAATCTTTATGCAATAAATAAAAAAATACGACACTCGTAAAATGCTTATTATTTGCAAGCAAAATTTTCTCTAGGAAGTTACATAAAAGAAAACCCCGCCAGAGTATTTTCTTCCTGAGCGATAGACGCGCTAAAAATACCTGGATTTATAAATATTTCACTGATCAAAACGTTGGTGGTTGGTTCGCTCTAATTTTGTTTATGTTCCGCACATGCCGGTGCTACACTAAGGGCCTATCTCGCCTTACGTAGGAATTCATAGCCATCGTAAATTATACCTAGGTATATAATTTAATGGTTGCACGTTTTACACGGAGCAGAGGAATGCTGTCTCTTTCCTACCATTTCACACTAGCAACAGCTACATAAAAGTTCCTGGGAGTTCAGAAATCCATAGCGTATTTCTAAGCACAAAACTAACTTGATTTTCCCTTTTTTTCTAAGATACTCCTACAGAAGGGTTTGGAACCTGCGAGGAAAATTGCGTGTTGGTTGGTTATTCAACCGTATAAAAATCCAATGGATAGATTTAAAGGTGGCTTCTGCTATGGATTACTTGGATATAATAATTTTATGGGGACACTGAAAACTTTATAGAACATTTTTCAAGACCTAAATAATTGAAAGAGGTCATTTGCAAGTTCATTTAAAGGGGGAAACTTGTGGAATGTAGAAGGGAAGGGGTATAATTATAATACTTCTCTTCTTGAAAATTATTTGACTTAACTTTTAAAGGTAGCTTTACTAAATTAACTTTGTAAAGCTGCATGCTGCAATTACACAGTTATTGGCGATATGGTTGAGTGTTAATATTAACCCATTAAGGACGACTTTAAAATAATGAAAATAAGTAACTTTTTCTTTCATATTTTGTTCATTTGGACCGAATATAGTAAGAAATGCACATTTTCAGATTTTTCAAAAAATAATTTTTATGATTTTTTAACTGGCAACTTTTCTTGCCAACCGTCCTTAGTGGGGTCCAAACTCTGACCAATGAAAAGTCGAAAAAACTAATTAGAATGTTTACGATTTTGATAATAATATGTTTTTATACATAATTTAAAGAAATAATACAAAAATAAAAGTGAATGGGGACTATACTGCTGATAGGGGGTCCAAGAAAGGGTATTTTACCCCTAATGAATAGGGCCTGTTCAGTCCGAAATATTGATATTCACCTAATTTCAGGCTTTAAAAATAGCCGAACTAGTACTTTTTAAGTCGGAACGGTTGGAACCCTTTTATTTCAGCACTTTAGCTAATTTCAGGTTAAAATAGTTTTATTGATATCTCTCAGTCTGGGACATAGGGACTTTTTTACATTCTCAACTTTCAATTTTTTGGATACCTTTGGTTAATTTTTTTGCCATCCGAAGCTTTTTCTCTTATTGGAATTCTACGTTCTTGTTAGTCATTCTCTATCAAAAAGTCATCATAATTACAATATTCATCTTTATGGCTCCAGATTTTGCATATTCCCCACAGAAAATGTTGAAGATTACTCATCAACTCGATAAAAACTAGGTATTGGCCAATTCAAAATACGCCAAGTAACTGCAGTGATATTTATTTTATTTTTTGACTGCTGTAAGTTTCCATAAAACCCTTTTAAGGAAAATAAATGTATCCATAAATGATTTAGTATGAGATTGAACCCATAAATGTGTTAGGAATTGGTAAAAATCTAAAATCTATAAAAAAAACCCACTAAAATTATTATCCAAGGGAAACATTTCATCATGCTAAAGTATCAATAAGATCTACATTTATGATAAGAACTAAAAAAAGCATTAAAAATAATTAATTTGCAAAAGCTTCTTATGAGTAACTCGTAAAAGTTTAGACCACACATCGGACGATTGGCAACAAAAGTTGCCAGTAGAAGAAAACTCTTGCTATTGGCAATTTAAATACCCTCATTCCAACTGTAATTGGTAATAATATTTAGAATGTGATCTTGTGAATATGCTGCAATGGAAACAAGTCACAAAAATAACCAAAACATTAGATTATTTTGGCGTTTTCCAAATGATCTCCCAGCTTTCTCCAAAATGTAGTGAAACGCTCTCATTCTAACAGCGATTTTACCACCAAAACGGCATGGAAGGTATAAATTTCTATTTTTATCTGAATAAATACATTCTTCAGAAGCTGTTAACATGCATTTAAACTTTTAATGTCCTCTATTAGAGTCAGTAAAAAATAAAATGTCCCTTGGCAACTTTTCTTACCAACCGTCCTTAATGTGTTAAAAGGAAACGGAACATCAGAATAAAGATTATCTCAGTGTTTAAAATGAGTAATTAGTTATCGAATAGTATCCTAACAAGTTGCAACCTTTTTGACTTATTTATAGTTTAAACAAAATAATACGATGGCTTTAGGTGAAATTCACCTAACAGACTACTTTTTTGGAAAAGTACTAACAAAAAATACTTTTGAAAAACAGACACAAAAAAGAGGTTTGCCTATAGCAACATTTGGTTTAAAAGTAGAAAGAAAAATAAGTATTTGTATAGGTAATTATAATACACATTAACTCCAAACCACATGAACCATTATTTATTTCATTTCCAATAACAACACATAGATTTTATAACCCTTCTCACATTGGTTGTTCTTAGAAGTCCTATTTTATGTTGATAATTAATTCTAAGCCTAAGCATCTTCCAAATGAGAGGAGCTTCAACTCGCCCATAGATCGAGCTTTTAAAAAATTAGCTCTAATTTGTAGGCATTATTTGCACAACTGATCCCACATAATGAACCTCCCCTTTTGCTCCTTAAATTCGACACCTTTGCTCCTTACTTTCTGGTTTCAAAATCTTTAATAAATCAAACATGGTTGTACCAACCATTTGATTATTCTCTACTTGCTGGAATCTATTTCTTGTTACACTCGAGGTCAATATTAATGACCTTCAAAAGTTATTTTCCAATCTCAGTACGAACGCTGCCATTTTCAAAGTACACAAATCTTAAGTTAAAACCGAAGTAAAAGTCAGACATTTTTTATTGGAACTGTCGAAGCAAGGATCAAAGATTGTCGCTTAATTAATTCTTAACGAGCCACCAAGGCAACGATTATTAATTAGCATGCTAATCGGGGAGCTATTACCAGTGACGTCAGCTGGGGAATTTCAAAGGTAAATTACGCATTAAAGCGGGATCAAAACTTGATTGTTCCCTCAATGGCGCCAACCGATCCACTATTTCGTCCAGATAGGCCATAGAAGGCACTTAACCGAGATTCTCGGCTTCTCTCCATCCTAATCAACCTAAGAAACGCAATAACATGGAGCTGGGCTAATCTGAGGATAATGTCAAAGACACACAAACGGATGGAGCCGGGATGAGCTGAGAAAACGGGCTGTATCTGCAGCTTTATAGCGCCATCTTGGGCGGGATGGGTCAAAATAGGCCCGATTCGCCTCTGGAGATAAATTTACAGCTTTTATGCAGAGCAATTTGAGGCAAACTGGCAATCGATAGGCTGGCTAGAATGGGAGAGTTAGGAAAAAGACGATTTCGATAACAAACACTTCAGAGAGGAAAAGATTCCTTTTGGCTTATAAGAGAGGGTTTTCTCGAGTTTAAAAATTTAAAGATGGAGTGTAGTTTGGGTGAGAAAGATTTTTCTAAAGCTTCTCGAGTGTTGGGTACAATTACCGATAAATTTGAGCCAATGGTGTTAACTTATGAAAAGTGTATTTTCGGTATCTCGAAGCCGTAAAAGCGGTAATAAATATTCGAGATGTTGAGGTTTTGCGATAACAAGGTCATAACTAAACAAAAATATGCATAGGAAACTTAATACGAAAATATACTCTAAGTTACTTGTGATTACAGAAAGCATAGACAGAAGGTTATGTATGCACACTAATTGGTATTTCAGTTTTAAGCAACGAAAAATATTACATTAAAATTACAAAAAAATATTATTGAAAAATATTACATTAGTACATAAAAAATTACTTGGTCCTCTTATAAGTTATATTTATTGTAAAAATTCGATGTATATAGCACAGCCTTATACTACAAACTGACGAGTTAAAAGTCATTCATAGAAAAGTTTTTAGAAACAATGGTAGTTTTTCTACACCTTCTGAAGACATATAACAACTGAAAATGTTAACTTTCATTCAAAAATAACTTGAAACAAAAAAATTCCGACACCACCAATTTCGAAAAATATGCAAACATCCTAAGAATAATTTTACACTGCCATTAGGTACAATCTGACTACAACTTTATGATTCAGAACTGTCTTGAAATTAAATTTTTCTTCCATTGATATAAAATACCATTACTTATTACATTTATTATGCATGAAATTTTCAGAAATTAAAAAAAAAACGTGAAAAACATGCACAGAAGTGACTTCGAATAAAGTAACTTTTATACTGATTGAAATCCTTCTTAAATAAGTAATATGAGGACTACTATCTGCTGAGGTTACGGTTAGAACCTAACCAAGCAGACAAATCACTATTATTTTAAGCGAACGCCAAATCCGAACCAATCTTTAAACGCAATGGAGGCAAATGATAACTCAAGACCCCCGACATAAAAATCCCTCCTAAGGTGCGATTCATTAAATGAGATCGTAAGCGATTTAACCGTCATTAAACTCAACAAACAGCCGAAACGGCCGTTTTTACTGCCGGCACTTACTACAAAGGCCCCTCGGGAAAGGCGGTTCAATCGGAATATCCGCTGCCGAAACAAAACGAGCTTCCGCCTCACTGACTCGACAATCCCGATTGTTGTTTATGAACCCTCAATTAAAAACGCTTAATAAAGACGAGCTCATTCAAAATACTTTGGGAATACAAACCGCATATTATGTCGGAAAATTCCTCAGCCGGGGGGGAGGGTTTCATTAATTACACCTTACTTAAAAGAGAGGGTCGGGGTAAACAAATGTAGCGGGGTAGAAAAAACCAGCAGGGAAGCAATTATGCAAATGAGATCGGGCAATACCCCCGGGCTGCGGGAAAAGCAAGTTTACAGGAGGGGAAGAGATTGTCCCCGCCGCGTAATGCAGGGAGCGGCATTTCGTGTGGAAACCCGCGTTGGCGAGACGATGATGATAGAAACGCGCGTTTTGGAGTTCCTTGCGCGGATTGGGGGCGAGGCAGGCCCCTGGGGGGTAATCTGGAAGGGGAGATGGGGATCAGATTTTATCTCTGTGTCGAAGTCAACTCATCGATGAGCCGGATAGTAATAACATGAGGACGGAATGGAGAATCTCCACTACGTATAAGAATGAAAAACCAACGCAGTTTTAAAAATTAGTTGGGTTTAGATAGACAGGGGTTTTAACCAGAGCTCCACTTAACGTATGTGAAAAACGTATTACGTTGTCCAGTTTCAGACAAAGCAAAATTGCAATGGTTTGCCTCAGTCCTAGCCGCTCCAAAGTATCCATAGGATTTAATGGAAAGCGGGAAATCTCGAATGATATAGGATTTAAGAAAACATTCTATATCACTCGAGGAATTTTACCACTCGAGTAGTATATACCATGTAAAACTGCTATTGAATACAATCCAAGAAAGGGAATTACTAAGAATTACTACAGTAAAAAAGAGTACACTTTGGGAAATGGAAATAACGGGTGTAGCAGAGAGTGATTGGATATAACATTTGTCAATGGTGTTTGAGATAAAGCAGGGGTATTTCCCATGAATGTTACATTTATTGCCTACTTTCATAACCATCTTGCATCCCATTCTTTTGAAAAAATTGGGAGAATTAGAGGAATGAAATAGTGGAGAAAGAATATTAGCACTTCCCCTTCTCTCCATCTTCAACAAATCTTAAGGATAAAGAAACATAAGAAAGTAGGAGATATGAAGAAAAAATCGAACAAAAGCTCAAATATTTCTAGAAATACCATTCCTCACCAATGAAATCACTAAGATGTTAGGAAGTTTTTACTGATTTCACGAAACTGTAACCCAATAAATGTCACTTTGAAAGTTTACAATGAACAGGAGAGGTTTTTAAGAAACTTTTTTTTTCAAATATTTCAAGATATTTTCACATTTAGGGTTCTAAAACAATCCTAAGTTTCCCATAGGTTAAAAAATTTCTGAAATTAGTGAGCCTAGAATTCCCCACCTAGTGATTTTGAATGCATCAGATTAATATTTTGGTATTTTACGACTCCCAACAGTAAATATTAGATTTCATATATTTTTTTTGTATAATACTACGATTACACCCCAACCAAGTCAGTCCTCAACTTTTGAATACTTAACACGATCAACGCATCCTATTAGATAATACATCCAATGCGATGTCATCAACCTTAACAGCTTCGAAATACATCACTTATCACGTGCTTGTCAGTGTGAATAGAAGTGTTAGAAACGTTGTCCTCAAAGATTAATAGCGAACTACAGATAAAGAGGTTACTCTGCAGTCATGTCAAAGGTAGTGTCTCCAGGGATGACCGATACATTATATAATATCACTCCATTCCTCAAATGCCAACAGCTAATACAGTCAAAGAGCTATTTCTTTCACGGATTTCTAAAAAGGAGTTATGAGAAGAGACATATTGAGTCCAACGTTTTGCTAGATGGTTCTGTCAATTACTCTCGGAGTGAAGCAGAAAAGGTTTTCGATGCCCAAACTCTTCCAGGAGATGGTGGAACAGTGATCCATCATTTGGAGACTTCGTTATCTGCTCGTGTACAAAAGAAGCTAAATTATTCGAGCGGGGAAGAAGAAAACGAAGATTTTTGATTAAGCTTCTTTCTTCCCCGGGCAGAAGGGACATTTGGTCAAGATCAATCGTTTCATTTTGCGTTACAGGTTGCAGAGGGAAGGGGGTTGTTGAGTTATTGTTTGCGGTTTATGGGAGATGAGTTAGAAAAAAGGTTATGAAGAATGAAATCTTTTTTATTTTTAAATATGAGCAAAACGTTTTTATAAAAGTTGTAAAAGGTAATTAAGACTCAAAGAAAATAGAAAGTTAAGATGCATTTTTGATTTTTTCAACTCTAAAGATACGTTATGAAGTTTTAGATTTCTGGTAATTTTCTTCAATAGTTATTGATTAATGAACTAACGAATCAAAGTTGAAATAAAAAGCATATTAATATTTCTTTGGTAAGTACTTTACGTTTCTTTAAGTGTCAATGAATTTTCCTGTCGTGCTGTTTTATTTCATGGATATTCCCAGTTTGGGGTACAATATTAAGAATTAAAAATTTCAAACGAGTTAACTGAAATTTCACGGGATAAAGTATTGATATTATTTATGGTTTAATTTTTAAATTCTAGCAAATTTCTAATGACCGTCTTTATTTAAATTGCTCAATAGGTAATATGAAGTCTAACGCAAATTAAATAATACATATAAATAGATATTATAATAGTTCCCAAAAAGTCATTTCAATATTAATTTTTGATTTTACTCTTTGAATACAGTATCATTTTCTTTTTTCTTTTCCATAAAAATCACAGAAAGAAAACACTCCTCCTTGTCATTCCCATGACTTATACCCCCAAAATTACCCCCCGAGATCATTTCCAAGTGCCGTCTACCACATTCTTCACACAAAAATGATTCTCCATTTAAATAAAACTTACACCGCACATAATACCCAAAAAACGAAAGAACATTTGCAATATTAATACACCCATTCTCCAACTGCGTTACACCCTATTAGACCCAGTAAATCCTAATCCCCCAGCGAAATCCCTCATACCACCCACCCCCTGATGGGAAGAAGGGAAAGAAAATCACGGACTACCCCTTTAAAACTCCACAAAGTAAAACACCAGCTTAATGGCGAGGATGTTTTCCGCACTTTCCTCAAACATCCTTTCCCTCCACCAGATTTAATAACAACGTCTTCCACCTAACCACACATACTTTCCGCAAATGTTCTCCGAGAAAGTTAGCCTTTTAAGCCCAATTTATATTCCAAGATGCTAAGCTCCAAAGGGTTGTCATGGTTTCAACGGGGGTGAAAACAATGCTTCGCCCGGCGAACTTCCTTCCCTGTTTCCGAGGGAGAAAAAAACCTCGACAGACTTCCAGGAGAATACCGCATAAAACATTAGAAGAATCCCACCTGACCAAGCCTCAAATTGCTCTGAATGGTACAACTTATTTCCCTATGGAAGCTGTTGTAGCCGTAAAACTCCCCCTTTCCGCATCTGCTTGATACTGCTCGCCGCCTAACATCTCGAAAAATAAGTTTTTATCCCCTTTTGAAAAATACTCAGTCAAGAAATGGTCACTTCCAAGAGATTCGATCATCGGGTATCCCAGGAGGATCCCTCGAAAAGCCTTGCGTGTATTACTAAGCAAAAATTTATTTTCCTTCTGGGATGAAGTACCAAAATCAAAGCGTTGTAAAAGTGGTATAGTTTTAGAAGAAAAATTCCAACTTTTCCCTTCGGTAAACGCTAACAATCTGGGATTTCACTATGGTTCATTTTAATATAAATACTACCCATCCCTTTTTTAAATTAACCTTATTAAAATGAGCCGAATGGTGATATTTTCACTGTGAAAATAATTTTTTAACTCTGTAAAGATATTATCTGGATCATAAATTCGATGTTGGAGTTTAACAGTACAACAAAGTTTATGAATATCTTAAGACACAATCTTAGAAAAATATCCCATTTTTTCAAAATCGGAGAATTCGTGAAAACCGAGAGAAACTAAAATTTGAAATTAAATCACAAAAAACAAAAAAAATTGCATCTAGAGGTCGCTAGTTTTTCTCGTTTTCAAATAAATTAACAATCAATAAATGAATATATAATGGGTAAGGGTAGGAATCAAAAGGGGCTATAAGAATATTTCTTACTGCTAGAAAAGTAGTTAAATGCAAGGAAATAATTTTTAAATATTAATAGAAGAATAATTTTTGAAAGAATCCAATTTTTGCAATTTTTCCTGTTATTTTGAATTCAGAGCTCAAAAGGTTGTATTCACAGTCAGTAACGTGTAACTACCATGATTCCAATATGAAGAGTTTAGGTCCAATGTTTCAATTTTATGATTAGGCTTGATCTCCAAAATCTGTTTTAATTATTAAACTTTGCGAAGAATCTTAAAAATCAGGCTTGGTATAATTACTTTCGAACGATACGGTTTTACTCCGATAATAATGATTAATTTATGATAAAAAATGTTTGGATCAAAAAATAAAACTCAAACAACGCAAAAACATATAGTTTACAACTCGGTGTTTCAAGAACAACTATCCAAGTGTATCACCAATAACTAAAGAGAGACTTTAACACACATAGTAGTAAATACATGAGTGCTTACGTAATATTTGAATGGTCCCTAATGTCAGGCAACATCGGTCTTATACAGTTCGACCATGGAAAAGTGAAATCACTCAAAATTAACCTTTTCGTCCACTGTATATTATATTAACATTCAATCCAACCATTGCTCCCACAAAATATATTGTTACCAAACAGGTATTCAAAATCATGAGTTTTAACTTATAGGGTCATTGAGGGAAGTGTTTTATCACACCTGACTGATCTTATTCATTCCAAAACACGGGTTCAAGGTATTCGGGAGTTTAAAATCATAATTCCACTTATATATGGGTAAAAATTCCACTTTACCACCAGAGGTTTTTAGTGCTTTGGGGGTAAGGACCGACACATGCTATTTTTCCAAGTGACTTTATCGAAGACTTTCTATTTATCCAGGTATGACTGCTTCGTGCGCAAGTGGAGTACTCATGTCCTTAAATTTCGGTTTAACTTTCCCCACTATACTCCGGCTAGCAGTGCAAGTTGGGGAGGACGGGCAAAAAGGAGGAGCACTCGCTCCCCGACCGAACAGCGAGCAAGGAGGGAAAAATGTCAGGGGAGTTGTCGGTCCGCAAACGAAATTACACGCGTCGACAACTCCCGCTGTAATGACGGAGCCCCTTTGAAACGCAGCGAGCAGCAAATTAATCTCGAAGCTGTTGCAATTACGGGGGAAGGAGTCCGCCGGGGCCGCCCGCGATTGGCGGCTAATTTCTCATTAAGCTATCAAACAGTCGCCAAAATGATTTTTCCTCGGACATTGTGGCCGCCAGCTAGCTCATTATGGAGCCCCGATTGCTATCCAGTTAATTCCTTTTAACCGACTCGCGGTCGGATTTTTAGCGATTGGGAGAAAGTCGATCGTTTTCCTTCTTCGACAATCGACAAATATGCGAAACTCGGAGACCCCCCTTTGAAGTAGCTGCATAGTTAATTAGCGGGTAATGAGGATTTTAAGAGGGTTGGTGTTTAGGGTAAATATTGTGGCGTCTGTTGTTTAAATATTATGTAAGCAATACTTTCCATTAATGATTGCTAACTTGTAGTGTTGGTTTGTGTATTTGTAAGTGAAGAAAGTAACTTACAGCTAGACAGTAGTAATATGTATATTAGAGTGGGTCATTTTCCTATGGCGAAAAAATTTTTTTACAAATTCTATCGGGCACAGCAAGAAAGGGGTGCCAAATGGTCTCAAACTAACATGTGTAAAATATTATTCCATTATAATAACTCTTTTTGCTTCCGGATTGGCCTCAAATAGAACAAAAATAAGTAATTTTTCATATTTTTTAAAAATTTTATTAATTAAATTTTTTTGTCGATAACTCTTTAAAGTTCACAAATAAGGGTATTTAAAAGCAGTTTTAATCACATTAGTCACCTTCATGCATTATTAATACAAAAACAACTGTCAAAGTGGCAATATAATATGCTATCATATTAACAAGATCCGTAGAATATGAATCTCTTTTTTGCCAACAAACAGTGGATTGTCAGTGGTACAAATTTTAAATATTGGTTGTTCATATACATTCTCCCTCAAGTTTGGTCAGTATAAAACGGTATTTTTAATTTTTCAAAATAGAAACAGTTGTATTTTTCATAAATATGCCGCGCTTTCGAAATTCAGCGGACAGTTATTTCACTGGCTGGTCTTGGGATCCAAATATGATCGCAAAAATATAGTGAAACAATTGTCGAATGGATAATTCGTTCATAGGCAATATCACTTATGATTCGCTCAGTTATGATTTACCTAATTTTTTGCTATAGCAATAGACTGAAACCCAGGCCCATGAAATTATACTTCTTTGAGGATTGACTCAAAATAGCTTCTTAGCATTCCCTTATGCGTTCATAAAAGTTTAAATATCACAAATTTAACTGTTAAGGATAATTACAAGTGAGTTTTGAAAAGTAATGTAACTTATTTAAAAACTTACGGGATAATACTGAGCTTTAAGCTGAATACTGGGATCTACCGCACTTAAGAAAATATTTCAAAATTTGACTCTTAAAATGTGGTTTTAATTTATTTTTGGACATTAAGGAATCATATGGGGACACTTGGGATGGACTATTCCTAATATGCCAAGAAATTTCATGGAAATCCCAACTTTTAAACTATTATCCAAATGTTTTCCTTGGGGTTGAAACCTATAACCCAAAAAAGGTACCCACCTTCTGACATATCCATTTTTATTAAAAATTTAATGTTTTTACCATCCTACTCAACCGACAATAAAGGTTTCGCACATTTTAATGATTCCAGCAAGAAATTTTTGATTGCCAGTTCTAACCATTGAGATATTTCAAAATATGTTGTATTACAACTCAAGTATTTCAACTCTGGTTTCATTTATAATTATTTTATAGTCTTCAATGATGATTTTTATACCATTGTGCACATTTATATTCATGACGGATTTGTGCAATCGAGGTAAAAGCTTGATTTTCGTTCCTCCATTTTTACCTGAAATTACTATATTAATCGAAACTTTGAGGCCAATCCGGAGGCAAAAAGAGTTATTATAATCGAATAATATTTTACACATGTTAGTTTGAGACCATTTGGCACCCTTTTGTCGCTGTGCCCCTGGGAAAATGTGAAAAAAATATTTTTGAGCCACCCTAATGTATATGTAAATAGTCTGCGAGACGTTAAAAAGTTTTTTTAGCTTGAATATAAATATTCACAATCACGATTATTAATTAGAAGTAATGTAACTAGCATAGAGCACTTGCTCACTTGGTTGACACAATCTTAAAAATTTCAAACTTTCATCATTAACACACACATTCATTAACATTCATCAACACACTCTTTCAATGACTAAAAGTAACATACATAAAATAAAAGAGAACTGTAACGGACACAATTCATTGCTAAGCGGAGTGCTAAATCCTTGAGACAAACAGCTTTTAAGCGGTTATTCAGCGAGCTAATAAGTGCACTGAGACATCCTATAGATGCAACGCATATGCGTAAATACATATAAACCGATTTATAACCAAATTACGGTGTTTTAAGATTATAAGTAAAGTGTTTTAATGATAAATTGCAATTATTACTAGTGGTTAATAAGTAAGAGATCTTAACTGGGAGTGATTATCACTGATGTAAAAGTATACGAGTTTTCCTAAAATCCGAACTTCTCGAAATTGTTCCAATTGTTCCTTAAGTTAAAACTTCAGGATTTTTAAAAGTATTTTAAGAATGATTAAATTTTCTAATCGTACAAAATATAAGGCACATTTTATATCCAACTCCTTTAAGGATCACTAAAACAATTATCAAGCCTTTGAACTTAAGTGTCTAGTCCATGCAAAACTAAGCACAACCAACAAAAACAATTTCATGGAAAACGGATTTTGCAGATTTCATTCCTTAAGTGAAACAAAAGGGATTTTGCCCGGTGAAGTGATTTTCGAAGTAAATTCAATTTCGATATTTACCCGTTTCTTTCCCTGAACTCCTAAGTCTTTTACACGGGTATATAGGAAATAATAACCATAAATTACGGCCTACTCTATACTCCCACAGACTTTTATCTTGCATTAATAATGTCATTTCAAGGACTTAAATATCCAAGATCAGACATATGGCTTCCCACGTTTTCATTTTCATCTTCAAGACTTTATTCCTATATTCGAAGGAGAATATTATTTTTACTTAATTCCCATAAAATTACAGCTTAAAATAGCATAGTATTGGCTTATATGCATCGATATCGTGTCCTTAAGAAGATATTATACCCTTAACCATTAATGCATATTAGCACAGCACTCAAGTACATTTCCTGCCATTTTTAAGCACAAAATGGAGAAAACTTTTATTGCACTATTGACATTTTTGTAACGATTCTGCTTTTCGACATGTTTTGAAATGGACTGGAAATATTTTAAGTATTATTGAATTTGTATTAATAAGGCGAAATGGGACATAAGCTTTATGATATAAGTCTAAGGGACTTGACGCAATTTTTACATGTGTGACACAGGGTAAGGTACAAGTTAAATTATGAATCGGAGTAAATCCTTAAGTTGTTTGATAAAATTCAGTTTTTAGGGTTTAATTTAATGAGGGAGGTCCCCTTTTGTTCTCTTATCTCCCGCTCCTCCCTGAATGGGGCTGTTCTGGCCGTTGTAAAACTATTTTCAGTCAGAAACCTCTGAACCAAATACGATATATTACCTCAATATCTGGAAATAGAGAAATTAAAATTAAATAATTCTATAATACTAAATTTCGAGATAGTGAGTTTTCGAGATGACAAAGAGAAATATACTTAATTTCAAGGAGGAAAGTGGGGTTTTCTTTATATAAAGGTTTCCGAGTGATCGAAGCTCGAGATAAGGAGGTTATACTGTGGTAGAGTTTAAGAAAAGGTTTATCTAAGTAAAGTATGAAGTATTTTGAAGTACTATAACTAAAATAACCAGACTTTTGCCAACTCTGTCTGTGTATTATTAAATCTATGTTATTTGCTTTTCATTTTTTATTCAATTTTCTAATTTAAAATTATGCCTTCAATAATTTAATTTTTAATTTAAATTTTTTTATTGTTTTTTTATGTACGACTGTAAATTTTGTAACCTTGTTTTCAGTTTTTAATATTTATTGTTTGTTTTTTAGTTCCTATTGCTTTTCAGAGTGTGTGTGTGTGTGTGTGTGTGTGTGTGTGTGTGTGTGTGTGTGTGTGTGTGTGTGTGTGTGTGTGTGTGTGTGTGTGTGTGTGTGTGTGTGTGTGTGTGTGTGTGTGTGTGTGTGTGTGTGTGTGTGTGTGTGTGTGTGTGTGTGTGTGTGTGTGTGTGTGTGTGTGTGTGTGTGTGTGTGTGTGTGTGTGTGTGTGTGTGTGTGTGTGTGTGTGTGTGTGTGTGTGTGTGTGTGTGTGTGTGTGTGTGTGTGTGTGTGTGTGTGTGTGTGTGTGTGTGTGTGTGTGTGTGTGTGTGTGTGTGTGTGTGTGTGTGTGTGTGTTGAAAAATTCAATTTGTAGAAGAACCACTATTGGTAACTTAAACACTTTAAAATTTGTTTTATTATGAAAAAAGTTAAAAAACACAAAAAAGTGAAAACTCTACCAAAACCTTATTTTGTATTTAGAAATCAATTCTTTTTTGATTTGATAATCTGAAAGATCATAGTTGAAAACCCTTAAGTCCAAAGTTTCACGTAAATACAATCAATATTAAACGCTTGAGATCCTGTTAAAGTTTGTTTTTTGCGTGAGCTAACAGCTGTTCTGGAAACAGCTCTAGAAAACTGCAAGGCAGGTGAATTAAAGAATATCAGAGATTTCTAAGGCTGACATTTGAGTTGTGGCTGTGTAATTGAGAAAAGAGTGTTTTTCGAGCATCGAAGTAACTTTCTTACTTTTGGGTAACTCATTCTCTTGCACTGCATGTATGTTGTGTTGTTGTGCTTGCATGCACTGCATGTAAGCACAACAACACAGATATTATGTATAGTATGTACATATATCCTAGTTTTATTCTGCTTAGTTTTAAGATGATAGTGTAGTTAGTTTCGTGGAAAACAAGGGTTCAATTAAAAATGGCGACGTGGGGTCGATTGTAACACTTCATCTCGGGACGATTGTAACATGCTGCAGAACCATTTTTAGTGCAAAAAATAGTCCCACGTTCGTTGTTCTATAGAGGAATTCATATATAAATACCCTAATTACATTTCTGAATATTTTTTCACTATTATTTACTTATATTCATTCATTATAATTTATAACTCATTATTTGAGTGGAAAGTTCATTATTGCCATTCTGTCTATGTATTTAATTATTATTTAATAAAAGAGATATATTATTAATAAATCTGTATGATCTTCTATCGATTTTTATGAATTTGAGTTAAATTTGTAGTGTGTTACAATTGACCCTTAAGGTGGGGTCGATTGTAACGATTTTCGATGTTTTGTTTACTATTCTGTAATGCATGTCCACCGGACAGCTTTCATTACAAAATTGTAATTGGGATGTATCAACCTATTTCCATACTAATTTTCATTTCAACTCTTAACATAAAAAAGGGCTTAGTTTAAGATCAAAGATAAATTTTTGTTACAATCGTCCCAACCCTCCCCTACATTATTTATATTCAAGTTTATCTGTCACTTGAACGGGACAAAGTCCCCTTGGTGACGAATATGTTACCTTATTTTCTGTACTAATGTTGTGTGATAATAAAGCTTATGTTATTATTATTTTTATATGACTTAAACAAAACATTAATACACTAAGGGAATTTCGTTAACCCCTTAGTTTATACTTATTGCCTTTGGATCTAAAGTACTAAATGTTAGTACCTTGGACCAAATAAGCCGTCACCATCAACAAGCAAAAAAGTCATCCCACCCAGAGGACGTTCCTATTGACTCTACGGACAATAGTTTATGATAAAATTCTCGCCGCGTGTGGGAAAAATAAAGGCGATCTATCAATTTGGGCTTGCATCAATTGACGGCAGGCAGGGCGGAGGTCCGCCGTCCTTTGTCCTCGCAAACAGGAGGAAGGCATAAATGTCCTCACGCTATCTGAGCATCCTTCGCTGAGTTCGTTCGGACCCAGACGGAATTCGGCGAACTGTCTTGCCTGGCTTTTGTTCGGGCCGCTTCGTGGAACGCTGGATTAAGGAATTCAGATGAGCCCAAATTGACCGAAGCGGCGCAGGACCAAGCGGCGGAAATTCGGGCGTGGGTCAGAAAAATGGAAATGGGGATCTCACACCAAGATTGAATTCGTTGGGTGGATAATGTGGAAGGCATCTTCTTCTTAATCAGTGTTGCTGGAGCGTGATGACTTTTCTGCACTGCAAGTCAGGGGATAATATGTCGGTACCACAAAGCTGAAACCGCGAAAGAGGTTTTACATAGTGCCGAGATTTTTCTTTGATGCTGCATACAGAAGGGATGAGAACATTAGGGATACTAAATAGATACTCTGTTCTATATTCACCACTAACCTAACCTAAGGTTAACTAAATAGATACTCTGTTTTCGCCATTAGCCTACCCTAAGGTTAACTAAATAGATACTCTGCACCACTAACCTACCCTAAGGTTAACAAAATAGATACTCTGTATTCACCCCTAACCTAACCTAAGGTTAACTAAATAGATACCCTGTATTCACCACTACACTGTAAAAAAAAACTAGAAAAACAGAAAGTTTCAATAAAAATGACTTTATGTTTACAGGGATATTCTGTCATGTAACTTTCCCACCGCACTTCTATTTATTTCATGTAAAAAAACAGCTTTTTTTTTAGTTTTTTAGCTAATCTGTACTTAAACAGAAACGTTCTGCAGCGAAAACGAATACAGCTATTGGCAACACCCAACACGCTTTGGAGCCAAATACAAGTTTCAGTTCGTAGAGAAAGAAACATCCTTCGGATAATTTCTACTTTTACTGAATCCTCGTTGGAGCAGCGGTAGCGTGCGTGCTTAGCATACGGTAGGTCGAGGGTTCTCTCCCCAGTTTTTATTTTATTAAAATTTAAAAAAAACCAGCTCAGAAAGTTTCTGTTTACAGCATTTACTTGTAGGTTACAGCTTTTTTCTGTTTAAAGGATTTTGCAACTTTTGCTGCCCGAAATTTTCTGTTTCTTTACAGGATTATTTTTTACAGTGTAACTTAACCTAAGGTTAACCTTGGACTCAAATTTTTTTTCAAACTCTGACTGGCTTAAAACAACGTTGACTTTAAATTTGGTTAGTGGTAGATACGGCTGATTTTAAGCTGATGTGGAATTGTCGGTTAAAATAATCATTTGAGAAAATCGTTCATGATATCAACTAGAATAGAAATTATCTCAGAAACATGCCACAAATATAAAAAATATCAACCCTAAGGACCACACGCATTCTGAAGAATAAATTAATTTTATTTATTCTACTTTAGAGAGTTTCTCATTATATCCATTATAAAAAACCATTTCAAAGAGCAACAAATTAAATTTACCTACGTTTAATTTCCCTTTAGGTTAACAAAAGTGGACTTTATTATCCATGAGAAATACCACCCTTTCTTTTACTCCCAATCATCACAAAAAAACAGTTTTTAAATAACCTCTAGTTATGTTAATTAACTGATATAAAAATTACCATCTTGAGTGATTCCAATGATTTTGAAAAGCTCTTTAGACCAGGTCACTCCCTTAAGCGCAAAATTAAAACCTTCATCTCTAACGAAAAATACATCGTGAGTTCATCAAATATTTATCCCCAATGAGAAATTCAGAAAAATTACCCATCCCCCTCGCTTCAAAGCTGCCATTTCCCCAGATTTCGACCATCTCCGAAATTTCCCTAAGGCCAAATCAAACTGAAAGTCCCGAGAAATGCAAAGGTTATCAGGAAATTCAACGCGAAAAAATAATTATTTAAGATACGGAATGCAAAAAGTGTAGGAATTCCAACTTTTTTTTTGACACTTCACTTTGCACCGGAGCTTGGAAATTTTTTGAATTCCCTTCCAGCGCGGGAAATTGCGAAACACGGTTTCGTCATTACGGCACTTTGTGTTTTTAAACATTCCAAGAAAGCGGGGGAAACGGGCTATCAAAAGGTGGCTACACAAGGGGGCGGGGAAGGAGCATTTTTGCCGAAAAATCCATACTTTCGGGGGGCTGCCAGCCCTGACATTTGTCTTTGATTTTTGGAACGGAGTGTGTGTTTTCCATTCAGGGGGGAGTGAAAGAAGTTGAGGGAGGAAAGAGGCAGATCAGAAATGCTGGCTTTTGTTGCAGGGAGAATTGAAAACCGGATGTTTCCGTTCAATATTTTGTAAAGGAAGAATTCAAAAATGCAAATCGTATGTTGTATTAAAATATTATTAAGTATGAATGTTTTTAAGAAAAAGAGTTGGATACACGCGTTACCTAGTATTTCTATTCGAATGCTATTATTAAATGAATATTTAAGAACTTAAAATTCCGTTATTTCTTTCTTTGAAATTAATAAGAATAGTTAAATGTATATTGATATTTTTAACTATGGAAAGTTTTTTGTACAGAGGACCACGGGAATGCTTTAAAAATAAAAACCCAAGTATAAAAACCGTTAAAAATAAGTTTTCATTACAATGCATTTGATTCATATTCCTATATTTCTGAGCAATTAATTTAAAACTCACAAATATACAATACAGGGGGTACGTGAAATTCTTTAGAGGGAGAAAGAGAGAGAATATAATATCTTTGTTATTTTGAGAGAAATTTTTACCCTTCCAGATATTAGTTAAAAAGTGGATGTGGTACTACAGCTGTGGATCCCAACCGGGTGGTCCGTAAAAAGGGGAGGAGATAGGACACTCGTGTAGAAAATTAAGGGAAACCTAGAGTAATTGAGATATTCATGCGAGAAAGTTATGCATGAGTAAGTAATAAAAGTGAATCAAATGCACAAAAGTCAAAAATGCTTAGAGAGTAGAGGAACGCTGATGAGCATAGAGAGACTCAAGAGCACAGGGATGTTGTAGAGCAAAAATGCTAGTTAGCAAATAAATCCTAAGGATCAAAGGTGTGTTAAAGAACATAGAGAGGATCAAGAGCAAAAATGCAAGGAAACAAAGAAATCCTAAGGATCTAAGGAATGTTGAAGAACAGATAGATGCTTAAGAGCAAAGGGATGTACAAGAGCAAAAATGTCATGCAAGCAAAGTATTCCCAAGGATTAAAGGGATATTGAAGAACCTAAAGAGGCTCAAGAGAAAAAACGCAAGGAAACAAAGAAATCCTAAGGATTTAAGGAATGTTGAAGAACAGAAAGAGGCTGAAAAGCAATGAGGTTCTGAATCGCAAAAGGTGCGATTAGATGCTCAAGATCCAAGAGACTCTGAAGGGCAAAGGAATGAAAAGAGATACTAAGGTAAGGGGGGTCATTGGTTCTTTTCAAGAACCACTGATATACACTAAACCTAGGGTATTAAAATTAGATTATACAACGTGTTACATAAAGAGAAAATAACATCATAGGTTTTTATTGAACTTTGAGTAGTTGAAACAATAAAATACCTTTGCGATTGAATTCGAATAACTTCCTCAATGCGAAAGTTAAATTTCAGTTAGCGGGCGCTCAGCCCAATTTTCACTTAGCTCAGACACCCCAACCATCCATCTTTTAACACCCAGGCATTTCTGAGAAACAGTAAAAAGCGACCCCCCAATCGATCTCGCGAGCATGTCTGCAAACAACCGAGCTTATTATTTGCAGTTTAGGTTTTTACATTGTTGGGTAGCTGATTTAAGATTACATTACATTTTCCGTGACGCCGAGAAACGACGAAGCAAATAGCCTGAAACTAATCCACCGTTGAACGGAGAAGTTTTCCGAAGAATTGATAAAATTTCCCCCTTAAAGACTTTCTAATGCATCACGCGGTGTTTCACGGTACGGAACGCAATTTTAATGACCCTTCACTCGAAGACAGTTTTATCGAACAGAAAAAAATACCCCTATCCCTCTTTCACTGTCACTTAAATCCCTGATTTCGCAGACTTGAATTTCCACTGCTACTTTGAAAATCGTCTCGACACTCTATCCTGTATACAAGCTGACAGTGATAAATGAACAACTTTTTTCGTCGCTTCCTTTTTATCGAGCTGGTGTTATTGCTTTTTCTTCCCCGCTATCATTTCATAGATGCATACGAATATAAAATGTCATATTTATTTTTGTTTCAGGATCCATGGCCGGAAAGATAAGGCTGGCCGGTGGTATAGGGCTGACTCAGCGAAGAACAAAGGATGAATTTAAAAGTCGAACTAATACTGGCAACCACAGCAAAAGTGCAAAGATTCATCAATTATTAATCACTATCTGCTTTCATATAATACTTCAAAGAAGTTTAAAACCGCATTAAAGTCTTTGGTAATAAAGTAAACATTTGAACCAACTGAATTGGTAAAGTCTGATAAATAGATAAACTAAGGTACTGAAATATTCAACAATTAACTTATTCATCAGAGTTGAAGATAGTAGATAGAAAAGCATTTATGATAAATTTATAATTAAATTATAAATAAAATTTAATGAATTAATTATAAATCATAAATAAGGAATATGCACAAAAGACTGTCCTTTTGAATTTCAAGAATATAGAGCTGTAATTTAAATTTCCAAACTACTGATATCAAGAGAGCAAGATTTTGTTTTCAAGCATCTGGAAAAGTTTTACAGTTGATTTATGTTACAGTTAATGTTCATAATCTGGTAATGTTCGGAATACCTAGGTAAAGTATGAAATATTTTGTACTTTACCTTAGGTAATTCTCATTTTACCTTAGTTTTTCTGAACATTACCGAATTTCGGACATTAACTGTAACAGATACAATGGAATGGAATGAATATTTTTTTTGTATTAAAATTAATGTAACACTGATCCTTGTTTGTTTAGTTTTGTCATTTTTTTCATTATTATGAAAAAGAAAGAAATTTAAAAATATGCACTTTATGTTTATGTTTGGTTGAAACAAGATCCTAATCTAATTAAAAAAAACTATAGGTATACTATTGGGGTAATTACATTGAAGATAATCTTTTATGGGAGCATTTGAGAGTTATTTCAAATAATTATATTTAGTTTCACACTTGGAGAACTCTCGTCATTTTTCAAAATTAATTTTGCTGAGATTATTTGGTTTTAATTAACATTCCTATCACTTTTATCGTGTGAGTCATTCTCTTGAACTTCTCTGGCACCTTTGTAATCAGAAGATATCTAACAAATCATTATTTAATTTCAAACGCAATTGTTTTCTCAGTAACATATACTTTTCCACCCATAATTCATTTCATCAAAAATATATCAAATTTCAATATTTTAAGCAAAATGTTTTGTTGATATCTGTAAAATTCATATAAGGAGTAATATATAATTTACTATTTTCCAACATACAAAATGTATACTTGTGTTCATAAATTAAAAAGGTTTTATATTATTGAAACCCAATGATTCTTTTATGGGTTGATAAAATAAATTCAGTTTTGGAGACTAATGCTAACTGGTAGTTGGTAGTAAAACTGTTTTCTGTAATAAAACAGTTTATGTGACATTATTTTCAGTTCATTTCAAAACATGTCTGATATGATATGATCATAAAATATTTAAATATTTTTATGATCAAAATATTTGTATATTTTTATGATCATATCAGTTAATATTTTTGATAACTTTTATAATCTATTTAGATTTAATACATCTAAACAGAAAATAATTTAATTTTAAATTAATGTTACTTAAATAGTCAATTACTATACAATTGATTTGGAAACTAGTCTGACAAAAGTAAAAGAAAATTTAAAGTCCATTTGACGGTTTCTTAAGCTAATTACAACGTTAGATATTCCTAAACACAAATTTTGTTCCTACTTACTATCATCAAGCTAATGACCCATTCTAAGTCCCCCATATTTAAAAATACCCTCCCTAGCTGGTAAAATCGCTGTGTGGATAGGCTCAAAATGTTAAATTTCCATTCACTGCGTACCATATCACCGATTCTCCTCAAAAGGTACAAAATCACCACACGATTAAGCTGATTATTTTAATAAAACGTTATTGACAAACAAACAGGTTAAGTAAGAAGTAACACACCCATCCCTTTCCCCCCATTGTCAGATATCCCAGAGCCCTCATAGCGAAACCCTTGTTTATGTTGATCCACCAGGAAGACGGCCTAATTGGTTATAAAAACCGGTGGTGTTCTCTCTAGGGGTAAAAGTTGGGCATTAAGCGTAGCCTCCCTCTTCCTGCAGCGGAAATAATTTTCCGCCGGCAGAGCCGCTTTTTGCCGGCGGTGTGGGCAGTAGCTAATGCCCGCTGGATTCCCTCATATACAGCGGCGGCCACGCATATGTTTATCTATAGGAAAGAACGGCGCGTGATTTGTGTTGCTTATTGAGTCAATAATCCTCTGCAGCAACAAAGAGCTGTGTGCGCATTAGCTGCCTCAGAAACAAGCGAGGCAGAGAGAATTTTCTTGACTGGGATTTATTGGACGCCCAATACTGTCATAAGCCCGGCCGAAGGAAGGAAATGGGTTAAGTGAAAACTTAGTGAAAATCATTTCTCACCCCAACTTTCGGCGAGGAAGGAAGTCCTCTCTCTCTCTGCGGCTTTTTATTTATGGTATTTCCCGTGTATGGGTATTGGTCCCCTCAAGACAAAGGGGTGGGGGAGGGCGGTATTTTTGGGAGTGAAAAAGGGGAATTCGGAGGGGGGAACCACTTTCCGGCTTTGATCACTTCGCCCGAGAAAATCCCGGAGTGCATTAAAAGTGGGGTCAGAAAGCCGTTTGGCAAAAATTGTTGGGTTTGATGACTTATAGATGACTGGTTTTCCGTAGCAGCTTTTATTGGGAGGACATGTTTGGTAGATGGTTATGGGATAGTAAAAGTGTAAGTAGGGAATATAAAAATTAAACGTTATGCTAGTTTATAGACGATTTTTTTAGTTGCAGTTTAAGTGTTCTTTTTATTTTAATTTATAGTTAAAAATAAATGGATGTGGAACGTAACTAGGTTAACGTAGTTTTTTACCATTAACTTAAAATTGTAAACCACTGAGAGTTTTTAGCTCTTTAGGTAGGTATTAAAAACGTAAAAATGCACTAGTATGAAAACATAAATTTAAAAGTCAAGCACTATTAATATTAAGGGGTGATGTAAAATATCGTTAGTTCATGGATAATTTTGTTTTTATTCAATTATTATTGTATTCAATAATTTGTATTATTTATAAAGATTAAAAATTACAGATATAGTAAGTTTGAGATCAAAGTTGTTCAAAATTTTATATGTATAATGCTAAACATTTATTTTAACAAAAAATTAAACATATAATTGAATTTTTACTAAGATATGAATTTTAATTACTTTGATCTGTATTCAATGCCTTGAGCGAATATGCTTATACCACTACTGCTATTCTGGAATTAAACTTAAACCTAACAAAATTGTTACCAAGCAAAAATTTTTGAACCTTTTACTCCAAAGGAAACATTAGAACATAATGAACAATAATTTTAAAAATACTACTAAAAAACTCAACCCCATTCAAAAATTAAACATTTAAAGGGATTTCACAACATAGGCTTATAATAGTGATTCTTCTCACAAAAAAATTAGGAAAACTATGTTATCACGACGGGGTAAACTAGGCAAGGAAATTGTTAACCAATGTATCAAGTTTTGACATTTACAAGGGTTGGTCAGGAACGTTGACAACTTCATGAAGACCGATTACGGTAATTAGGATGAAATTATACAGCATAAAGGAGAGGACCATGCTATATTTAAATTTGATCAAAAGATAAAGCATGCTATACAGTGTATAAATTTTAGTGTCAAATGACTCCAAAAAAAGAAGAATAAGAATAATACATAAAGAACCTACTCAAAACGGAAGCACGTAAAAAATCTCTTTTGAGACAATGAAACAAAGTTAACTTTTTAATAAGGTTAAATTTTCAATTATTTAAAGGTTACACACTATTTATGTGAGTGTGAAATTCATTCATAAATATGATAAATATATTCATTAGTTTAGTTAATTTCATGCGAAAAAAAACCCTCAATTGTGTAAAACTTTTTTTCTCTGAGGGAATTTGAAAGAGTTCTCATTTAAAGCACCGACATTGTGTGTCACAAGACAATTCTTAAAACAGGGAAAAGAAAATAAACGCTTTCAACAAAGAATTGCACGCAGCTTATTGCACTAAGGAAAAGTTATTGATTTCTTCTGCTTTAGCTACTCAGACGTATATTTCAGAAGAACAAGTGAAAAAACTCCATAAATGCTTTTAACAATGACATTTATTCGATTTTTAAAATTTTCTTTTTGAGTAACAATTCTTTCGTGCTTTTTTCCCCTCATCTCAAGTTTTTGCACGATTTATTAGGACTTTCTTTTATAACGTTTCGGGCGAAACGCATTTTTACATTTCCTTTTCCGCAATTGGGTTTTTAAACATTGTTGTATCACAATGGTTCCGATTATAAAAATAACAACCCAGTTCGAGATTAAATTAATGATGGCAAAAGAATATTCTTTTGTGTTCAACCTATTGAACTTTATTTACGTTGACGCATTGCCAACGCAGATAATAACCTAAAAGGCCACAGTGCCTTTTCTATAACCAAATTACGGCCTTCCCTCAAAAAGAGGCCAAAACAAACATCCTAATGGAAAGATGGGGTGTGAAGAAAAATTTTTACAACCTCTAGGCAGTTGATTTTATAAATTATACATTTTACCTACTTTTTTTCAGAATAAAAGTCACTAAAACTTTCTTACAGTAAAAGATAAGGTAAGTAGGAATCTTTTGTAACTAGGTAGCTGTAGAGATGCACATTGACACTTGTGTAACTGGACCAACATAGGCACATTATAGCCAGAGATCACCATGTCCCTTGGTGAAGAAGAGATTATACAAAAAGGCATTAAGAATTAATTTTAGAAAATCATAATTTTTTAGACTTTGTAAATCAAGTGTTGCAGAGGGGTAGAAATGAATAATTCTTAATTTTTGTGTTTAAACCTAATAGTTATTTCAATCGTGTATTTAAAGGAGTTGCCAGTTATTGAAGCAGCTTGAATATCGATTGAAGCAAAATATCACTCAAAAATTATAAAAGATTTAGAAAATTAGAAAAAATTTTAAGTTTAGTTGGGGTAAGTGGGTCATCTCACTCATACTAAAATATGTACAGTACTGGTAAAAAAACGACTCAGACCCTATACCTCCAAAACGGCTTGTGATATAAAAACAAATAAGGTATCATTTTTCATGATTTAAAGTATTCTATACACAGAAAAATTTTCAAGTTCTCAGGGGGTCGTCATCATATTAAACGAAGCACCAACTTTCGTTTTTCCTATGGGCGACATGTAATATTATGATTGATTCTGAAAGAGCACCTCTCAAAAACCCTCCAAAATTAATTTTCATGTCATTTGGTTCCCAAATCAAGCCAGGAGTGGGGGTTGAAGTTCGTCGAATTAACGTTGAAAGCTCGTTTTTGACGTTGAATTCTGGATTTTGATCCTTACAACCATCAACCCTGCACGAGAATTCAACGTAAAAAACGAGATTTCAACGTAAATTCAACGAACTTCAACCCCCACTCCTTGCTTTATTTGGGGACCATATGACATGAAAATTGGTTTTGGGGGTGTTGAAGGGTGCTCTTTCAGAATCAATCACAATCTTACATGTCACCCACAGGAAAAACGAAAGTAAGTGCTTCTTTTAATATGAAGACAACCCCCTAAGAAATTGAAAAATTTTCTGTATGTAGAATACTTTAAATCAGGAAAAATTAAACCTTATTTGTCTTCATATCACAAGCCGTTCCGGAGATATAGGGTCTGAGTCATTTTTTTACCAGTACTGTACATTACTTTTCACACTTACTCATATTGATCATTCTACACTTTGTCACACTGATTGGGTTTTGCATGGATTTGGGTTTTGTTTAATTTCATTTTAATATTATAGAAATAATATAAAAAAACATCCAGAAGGGTTTGTTTATCAAGTAAGACCCACTTACCCTTCTTAAGCTTTGCATGCTTTCTATCTAACTAAAGAGTGGTTGGTCCACTTACCCCTTATTATAAGATAAACCAATAAATTAAAATGTAAAACATTATTTTAGAAACTAATAATAATTTTTTGCTTATTAATATAGTCTTAAATAAAAGAGGTAAATAAATTAAATTTAACCATTTAAAAATTTTCTAGTTAACTTCCAAAATGTGCTGTTCCAAAAAGTGGTTCCACTTAACCAAACCAAACCTAAATGAACAAGCCCTAAATGGAATCTTAAATTGAACTTGAAAAATGTATATAAGGTGAGCTATAAACTACTATATCAAACACCAATAACAAGAGGTGTTCCTCCTATAAATCAGAAACTTTTATTTTTATGACCAAAGTAAACAACTCTTATTTATCTCACATCTCAAGAGAAGTCATTTTTTCCTTTTAAGTTTTTTTACAACTTTGGTTCCAAAGCATCTCGAGCTCGATACAAACACTTAAAAACCCTAATTACCAAGACGAGCCTACAATAGAACCAACCTAAAGACACTCAACCCCTCCAGCTCGTCGATGCAAAATAAATTAAAAACCAACTTCGAAAAAGCTTATTTCCCTAACAAGGTATCAACCTTTATCGCAGGCGAGCGAGCGCCCGAATTTTACAGCCGTTGATCACACACGCACCCTCCCCATAAAACTTTCTGGCCTTTTCAGCAGCAGCAGCAGGCTCCTCACGCTTTCAGGTGAGCTTCCCAATTCAGCAGGCCAGCAAATTAGAGACGACCCCGAGTCGTAAATAGAATTGAGGCCTGCCCCAACAAGAGGCCATTGTGCGAGCCTCTCCCACGATAACGAAAAAGAAAAAAAAGTAAGCAAAGCAACGGTTAAAAACTCTCAACACACACAAAATCAATATCTCTCGCCACCAAAAAGAAACTTCCACTTCCTATTTTATGAAACAAGGCTTTAACCTCTCTCCCTCCTAACCTCTTCTTGTGCTGCTAGAGAGTGCCGACTTAAAATTCCTACGGCACTTTTCCACAACAAAAGAAACATTTCTTTAAAAAGATCCTCTTTTCTTTCTTGCGTGCCAGCTACCGCTACCCGGGCTCGCTATTTCGTATTCCATAGCGGGCAGCAAAGGATAGCTGAGGAAAGCGCTGATATGTGGCCTTTCCTTATCAGAAGAGAAATGGAATTATTCCCCTCCCCTGTGATGGGAGTTCTGGGTCACAATTAAGAGGCCATTTTTGTTTGGAGAAATTCTGTTTTCGTGTCCTCTTTGGGGAAAATCATATATCTAAGAACCATTAGAGTCCCTTTGATTTTTTGAGTATCAAAATGAATTCTTACTCCTTATTCTTGTTATTGCGATAACATAAAGGCTTCGAATAGCCGCAAGGTTTAACCTCGTATGGGAAAAAGAATAACTCAATAAAAATTCAAGTTAAAATTTGATTAACATTGTACTTTTTTCTCATGAATGTCTGTATAATTTTTTCTCCATTCATCCCTTTTTACTTGCCTTCAAACAAAATTAATTTTCAAATCTCATTTCCCCATGCACATACGTATATTACTCACACCGAATGAATATTTACCACCATTATGGTAACGAATCTCACCAGAAAAACAACATGGTCCCTTACGGTCTTACAAATCACAGTCAGTCACAATACCTTTCAGTTTAACCGATAGAGAAATTCACTACTACATTACAGGCACAGCATAAAATCACATTCATCACAATAACCATTCCCAATAACTCGATAGTCACCCACACTAACGGTAGACACATTACCTTTCAATTCAGACAATTGGCAAAATCCCTTCTAAGTAGTCACCACAATCTCATTCACTAGAATTAGATAGTCAACCACCCTATCAGAGTCACACTACCTTTCAGTTCAACCAATTGACAAAATCCCTTCTACGTAGTCACCACAATCTCATTCACTAGAATTATAGTCTGTGTAATTAGAATCGGCGGTTGAAAAGTCACGTGATTTCCCCACGTGATTTCACGTGATTTTCTACCAGTCTTATTTTTTTCCCACATCACGCCAAGTCTACAACCGCCCAAAATTGTCATTGAATCTAACTCATGTTGCAGCAGCCAATGAAATAATCGTGACACTTTTTTCGTTATAAAAGAAAAACTAATCATGGTAGAAGTACAAAATTTTAAACAAATATACAATTATTTTTTTCAAAAAGTTTGTCGTTTCGTTTTTTTTTAAATTCGAATTAGTTTTATAATCATTAAGATTCAAAGTTTCAATTTAATTTTACGCCCTGCCTTAACTGATGTGCAAAAATAAAGCAGAACCGCTTACGTGTTCTCCTTCGTTACCATGGCAACGAACTTCAACTGATGACGTCCAACCGCCTATTTTAATTACACAGACTATAGATAGTCACCCACACTATCAGAGTCACACTACCTTTCAGTTCAACCAACTGGCAAAATCACTTCTACATTACAGAAACATCGGCAAAATTATATTCACCACAATACAATGCTCCTCAGTTCGATCATCTCTCACTATCAGAGTCACACTACCTTTCAGTTCAACCAACTGGCAAAATCACTTCTACATTACAGACACATCGGCAAAATTATATTCACCACAATACAATGCTCCTCAGTTCGATCATCTCTCACTATCAGAGTCACACTACCTTTCAGTTCAACCAACTGGCAAAATCACTTCTACATTACAGACACATCGGCAAAATTATATTCACCACAATACAATGCTCCTCAGTTCGATCATCTCTCACTATCAGAGTCACACTACCTTTCAGTTCAGCCAACTGACAAAACCACTTTTTACATTACCCAAACACACAAAAAAAGTCATAGTCACTACAATTTTATTATCCACTAATCGTTAGTAACCCACACTAACGGAGTCACACTACCCTTCAGTCACCAACTTCAAGCAGTCACAGTACTATCCAGAGTCCCACGCCAACAAACAAACCGACTCCAATAGAGCGGAGGGCCCTTTTAAAAAGACAAACTCTCCCGCATCCATAATAAAATGATGGTTAAATATTAACCCCAGGCAGAGCGCGCGGATAGACAATCACTAATGGAGTCATTTGAAATATTAAAAGGCATCTCCTGGCGCAGGCGTCGTTATTTATGACTTTAATTTAGCGGAGTTGTTTGGGAGGGGGCAAGAAATGATCTAAATTCTTTATCCCGCCGCTTTTTATGCCCTGGGAAATACAAAAAGCATTAGCGCGGCGACGCTGATCAAATATTTGAGCAGGGCGGAGGACCGCTCAGAGTGAATATGCGAAGGTGGGACAAACACGGAGGGTTCAATTAAATGAAAAGTTTGCCCTCACTTAAGAGAGGCCACATCCACTGATAACGAGAGGTTTTATTCGTGGAGGCGAAATATGGGCCACGATAGGGTTTTGGCGTGCCTGGATGTTTATTATTAGACTTGAGGAACAATGCATGTGCGATTTGATCACGCCTAAAAATTAATTATGAAAATAAAACTTCCTTTCAAAAAATCTGTCGGTACGTATTTTTATTTTCTTTTTACAATAGTCCGTATTTAAGAAGAGTTAGTTCATCTTTTTGAGAAATTGTGGTAACCTAATTATTTTTTTATACTTGGGAAATATAGTATTTCAAACGGGGAGGAGGAGGGGGTTCTCTTCTGAAACAACAGTTTATTTTCTAATTTTCAGTTTTTGAACCAATTATAAATTAATGTAATATCGTTATTACCTCAATAAAAACGCCAATCTGCTTTTTTGCTCATTTTCACAAAAGTGCATATTTGAAGCTAACTAAGATAATGCTCCATACCACCATGCAAGAGCCAACAATCTTTATCCCCAATGGATATGCAGAAAACTAAACAATCAGTTTTTTTAAATATCTGAAGAATCGCTGATTCTTAAAATTTCAAACATATCAACAAAATATTGAATGCGTTTTTCTGGAAGCCAGAAAAAAGCAGATTGCCGTTTGTAGTGGTGGTAACGTTATCAATTCTGAGTAAACTGATAACTAGTTTTTTATTTTGTAAGTCAAAAATTATGAGTTAGTTCATTAATTAATTAGATAGTATACATTAGTTTGGCAAGTCATAATATTACAGCAAAATAATCCGCTTGTGTGTGTATTAACATAGCTGAAATAAAAAAAAACTGAATAGAACGGTTTCCAATGACTTTCTCTAAAAGATTTCTGTAATTGTTTGACAGTTCACCCGGAGCCGTAAAAAATGGCCTCCCCCAAAAATAACAAAAAGCACCCAAGCGCCTCATCCATACTCATCCATTTCAAATTTCGGAAGTGCTTTCAAAGCATTCATTAACACCGAAGATAAAAAAACAACCCCCCAGATTACACTACCTCATTAAACCAAGCGAATTCAATACGCAAAACCGCCCAACCAAACGTCTATTTTTAATACCATCCCCATAAAAGACAACAGCAACGAGTGCGGGCAATTAAGCATACTCCATATCTCCAAAAGCTCTCCAGGTCCCTAAAAACAGCTGCGGCAGTCTAATTACCCAGTCACATCGCATGTCAACAAATAAAGCTACAACATTCATTCCGCCATTATCATTTGGAATTTACAATTATGGAAATTCGCGGCCCTTTATTTGATTTGAAACGCGAATGAAATTTTACACTAACTGTAATTAAACTTTTGTTTCCCCTGAGGGTCCCGGAAGCACGGCAATTAGGGCAGTCCCTCCATGACCCCCCGAGCTGGGGGTGCTGATTGTTTTATGCCTATCAACCATTGTTCGAACTAATAAAAGGAAGTCTTCAAAGCTGAAGCCTTCAATTCACATGAGTTGAACTCTGATTCAGATACTCCATACAATTCGTAAACGAACGTAAAAGGCCTTCAGTTCGGGGATAAATAGAATCACTGGCTGTCAAATATTTCAAGAACTATTATTATTTTCATTCTCTTACGAGTCTATTCAGCAAACATATGCTATTAAATTATTATTGAATTTCGATAGGAACACCGACATTTTAAAATGACTTTATTAGCTGTTGGTTTTTAACGTTATTAAATATCCAGTGGGTGTGTCCAATGCGTGGTTCCTAAACTTCCACTTGCACTTAAAATTTTCAAGTGTACAAGTGTATTTTCGGTCATCTACTGAAAATTCAGCATTTTTTACTGTAACTTCTTTATTTTGAAAAATCCAATTAGTAGTTACCTTTATAAAAAGTAAACAGAATCTTTCAAAATCGATCCTATTGCAGTCAAATTTTCCAACATTTTTATTTAAAGTAAGTCTCGAAATTTCACTAATTTTACTGTCTCCACTACAGTCTTAACCCTTAATTTCAAATATATGAAAAATTATCGGAGGACTCTCAACATAGAATTTACCGTTAATTTTAGAAATGTAACTCAAAATTTTCAATAACATTTGCTAGAGTAAAATTTCTTTAAAAATAGTCTTTATTTTTGAAAGTGCTGAAAAATGTAAAATAATCAATAAGGTGTTACATTTTTTTGCTTGTTATGATTTTTTACAATTAATAACATTTTTAAAACTTTAAACACCATCTATAGTATTTCGAGAAAAGTTTTATTGAAATATCCTACCATTGATGACAGCTGAACAAAGATTGAGAGTTTTCCGTGGGATCAAAAATGTTTCTTACCTAGAAAAGAAAGAAAAGAAAATTAGCTTCCAAGAACTAAGACCATAATCTCATACAAAGATATAAAAACATCACTTAAAAATAAGTATGTAATTAATATAAGTTCAAAAAATGCCGTCACATAAAAAAATAAAAAAGCATTCATTTAAAGAATAAAGATAGATGCATGATATTTAGTCCCTTGAGATAATTTACTTCTTTAAAGACTTAGGGCAGTTTAAATATTCCTGGAAATAACTTATCCTTTATTAGGGTTATTTTTGTTTCGTAACCAATATAAAACAGAAACATTTAACTTTTTAAAGAATTTTAATCAAGCACCAGATATCATAAATTTTGCATTTTTAAAACCTAAACCGAAATTAAGACGAACATAATTACTAAACAATAAAAAGTTTATAATAAGCTAATAAAAAAGTCCCTGCAATTAAAATGTATTCGCTCATCCTCCAATCTGTTAACATGTATAAAGATTCCACTGTTTCAAAAGTTTAGTCTCCACATCGCCCACAAAGACTTCCTAACGAAACAAAATTGATTTTCCGCAATCATATCGCCTCATCTAACCATTTTAAGCAAAAAAGAAATCCTAAAACATAGATAACAACCCAAATGTGCCATGATATAGAAATCGAGAACGTTTATCTGCATAGTTCAGAAATAAATTGAAAATCGATGGAACATCCGGACGTTGCTGGGTTGAGACCTTCTAGAGTAGAAGAAGGTAGTGGGCTAGCTGGTAAACAATGTGTCTCGTTAAGAGCGAGGAAAAAATTGTTGCTAACTAATAAATAAACGATCCCAGCTTAATTGAGAAAACTTTATTACACTCGATTCGATAACTATATAAAAGGTTTCATAAATATAATAATTTTACCCCTACCATCAACTTTCTTCAATGATGCAAAGTTCGATTTATAAAGTATTTTCAAGAGAGTTCGCTTGAATAAATTTTATTAATTAACTCGACTATGTGTTATTTAAATAAAAATATCTTAATATTACATAGCTAAACAATAACTCAGTTGTTTATTACGAAAAATAAGCCAACGAATATTTGTTGCTTTTGTAACAAAATTGCACAGAGAGGAGAGGAAATTTTATTTGCAGAACGAAAAACTATGTTCTTAATATTTTAAATTAATGGGTCAAAGAATTCGGGTTTGAAAGAAGGTTTTAAGATTATTATCTAAAACGTTAATGCAGTGGTTCAACGAAGGGGTCTATCTTTGGCTTTAGTTTAAGATTAAAAAATTTTGTTTTGCTTAAATTTAGGATTATTAGTAGTGCCAATCACAAAAAATAAACATTTTATTAAAATTTATTAATTTTTAGT
Source organism: Tetragnatha versicolor (assembly GCA_024610705.1). Taxonomy (NCBI): domain Eukaryota; kingdom Metazoa; phylum Arthropoda; class Arachnida; order Araneae; family Tetragnathidae; genus Tetragnatha; species Tetragnatha versicolor. Next base: position 704,534 of record JANDEH010000068.1, read on the forward strand.
ATCCTAAAACTTAAGTTATTATTACATACAACTAGTATTTATTAAATAGTTAAGAAACGCATATTTCATTAGGGTTCATTAATATCTATTAATTTATATCTATTTTAACTCTATCATCATTGGATATAATTAATCATTTATATACTATATTAACAACTTAAACTATAATTATTGCAGTCCATATGAATTTAATGCTTAATAGTATATTATACTGTCAACTATTATTGGTGATTATATCAATTTGGTGAAATGTTGCAAAAAATTTTTAAATGTATTAAATAAATAATTAACTTTGTTGAGATGATAAATAACAATGACTATAGTTACAAACTTTTATAACAAACATGCGTATGACTTGTAGATTTATTCAGTTATAAATATTTTGCACTTTATAACGTCATTTTAATGTAAATGATTGAAATAATTAATGTAATTTTTTTAAAATGTATAAAATATCATTAATTTAGTATTAGGGTCATTTGTATGGTATTTTATCGAAATTTTGTCCATAACTTGATATTTTTGTCTCTAAATATACAAAAATTCAGTTTTAATATTTTTTACAAATTTCTATGCTTGTATTATAACACGAACTGTCAGAAAGATATAAACATTGAACTAATTTTTTTAACTACATACAACATGAAAGGAGAAAAATTACAGGTTATTCGGCCAAAATGTCAACCTCTGCGAAATTCCTCACTAATTAAAGCCAGTTTAATCAAACTAAAATCATTCAATTTCATTTAATTTATCCGCGATATCTTACATAAGAGTTTGTCAGTTTTAGTTACACCTGAAACTAACGAACGCACACAATTATAGGCGATTCAATATCCATCGTAATGCCAATTTCACAACAACGAATTAGCACCTAATCAAAGATCCGACCAACCCTAGTTAAAATAATAAGAGATAGCGCAATCAGCGCAAGCCCCGCCCACTGTGCGCAGAGCCGCGGGCGCTACTTTTCCATACGGGACATCATTAAGTGGTTTACGGAAACATCGCTCACGATCGGCATTGCAGCATGCATAATAAATCCGACCGGAACAAAAGTAGCGCGCCTCATTTAGCCACCGTAGGAGCGGCGGAAATATGGAAATGCGCGGCTGGACTCCCAGACACCGACAACGGACGGGTAGCTCTCGCGATTACACGGGTGGCTGGGAAAGAAAGGGTAATGAGCGAGAAGCAAAACTGCGGCCAGTTAGGTGGAGAAAATCCAAGAAATGAAGGAGAAAGCGGGAGAAAGAAGTGGAGTCGGAACTGGGTTTTTTGGGGGTAGCTTAGACGGCTTAGGTAGGTTCCCGGTCTTTGTATTGTGTTCAGTAGGGATGTGATGTTTTCGTAGCCGTTTTACTTGCTTGTTGAATAATTTTGTGTACATCTCTTTGGAATTGGAAAGGTGAATAAGAATAGAAGAGGATATCAAAAAGGAGAAATGAGCTGTGAGGGCGAGTAGAGAAATAGAGAAAATAATTTGAGGAATGAGCGAGCTAGCGAGCGAGAGAGAAAAATATATAGGAGAATATATGCTACACACGACACGCACATACGACGTGGAAAATTTGAATGTAGTAAAATTTTTATCGGAATAGCATTTAAATGTTTCCACTTTTAATGGCACGCTTTTCTATGGGAAACAGTAAAGTGCTATGAATTTGCCAGGACACTCTCAATTTTTTAGATTTGCTCAGAAAACCCTTCTTGCAAAGTTTGAGCTTTGTAACCTTAATTAGAAAGCGATGACCAAAGGGTCCAAAGTTTTGTAAAAAAGCGAAACTATAGGATACAAAATGTTTAACTTGGAATGTGAGTTGGAAGCTTTTCTCACATTTTTGCTAAAAACTAATAATTATTTCATTAGAAATCACAGTTAGTTATCATTGAATTATAATAACATGTTTTATTTACAGGGGGTCCCAAAAAAGACTGACACATTTTAAAATTAAATAACTAATAACTCGAAAATTAAAAAAAAGATAAAAATACGTGGTTTTTCTTACATTCTACTCATGGGAGTCTTAGGTGTAAAGTGCAACAAACCACGTATTTTAATCTTTTTAGTTTTCGACTTATATGTTATTGAATTTTAAAATGTGTCAGTCTTTATTGGGACACCCTGTACTAACATAAGTTCTAAAAAACATGTTACACGATGAGCCATCACGAAAAGGGGTTTATACAAATTACACTGTTCAACAAATTTGACCTTCAAAATTTTTCCTTGATGAAAATAGTCATTTCTTATAGATTTTGGGTCGCTGAATACGAAAATCACCATTAAAATTTTTAATTGACTCAGGATTTTCGGGGAACAGCCCCTCCCCCTTTTTACGTTTTTCGTCGACTTTATAACTTTAAACTCGATTTACAGGGTCAAAAAGCATTGTTTTAGTCTTCAAATTTCCCCCCAGGTAACAAGAAATGTTCAAATTAATAAAATATGATAAATTTATAACAATTGTATAGGTTTAAGGGGTAATTACCCCCCTAGAAATACAAAAAATAGCTAAAAATTATAGAGGTTTCTATAGGGGAGGGTGGGGACGATTGTAACAAAAAGTTTTATTTAATCTCTAACTAAGCCATTTTTTATGGTAGAGTTATGAAAATTGGTATGAAAATAGGTTGATACATCCCAATTACAATTTTGTAATGAAAGCTGTCCGGTGGACATGCATTACAATATAGTAAATAAAACGTCGAAAATCGTTACAATAGACCCCGTCTCAAGGGTCAATTGTAACAAACTACACTGTAAAAAAACTGTAGAAAAACAGAAAGTTTCAATAAAAATGACTTCATGTTTACAGGGATATTCTGTCAGGTAACATTCCCACCGCACTTCTATTTATTTTATGTAAAAAACAGCTTTTTTTTAGTTCTTTAGCTTATCTGTACTTAAACAGAAAGTTTCAGTTCGTGGAGAAAGAAAGAACATCTTCGGATAATTTCTACTTTTACTGAATCCTCGTTGGAGCAGCGGTAGCGTGCGTGCTTAGCATGCGGTAGGTCGTGGGTTCTATCCCCGGTTATGGATTTATTAAAATTTGCAAAAAAAGCCCAGCTAAAATAAGTCGGCACGCATGCGCACAAGCAGAAAATTACTGTGAGGCAACAGAAAAAATATGTAGCTCACTTGACAGAAAGTTTCTTTTTACAACATTTACCTGTAGGTTACAGCTTTTTTCTGTTTACAGGATTTTTCTGCTTACAAAACTTTTCTGGCAACTTTTGCTGCCAGAAATTTTCTGTTTTTTACAGGATTATTTTTTACAGTGTACAAATTTAACACAAATTCATAAAAATTGATAGAAGATCATACAGATTTATTAACAATATATCTCTTCTTTCTAAATAATAATTAAATACATAGACTAGAATGGCAATAATAAACATTCCACTCAAATAATGAGTTATAAGTTATAATGAATGAATATGAGTAAATAATAGTGAAAAATTATTCAGAAAGGCAATTAGGGTATTTATGAATTCCTCTATAGTACAACAAACGTGGGACCGTTTTTTATACTAAAAATGGTCCTGTGGCATGTTACAATCGTCCCTAGATGAAGTGTTACAATCGACCCAACGTCGCCATTTTTAATTCAACCCTCGTTTTCCACGAAACTAACAACACTATCATCTAAACTAAGCAGAATAAAACTAAGATACATGTAAATACAATGCATAAAATCAGTGTTGTTGTGCTTCATACCTGCAATGCAGGAGATGGAAAGTTATCCAAGAGTAGAAATTCCCTTCGATGCTTGAAAAACACTCTTTTCTCAATTACACACACACAGCCACAACTCAAATGTCAGCATTGAAAATCTCTGATATTCTTTCATTCACCTGCCTTGTACGTACTATCATCTTTTTTTTGTACAGCTCAGTTTAACTCTAAGTGCGGAATTGAACCCTTCCATGGGTGCTTTGGGGGCGCTCTCACCTCAACCGCTTTTAGTAAAAATTATTGCTTCATATTGCCATCAAATTTGGGTCCTTGGCAAAGGGTTAGGACCCTTCAAACGTGAATTGCGTAAAAAATAAGATAAAAGAATAGCGTATAAAAACATCTATAATTTTTAGCTAATTTTTTGCATTTTTAGGGTGGTAATTACCCCTTAAACCTATCCATTAGTTATAAATTTATCATATTTTATTAATTTGAACCTCAATGTTTTTTGATCCTGAAAATCGAGTTTAAAGTTATAAAGTCGTCGGAAAACGTAAAAAGGGGGAGGGGCTATTCCCTGAAAATCATGAGTCAATTGAGAATTTTAATGGTGATTTTCGTATTCAGCGACCCAAAATCTATAAAAAATGACTATTTTCATCAAGGAAATTTTTTCATTGTTGAACAGTGTTATTTTTAAATTTGAATTCAACAATTATATATTCCATTAATTATAATGGGACATATTTTCTATTTTTCTCTATTATTATTTTTATTTTTATCATTACATTGAACTTTTTACTCCTTTTGGTCATCGACTTCTAACCCGAATACAATAGCTGAAATTTTGGTAGTGAGTTTTCATTACCTATTCAAAAAAAGTAGGAGTGCCCAGAACTCTATCTGAAAAAAATTTTGGTGGGCCACCCTAGTCCAGATACAATCAAATCCCAGGCGTAAAAAAAATAAAAAAAATGATAAGTGCCAAAGTCTGGTTTTTAGTTGTATCTACTTCCAACTTTTCCAATTTTAACCATACTAGATATTAAAGTAATGTTTCTTTTTCCAGTATTATATTAAGATAAATTTGGAGCAGAATTTTACTTTATTTGCTTCAACTCTCATTTTACTAAGCATTTAAATATAAAAAGATTTTATTAGTTCTCCTTAAACAATATTTGCAATAACAATAAAAAACAATAAGAAATATACTTAAGAAGAAAAACAAAGAAAGATCCGTTCATGGATTCGAGACTTAAAAATATCGAATTGTTGAAACCACATTAAAAATATCAGCGTATATATTCCCATCCAAAAGAAAAATTTACTCTTCTTTTATTAAATTTTGATTACTAATCACAACTTTAAATTGTGTCTCATGCAAACTTTCTTAACTTACAATGGACTATAACCGCCTATCTGGTTCGAGACTTAAATCACGTGTTGGTTCTCACTCACTATCAAATCATATCTCAGTATTATCATATCTCACTACAAACTCTACTAGGGAAGTATCTGTGGTAACCAATTACAAGCTCATTAGTTCACGTGTTGGTTCTATGTGACGTCAGACGGGTCCATTGAACTATTGCATAGGTATATAATAGTTTGCTTATAACAATTTTGAACGAGCTGTTTCATTATCTTTCATAATTTTAGAATTAAACTAATTAAAACTATACCATCTCTTTATAACTTACAAATGAATCATAGAAAACCAAATTGATGAAAGTAACAGTTTAACCAAAATTGTAACATCAATAGACAGCAAATATGCATTCTAATTATGATTCTTATGAAAGCTAACCTGTACCACTATACTATCTGATGATTCAATATTTACTTCCCCTATTCGTAACAGAACGTACGATCTCAGCTGAATTCAGTTTGATATTCTGATAGAACATTCGAGCATTTCTCTCGAAAATATCTTTTAATGTGTGTTGAAGGACTTATCTTTGGTATACTCTTGATATTAACTATCTAGAGTTTTTCAATAATCTTAATAATACGATTAAAATTTAACCCTTTCATACCTAGCCGATCCAATTTTCCATAGGATCCAATGTTAATCTAGGGCGCTTCAGGTATGAAAGGGTTAAGACATTTTGTGACTAAGGTTTTGTCTAACGTGCCATCGTATAGATGTCGGTTAAAGATTTGTGAAAGATTAAAAAGATTTGTGAAATAAAATAAAATAATACAATGTGTATCTGATAAATCACTTTTTTTCTCTAAATATAGTTCTTTAGGTTATCAACTTTTAATACACATCATTTATGTCAAAGGGTCATATCAGTTTTTGACCAACGTCTTATCATGGTGATCACAAATGTGGTGAGAGCTTTCTTACAGAAAAAGAAGCAATTATAAAATGCAGATGGGAAAATTCGGCTTTCTCTCTGATCACCACACGCTCAATTTTACCCTAACAAGAATAACCCTTATATCTCTATCACTCAATTTTTTTTATCAAACCTCATACTGATAACAGAAATCATGCAGGGAAACCCCAAGACGCCGACTCAAAGCATTCAGATGATCAAAATTAATCAAGTTTGTGAAAAGAACACTTCCATTCATAAATCGCTACGACTTTCATGTTAAATATACGATTGTTTATTGATGAAATTGTCCCAGTTGGTATTATCTGCCATCTATCATACACTTCACTAACTACGCACAACCGGCGAAAGATTGCTGATTAGTTGTGTCAACAACATCCCTATCTCCACATTACTTTCGAGCATACAATCCATTACGTGATGTATAAAACGTCGGACGGTTGTTTCAAAGAAAGGATACTAAATGACGACAAAATAAACCCTTGAAAAGGAAAGGGTGGAGGTAACAAAGAGGGAGGAAAGGAAAATCGATACTATTTATGCTATCGAGTATTTTATTTATCGAATTCTTTTAAGTTTTTTTCATCGGTTGAACATGTCTAGTTGTCTAGGTACTATCTGAGATAACTTAAATATTCAATTAACAAATATGATATGGTATCCTTTTACAAACCAAGATTGTTGATACTAAGATACGTTGAAATAAAGTAGTAATTTGTATCTAAATGTCAACAGATATCTATTTTCTCCATCTCTAAGAGTTCACTTTCATTACATGAAATAAAAAGAAGTAATCTCCAAAAGATACACATTATAATGTTAATGACCACTGTATTCACCCCCAATAAATCATAGCTTATTTAAGCGAATGCATTTCAAGTAAATTTAGTTACCTGATTCCCGTAATTTGTTATGTAGCTGAAGCCCCATGAATTTGCATAACGCCCATGGCTGACTCAGTCTAGCCAAAGGCATCGCCAATTAAGGTCACCGAGAAGGCCAATATCATGTCCATGTGTGTTCATGTGTGGCAATACCTTTTCCAAGTTTGGAGTCCATTTCAAATTGAAAAGTTAACCTTTTTCAAAATGCGTAAAGACAACAAATGTATTTGAATGACATTTGATGCGCAGAAAATGCAATTCAAAATAAATCTCTTTCTAATACAACAATTATAATATTTTAGGGTTGAATTGGGGGTTGGTGAACAGGAATTAAATAAAATTAAATTTATGCTTCATGAACTTTTATAAGGCAAATAATAATAATGGTGCTTTTATTTTAAGTTGAATTTTTTAAAAACAGTTTCTTTTTCATGCATTTAAAACCCTTTGTTTTGTTTGAATTATAATAGAATGAAGAAAATAATTGTCTTGTACTTTCCCCTTATCCTTACGATAAAGTTTATACAAGTTACCTTACAAAAATTTGAATACCGTCAAATTAGTGTTTTGTTACGTAAAAAAGATACTTGTCTAACTAAGAAGTTAAAATTCATTCGATGAAAAAAAATTATATTATCTCCACTGTGTTAGTAAATAAAATTTCTAACTTAAATTTTAAATTAAGTTTGAGAAACTGTTAGGACAAAGAGAAAAACTTCGATACCAGTTAACTATGAACAGTAAATACAAGAAATAAAAAAGGACAAATTCCAATCATACCATACCCAATGAAAAATAATAAACTTTTTTCCTCAAAATAATTACTAGTTTTGTGGATTGAATTGTACAACTTCAAGGCGAGAAAAGTTTGAACTAGGCATATGTAGGGAATGCAGATAAGAAATTGAAAATGTCGTATAGCTAAAGATATCAAGGCACTGTTCCAGGAAAGTGTAAAACCCTTTCCTCCAATTTTATTTCTTGGTATTAAATACTGCTAGAGAATGAATAAGAATATGAAACGGAACAAATGTATCCTTTTAAGAATGGCTTTTGGGGTCATTTTATCATTCTCGCCTATAGACTCGGTTATTTATGAAGTGAAATAAAATATTTTAGTCTTAAAAATGTTACAGAAATAAAGCTTAAAACTCGATTTAAAGCATTCTGTCAGCATAAATTTTCGGAAAATACACTGTTCGCGCATTTGTTCAAGTTGAGAATTGTATTTGAGTCTTTTAGTAGATCAGATGACTAAAAATGGTTTTAAGCGTCAGCAGATAAATCAAGGGAAAGATATGTGGAGGCTATCTCTCTATAGAGAAACTTTCGAAATATCGAAATGCTTCAAAATTAAACTTTTAGCAGTTAGTAGAATTTCCACTGTTAACTATTTCTGTTTATTTTAATTTAACTGTTAATTTAACTGTTTAATTAGTCTATTTATTCAAATAAAGGCGATTCCCCACTTTAGACGACATTTTTTCAATTTTGACAATAGTTTCACAAAATATTTTTTGGTGGGGGAAATTAAATGTTCTTAATATTCGGCGAATATCCCTCATTATATTAAAAACAAGGGCGTATATTATGGATCAATTTTACCTTAACGTGTTTTTACGTCTATAAATATTTATTTACATCTGATCTCAGTTTATCTAAAAACTTAACAGCGCAAAAGACAGGGGAATTCAAAAATTCGCAAAAATGTAAGTCACAAAGAAACGTAAAATATTCACGCAAATGCCGAAGACAGACTCAGATGCAAAAATATTTGAACCTCCTCAAGGATAAATTAAGAGGATTTACCGGGGAAAAAACAAAGGTCCGACAAACACAACTCCAACAACAGAATAAGAAAGGATCTTTTTCTCTCGGTTAAACAGATAGCATATTAGGATTACGAGCTAACAAGAAGACAAAAAGGAAGATAAGGGACTTTCCGAGCGTTCCTGCAAACAGTGGCGCAGCTTTGAAGATTATGATCAAAATTGCCGACTTGACGGGGCACGGTCTGTTTCCTTTTACAAAGGGAGGACTGTTGGCGGCCTAAGTAATTATCGTGAAGCGTGTTGCTCAAATAAATGACAGCACCTCTTGTAGCTACCGTTTTTTAGCCAGGCATTAGGTAGGCTTGCTGCCAAGAAGCCAAGCCAGTACCCCGAGATTGATTCACAGAGCCGTTTCCGCTGCACGTATTCAAATGAGAAGCCGCTCCAAGGACTAACGAATGCGGGTGAAGGTGGGAAGGAGTAGACCGCGCATCGAACCGCAAGGTGCGTTTACACTGTGGGACTTGTTGTTTTAGCGAAATTTTTACTAAAACCATGTGTATTATGACTTTTCAGATAATGAGAACCAAGTTTATTACCATCATTGAACTATTTGAATAAAAAGTAAATAAAACCAGAGGTTTTTAAACTTTTTTTACCGAAAAAGTTGGCTTTGAAATTTTATTTATAATGTTAACAGAATTTATAGGGCTTAGAAACGGGGCTTGTAAATTTTAGAGAGGAACTATAGAGCTTAGATAAACCCTATTTTTCGTCCCAAATTTATCTGCTTCCCTCGAGTTTTTTTATTGGGTAGTATGGTAATATTTTCACGTTTATAATTGCTTTTTAGAAGAACAGTTTGAGAATTTAATTTCTTTTGGCCCAATAAAATTAATCAATTTCAATGTTTAAACACGTTATATGAAAACTGGTCAGATTAGTACATCTTTCATAGAATCGATAAAAAGAACACTCAATAAAATCTTTGCAACGATGCTTTTTAAAAGTAAAGATGAAAAGCTAGCTGATTTAATTAAATAAAATCCATATTCTTACAATAATATAGGTATGAAGCAGGTAGAGTAAAAAATCTTTCAATTACGTTTCCTTATTTTAAACATACATCTGTCCAAATGCTTTAACATCATTAGACATATCACTTCAAAAAAATTTTTCTAAAGAGCCATTTTACCGTTCCGAAATCCTTTCGTCTGAGAATACATTTCTGCCACTATCTACTTAGGCTTCACAGGACTGCAGCCGATGCAGCGTCTAGCCAACGCGACCTCAACGGGTTACACTAGCTCCTTCCCAATGACATTTCCATTCTCCAAGGAGTTAAGACACAATTACTAGTCGAAGGTTACGAGGCGCAAACAAAGAGGCTTTTTAGAAAAGCGACGCTGATTTGGGGAGATCGTAATGAACAAGAACCAGACGATATCAAAGTGCAGCCCTCAAGGTGAGTCTTCCTTCACCGGGTCGTTAGCGCTAGGGTTCGGCTGCAAAATAAACAGAATAAAGATGGTGGGACTGCTTTGTCCCAGCTGTTCACCAGACGTCAAAGCCTAATTTCATACTCGATTGTATTGGCATTGGCGGTCTATGGGTGAAGCGTATCTATCATGAAGTATAAAGACGGAGCCTTAACTCATTATTTGAGTAGATTAAAATTTGAAGATCAGATTGGAGGTTTATAACTATTATTTCACAAGAATTATTTCACAAGAATTATTATAGATAAATCCTATTCTTAATCATGAATGTCCTATTCCTTGATTCTTAAGTTTTTCATGAGAAAACCATTTTTGTTCATATCTTAGAATTTTCCGATTAGTGAATCTTATTAGTTATCTTAGAATTTTCCGTGAGAAATATCAAATTATTCACAGGTGGGATAGTGTACAAATTCCCTTTCCCCACACAGACTGAAAATTTTATCGTTATAAAAATACTATTAGGTTTACTATAACAAAACGTAATTTAATACTACTTGTGTTGCAGTTCATCTTAAAAAATACTAGTAACTTTGACAGCTGATATGAAACATTTTAAATTTGTTTATTTACTTTGTTGGATAATCAACACCATCATAAGCTATGTAAAAGCACGAACACCCTTTATCAAAGGATTTAATTTAAAGAAAGAAAAGTTGTAAGTTCATAGGAATTTTTAAAATACAAGAAGAATACTTGTAACCTTTTAGAAAGTTATTTATTATACTCGAAAATGATTTGAATAAATATCTCAATGTAGTTTAATTAAAGATTTAGTACAGCTGATTCTCCTTTAATAATAAAGTAATCAATGCGAAGACACTTTGTTTTAGGAGCTAAGAACGATCTCCCCACTTTTATACATACTCTACAAGAATATAAACTTGTAACAAACATTGTATTTTAATGTATCCTGCTGTAAAAGCCAGGAAACCAAGTAGGGATATTGGGGAATGCTCCTTGAAACCCCTGACAAAGGTTAGGAAATGGTTGGGTTTCAGCCATTTCCAGACGGTGCCGATCAATGCTACGGGATCTGTGACTTAATTTAACATGGCGAGTTGGGAAATTAACCCGAATGCATGGACGGGATCCTTTCAAATGACACCCCAGAACTGGCGCCACAAAATTAGAAAGTAATTTAAAATAAATTACGTTATCAATTTCGGACGAAACAGCAAGCGATTTGGGCTCCTTTACCGGCGGCGGCTTTTAATAACGATTCTCTGGTAGAATCAAAAAGGTTCGCGGGGACTTTTTCGTCGTATCTTGCTTCCATTGGGAAAGGATAAAGTGAGGGTGTGGGGGGGGATTTTACTTTAAAACTTTGAAGTACTCTTTTTTCTGTTCAATAAACTTGTCTTACTTGGGATTGAAACTTCCACAGTTTTAATCTTAAACAAGAAACAGTTTAGTAAAATAGAAAAAAATTAAACTAGAGTAGGCTTTTCCTCTCACCAGCTCTTGTTTAACCGTAAAGATATCTGCTTTAATTGGACTTAATTTATGGAATTGTGTAAAGAAATGGTAGAATTTAGCAGTAGGTCATTGAATAATTTCAAGCTTTTACCATAAGAAATTTACAGGAATTTTACCATTCATTACACAGGAGTATAATTCTCTTTAAATGAATTAAGGTCACTTAATACATAAATGCATTTTTAACTAAGGGCATTTACATCATTGAAAGAACTTTTTCTTTTTTCGTTTCACCCGGAATTCTGTCTATTTGGGTTATCCTCGGTCTCATTTCATCCAGTTAAGAAGAAGTCTACAAAAGTAATTTAACAATCAGTTTTTTATTATAAAGAAAAAATATTTAGAAAAATAACTCTAAACCTAACTTTTATTATTTTTTAAATGTCAACACTATCTTTTCGAACACTGAAAGTATTTTAACCTACAATGACATAAGTAACAACGCAGATGTTTTTTTATAATTTATGTCAGATTAAAAAGTGAAATAACAGCTTATAATTTTTCATAACGTGTTGAGAGAAAAATCCTTTCTAATTTTGATGAACTCAAAATTAGAGATTTCAGAACAAGAGTTCTTAGATGTTCTAAAGAGAGAAAAACAAATTATAAAGAAAGGGAGATAGCTCCCCCATTCATGAAACCGACACTGAAACCTGCATCACTTAAAGCAAACGATTAAAGCCGTCGTTCCCAACCACTCTTCGTAATGCACTTATTCCCATCCTTTCGCGAAGAGGACGGAAAATCTATTCAAGCCATTTTTACGATTTGAGCAATCCAGGATTGAGAGCCCATTACGAGAGGCCGAGAAATAAAACTAAGCTCTACAAAAAGGGAGAAGAACTTAACAACCGATCTAAATATATATTCCACGCAGTTTCGCTTTAAAAGAGCGAACATGCGTTCATCAGGTCAAAGATTTTTATCTGCTCAAGTGAGAGATCTTTATTGGGATGATTCATAACCCTTGGAAAGAGACCCAATTCATAGAGCGCCTGACGTCACCCCGGGTGAGTCAGGAAATAAAAATACTACTGTCGGCGGGAGAGTGGTGGAATGCTCTTCAAACGGATTAGGCGGGTGTTGATTGATAAGAGAATCCCGAGCAGGCGATTAGAAAAGGGCTTAAAATACTCGTGGCCGGAATGGAGAGAAGGCGGTCTGCCCGAGGGATCTACTCTTGTGCCCACATTGGTGGGGAGATCGGCGGAAAAATTCACTCTGCGGGTCTGCTCAAGATTTTGCGTTGGATGTGTTTAGTCGAAATGGGGAGATTCGGGATTAAAAATTGTGAGGAGGAAATAGTTCGGAGAAAAGGGAGTCTTATTGGTCTGCCTGGAGGATCTCTTAGTTTTCGTAAGGCAGAGGAAAATTTTGGTCTAAGTTTGGTAGAAAAATTTACTACTATTCTAATTTGGAGAGGATGAGTTCTATTAGAATTTGTTAATAGACTTCAAACTGAAAAGTTAATGGAATTTATGGAAGGAAAAGCTGATGGCGAACTTCGGTCTGTCCATAGGATCTTCATCCATAGATTGCATGAATTTCAAGATATTTGGAAAATTAATTGGGAAAGCAGTGGTTTATCGAATATGAAACTTCTCATTTGAGGTACTCGCATTGAGTTTTCTTCTGAAAAAGTAGAAAAGGAATTCACGTATTCAGATAAAGGTAAGGTCGCGGTCTAGTCAGAGGATTTCTAATTTCTACATTTGGGAAAAAATATCCCAACCTTAAAAGTTCGGCAAAAGTAAAAGGTAACAGAAAATCCAATTATTGGCAAAATGGGGTTAATCAAAAAATTGATTATCTCATTTGAGGTAAGGATATTGTTTGTGTTTTTACCTTAACAGTTGGATAAAGATTTCACTGCTTCTTTAGAAAGGAAGTCGTTGAAGCGAATTTTGAAGCAATTATACTTTACATTTTAACGTTTTTCATTTAACGTCATAGTTTTTAAACAGTTTGTAGGTATAAAAAAACTACACATCACAGCAAAACCTAGCTAAAATCACTCGCAAAAAATTTCCTCATCAAAACGCTATCCGCATGTTAAGATAATTTATACTCAGTTACATTGAAGATACCCAGAGCAGAGATAATTTCCAAACCACAGTACCGAAAGATCGCATTTTATCCGAAACTGTACCACTATCGATCACCGAAAGAGCTACTTTTCCGCATGTGATCCCGAGCTGTCAGTATCTTGGAGGGAAAGGAGCTAATTCAGTGCCATGAACCTCAAGTTTTGGAAGATTTAGCCAGAAAGAAAGTCAGAATGATTAATATGGAGTTCAACCCATGATAAACGAACTCTGGGTGGTATAATGCATCCCTTATTTAGAAGGTTGGGCCTTTGCCAAGACAAATATGGTTACTATCTTTAGCTGTTGAATCACTGTCATTCTGGTATTATAGATTAGGACTTATTCGTGTTTTCGAATATTTTGAAAATTTTCTGGAGTTAAGGATTTAAAAGAATTTCTTAGTTCGATAAAACACCGTTGTTTCAAACATTGGATAAGAAAAATTAGGGATACTATAGAGTAATAATTTTTGACGGCTAAAAACTGAATGTAAAGGGATTTTTAAAAGTATATTAGGACTTTTTGGATTTAAAAAATACTCAAGCAATTTATAGTTTAAACTAAATGCAAAGAATAAAATTAGAGTAAGTCAAAAATTCTGCTGTGGTTGAAAAAAGGAATCTTATATTTTTCTACGTCTATGATAACTAATAATATCATTTTAATATTTTTGGTTCTACGTATTGGGAATAATTTTTACTTAGATGCTCTCTATATACTAAAAAAATACTGTCTACGAAATTTATTCATTTTTTTGTAAAATTTGGAAGGTTAATTTTTAGTTTATAAAATTAGATTATTAAATTTGAGAGAAGGTATAAATATTCAAGAATGAAGTTTCATGATTAATATAATATGATGGAAAAGACAAAATAAAAGTTTATAAAAGTGTAAACCACTCATGAAAACTCCAGATGTTTTATTAAGTTATTTATTTAAATGTAAATTAAATGTTTAAAGAAATTAAAATGAATCTTATAAATTGAAATTTAAAATAAATAATAAATTAAATGTTTTATTCAAATGTTTTAAGAAATTAAAATTTAAAATAAATAATAAATTAAATGTTTTATTTAAATGTTTTAAGAAATTAAAATTTAAAATAAATAATAAATTATAAATGTTTTATTTAAATGTTTTAAGAAATTAAAATTTAAAATAAATAATAAATTAAATGTTTTAAGAAAATAAAATGAATCTAATTTAAAAATAATTATTAATCTTTAATTTCGATTTTATCAAGAAATCATTGTATACCACAAAAGAGGGAACAAAACACACTACTACGCTAAACTCTATATCATCGGTAGGCTAAAATAATATTGATGGACGTGTCCCTAAGAAATTAGTGTACCTTTTAATGAGCAGATTCGATAAAGAAGATTTATGCTTAAAGAGCTCACTGGGCATGACCATAATTTGTATAAAACTTAAGATCCAATAAAGATTTTCCAAGAAATGGAAAAGATCCAAAAACGTGCAAATATTCTACTTACAAGCTAATAGTGCGAATAAAACAAACATATATCAATCCCCCCAAAAAATAAGCTAGACAAATTAAATGCCATAAAAAAGAAATTGAGTTAAGGAATGGCTCTCTTTTTACTATATTTTGATATTCTATTTGTGAAAAACTTTTATCATTAAGTATAAGTGAGTTATAACTACGAAATTCTAGACTCTCAAATCAGAAGCTGTCTCTGTACAAATAAAATAAAAACTTGGCATAGGAAATTTAGATATTTTCTAAACGTGCACACAATTGAGGGATACTGTTCCAAAACTGGCTGTAAACATCATTAAAAGGAAACCGCAAAACGCCAAAAAAGGAAGTTTCCTGGAAAAGAAGATGATGAAGATGCCGGATTTATGTTTTGAAGAAACGCTGACCTTAAATCAATTTAAATTATTTCTCAGAATTTGTCACGTCTGTGTGAAAATCGAAAGAGCCAATTTCCATTTATTTGGTTCACTTGCCTTATTATTTTATGATTGCTTTGAATTAGATTAAATTATTTCTGAATAAAATTTGAACAATCACACTAAGAACGAATAATTTTCAAACAAAAATAATGAATGAAATCAGTTCTTCATGATGGCGGTAATCATGTTTGGAAAAATTATAGATGGAAACATATAAAGCTATAAATAAATAAAAAATATATACTACTAAAAGTAAATTTATCAATATCATGTTTAAAACAAACAATACCCATATTTTGGAAATATATCTAGGGTGTCTCAAAAAAAACCTTTTTTCGAAAAACCTCGCTCCCCAGGGCTTTTCCCATTCCTTTTGGTCCCAAAAGATAGTGTGTGAAGTTTCAACCCCCTAAGTTAACTCTAGGGGTTGCCTGTAGAGCCCCAAAGTTTGAAAAAAGTGGAAAAAATGACTAAATATCAGAATTTTCAAAAAATTTATTTTATGAGTGAAACTGGATAAAAATGGTTCAATTGTGTTACTTAGGACTTATTTAGATGGGTTATATTTTTTTATGTGTGATAATTGTACCCTATAGCCCCTGCAATTTAGGATTAAAACGTACCACTTAGGGACGTTGCGCTCACCAAAGCTTATAATGCACTACCGGTGGACGAATTGAATTGAATCCGAATTTATTTGAAGGAACTCCCTCAAATGATGCCATTTGGTGCTAAATTGATATTATAAACTGTAAAAGCCAGTGAAATAACAATAATGATGCCCTCCACTGAGCTTATAATGT
Organism: Tetragnatha versicolor; assembly: GCA_024610705.1. NCBI lineage: Eukaryota > Metazoa > Arthropoda > Arachnida > Araneae > Tetragnathidae > Tetragnatha > Tetragnatha versicolor. The sequence continues at coordinate 721,011 of JANDEH010000068.1, forward strand.
AAAAAGTGATTTTCTTCAAAATTGCTCGTTTCCAGCTGATCAAACCCAAAATTTGTACTAAAAAAGGGGGTTGTTGTACTTTTTTAGATACCAAACTTTGAAACCTTTATAGGGGCTTCATTTTTTATAAGTAGAAGTTAATTTTAAACCCTTCACATCGAAAATAATACGGATATCTCCAATACCAGAAGTTAAAATCGATTTTCTTTTTTTAAATGAGGAAAATAGTTTAATACGTGTGAATCTTGGTTGAAATGTTAAGAAAGAAGTTTTATAATAAAACTTACCACCACTAATACGTTAAAAGGGAGTAATTTTCCTAACTTAAAAAAATAAAACCGATTTTTACTTCTGGTATAGGAAATATCCATGTCATTTCCGATCTGTGCTGTTAAAACTTAGTTCTACTTATTAAAAATGAAACCCCTATAAAGGTTTCAAAGTTTGGTATCTAAAAAAGTACAACAACCCCCTTTTTTAGTACAAATTTTGGGTTTGATCAGCTGGAAACGAGCAATTTTGAAGAAAATCACTTTTTACATTATAAGCTCAGTGGAGGGCATCATTATTGTTATTTCACTGGCTTTTACAGTTTATAATATCAATTTAGCACTAAATGGCATCATTTGAGGGAGTTCCTTCAAATAAATTCGGATTCAATTCAATTCGTCCACCGGTAGTGCATTATAAGCTTTGGTGAGCGCAACGTCCCTAAGTAGTACGTTTTAATCCTAAATAGCAGGGGCTATAGGGTACAATTATCACACATAAATAAATATAACCCATCTAAATAAGTCCTAAGTAACACAATTGAACCATTTTTATCCAATTTCACTCATAAAATAAATTTTTTGATAATTCTGAAATTTAGTCATTTTTTCCACTTTTTTCAAACTTTGGGGCTCTACAGGCAACCCCTAGAGTTAACTTAGGGGGCTGAAACTTCACATACTATCTTTTGGGATCAAAAGGAATGGGAAAAGCCCTGGGGAGCGAGGTTTTTCGAAAAAAAGTTTTTTTTGAGACACCCTAGGGTAGTACCCATTTTTATTTCAACAATAATTTATAATGCTACTAATAAAAATTTAAATTTAAGTTAAAAAAATAGAGAGATATTTTAAAAATTTTCGATATTTTACTCGATATGTGATTATAATATTTGTTTTCTGTTAGCTCTTCAACCATATCTTATATGTCTATCCCGTTATAAAAATCGACAAACTGTTTTCGGGTACCAAAGAGCAGAAATATCACTAATAAAATTGCAAGTCACTTTATTAAAGTATTTAGTTGGTATTTATGAAAAGAACATTTTGGCGATACTCAAATATTTGGCGTTTAAAATATTTTAACGATTTTTATCAGGACAGATAGAGGAGAGGAGGGTATTATGGAAAACCGTTTATATATTTAAGAATAACTCTATTGATTTTTAATAAAAATCCACTGAATCATTTTAAGTACATACTATAACTAATGACAATGAAGGGCCAATGGTCAAATAAATCATAAATCAGCATTTATTTTTTTAATCAAAAATGTACTTTAAGAAAAAGTTACAAATGGAGGGTAATATGGAACGGTCGGGTAATATGGAACAGTTGGATTTACAGCGATTGAAAACTAATTAGACCTTAAAGAACAGAGTTAATCTTAACTATAAAAATATCTTTAACAATCTACGTTCAAATAGTTTTGTTTATGAGTCTATTTACAATAGTCACAAACATCATCGTCTTTTTCTGACCCTTTGCTAATGGAATGTTCCATAATATCCGACAGGCCATCTTGTACTATGAAACCTTTTACTGACCGATAAAACATGGATAGCTAAAAACGACTGCAGTATAAGAAACTACTGATCTTTTAGTGTACATTATGCTTAACAACAAAATCAAAGTATCATAGTTTCATAAATCACTTTCGAAAATCCTAAAACACATTTTGCTTTGCTGCGACTGATCAGACAACAACAAGAAGCTAAACTCTTTGCGCACTATATCATGGGGGATTTCTTGAGACTTTCGTGGCATTGCCACGTGATAGCAACACGAGGGGAGCAGAAACTCAGGTGTTCCATATTATCCGACTATTCCATAATACCCTCCTCTCCTCTATTTAAAAAAAAGGATATGCTTTAAAATATAAGATGCATATTTAATTTGGATTATGAGGATCCAAGGTTTAGAATTTGAACATTTGATCACTAAAACCCTTTGTCTCCATTTACCTCAAGAAAGTAATTTCACAAGAACTATCATTCATAATAAGACGAATAATTAGAACTAAAAGCAAGAGAAAATCCAGCTCGAATTCGGACAGAAGGAAAAATGGCCGCCAATTACAACCAAAACACCATCCCGTCAAAACGCCCAACTCGTAAAAGAGAGAGCCCTTCATCTCATTCGCTCAGAATTAAAGCAAATGCTGAAGGAAATAAACGGCGAGTTTTTGAAAAAGAGACTCAGGACAAGCGTCGATGGAAAAGACAGATGGGCTTTTACGAGCGTTCTCAAAAAGCAAGTGTCTCAAGTAAATGGATTGTCTGTTACCGGACTCTTTCCCATGACACATTCGCACTTTTTCTGGGGACAAAAAAATTTTCATTCCGACAATTCATTTACAATCACGTTGACTCGGTGTTTGGTTCCAAAGACGCTATTTTACGGTATTGCCAGTTACAGGATTGGAAGTGTTTTCGAGGAGGGGGAGGGGAATTCGAGCCTTTTAAACGATTGAGTTACTCTGCCCCTTTGGAGCCGAAGGATTGATTTTGATTTAATGGTGTGAAGTTATTTATGAAGTAGCTGTGACATTTAGAGCTTGATTACTGTAAAAGTTGGAAATAACTACACTTTTGTTGAAAGCCCAATTTTTATTTTAATAATGTAACAGGAGTTACCCTCTCCACGTCTGTTACTCAGTTAATCTTAGGTTTCTTGGGGTTATTTTCATTTAATAGTCCAGTTCAATAAACATACAACTTTTATTTACTTTAATTTTGAACTAACTATATCTAAAATTTTTTATACTCAACTGAACATTTCACAATCTTGAAATGCCACGAGCTGACAATAAAAATCCAAGTTTCGATCTTGTAAACAAGCACTAGTATTTGCTGGTTACAATAGTAAGTATGTTCATAGTCTAATCATAAGTATATTTGGTCCAGTTTGTATTGAAGCCATTTAAAAATCCCCAAAAATATACCTTTTAACGACTTTCTTTCATTAAAGAATTGTTGCAAAGTAATTTTTTAATCAGGAAGAAACTGTTCTTCCAACGAAAGCTACTAAACATAAGAATACAAAAATATTTTGGTTTTTCCTGTGCTGAGACCAATTGTTCAATAGTAAGCGCTTTAAATATATATGTATAAGGAATAAATTTATTTTAAGCATTCAAACAAATGAATTATAAAAATAACTTCAAAAATTCCATGTCTATGGAAGAAATCTTCAGTTTATAACGAAAAACTTGAAATATTTTGTAAATAATTTACTTGTCTAATGTTAAGCTATTAAACTATAAAATAAAATTAAATTTTCATAAATCTGTCAATTTTAATGGAAGCTAATAATTTCAATATAAAAATAACATTTTAATGGAAATGGGAAATTTCAACGAACAGAAAGCCAATTTTCAGAAAAACCTAAACATTTAGCACAAAACGAACAACTAAAATACAAAGCTAAAACTTGGAAACATATTTATTCCAATAAACAAATTCTATTCTATTCCATTGACACATTATTACCTACAAGTACGTATCGACTACATTCGTACTCATTAACAAAACTAATCTAAATACATCAATTCGCTACACTTTGAACACACAAAAACGATATAAAATCCATTTTAAATCGCAAAAATCACCACGCCAACTCCAATTTTAACTTAATTTAACGCCAATCAAAAAGTAACGACTCATTCATGAAGAAACAAAACTCCGAGCTTCGTCATTTTCAAGCAAAGAGAGGAACCCCGACGAATGCAAGTGACAATCTCGCTGCTGGCTGTCTCTTTCCACAGCCAGACGAAAAGTCACGGGGAGGAGGAACAAAAAAGAACAACAACACTTGGAAGGATGCTGCTGCAATCCGGGCGCAATCCAGTCAGTCACCACCACGAAAAGCGGAAAAGCGACGCAAATATAACGGCTATCTGAGCGGGGACATACCCCAACTCTAAACTTAGCCCGAGCTATTTTCCGAAAAATTGGGGAAAACATGCGAAGTGACGGATTTTAGATATCATAGAGTAGGAAATTGTTTGGGAATGGAAGATTTTTTCTTGGTAGTAACTTGGGGCGAGTGAAAACCTTTACTGTAGGCTGAGATTTCAGTTTTCTAGGTTCAGATTTGTAATTGCTTGGAAGTCAGATTCGTAGGTGCTGGGATTGAGGAGAAAACAAATTAAAATGAAGAATTGAATATCTGTAAATTAATAGTTAGCTACATTTTGTTATATGTTCAGCCAACCCCACATATGCTTTCAGTATTTTTTCGTTATTTTAATAACTTTATTTTTGGGCAGTCGGTACCCTTGTATACCCACAATGTTAAATTTACAAACTTTATGTACTTTTTTCTCAGAAACTATTGGACAACAGACATGAGCTTTTATCAATATAAGGTTTAGATATATTTTTTTAAAAAATAAAGAGTGATCCTCATTTAAAAATTCTGAAAAAACGTCATTTTTGTCTATGAAAGCTGCTGAAAAAATGCCTGAAAAAATCTCATGTTAAAAGTTAAAAATGCATGTCAAGAACATATGGTGCAAATATGAGCTCAATACATACAGTAGATGCTAAGAAAAAGGTACACGCAGTTTTAAAAAGTTCATTTTGAGAAAAACGCATTTTAACGTTAAAATCTTCCGAGATGAAATAGAGTTCTCGAGATTTTAAAAGACAATTCAATACATTTCTACTTTTAATTTTTGCATAAATGAGGCATCATTTTAAAGGTCATGAGATGTAGAATCTGAAACATTCAAAATCTCAAAATCAAGTTTTTTAAGGTATCAAAGGGGTACCGACTCCCCTTATAATTAACATTTTTACTTTTTCTATAAATGAAAGACTCCATTACTCTTTAACATTTTAGATATTAAATCCATCTGGTTATTTTCTTGTAATAAGAGGGGAATATCTATGTTGCCTTTAAAGTGTTGATAGGAAAAAACATAAAACGTAAGAAAAGGGAAACCTAAACTTGTAAGACGAAATAAGATAAAAGAAAATTATTTTTATACCAATTCCTACTACCTTAACCAAACTAGCTATTTTATGTCCAAGAAATTTTCAAACCGAAACAAAACGTTACCAAAGTAACAGAAACCTTTACAACAACACCACAGACAATAATACCCATCCGTTACATATAAAAAACCGAGTACATTCACCCAACAGTAACAAAGCGCGTTTATATGATGTAACACACACATCAGAAACAAAAAGCTGCAGTTGATGAGAGGACATAAAAAAACAGACAGATGTCACAGAAGAAACCGGAAAACGGAATCTCAATCGAGCAGCACTAAACACATGCATGCGCCTTCTTTTTAAAGCGGTGCAGCAGCATCTATCTGCACATTGAAAGGGCATTCCTTACGGATGCGTCGTCTGGGTGTCAAGCCGAAGAGCACAAAAGGAGGCTCAAGAAGCACGCCACTCGCACAATGGAGAGAAATATTTAATTAAGGGAATGGGTGAAGGATGGAAGGGGCAGTCATGCAATTCCTAGGAAGGTCACCCGAGCTGATGCGCCGGCTATTCAGATTAGGTGCAAGCCGCGCAATGCCAGAAATGCGCAGGACGCGCGGTTCATAAGTGCGATTAAACGGGATTGGAGGTTTTGTTACTAATTCAACAGATATTGATAGTTAATGCCACTATTGTCACTATGTTGTTCCCAGTTTTCGTGGACAGTGATGGAAATATTAAAGAAGGAAAATCAGATTAAGGCGCTGGTTTTTATGATTAGGAGTAGCCGCGCAGCCGGTTCTTAATAGATATTGATAATAAATGCCGCTACTGTCATTGAAGTTTTATTTGTCGTGGAGAATATGGATGATTGAAATATATTGAAGTGGAATTTTTTTTTAAAGAAGTTTAATGTGTGTGTGGGCAAAGTCATGAAATGTTTAAAGGGAATAGGAGCTCTGGTTTTCTCAGCTTCATTCCCCATATGGGAAGAAAAATATCAATGAAAAACGTTCTAAAGCAAATTATTATGAGTTTAAGGCCAATGAATGAAGGAATGAATACACTGTAAAAAATAATCCTGCAAAAAAACAGAAAATTTCTGGCAGCAAAAGTTGCCTGAAAAAATCTGTAGGTTGAAAAATCCTGTAAACAGAAAAAAGCTGTAACCTACAGGTAAATGCTGTAAAAAGGAACTTTCTGTCAAGTGGGCTACAGATTTTTCTGTTGCCTCTCAGTAATTTTCTGCTTGTGCGCATGCACTTATTTTAGTAGAGTTTTTTTAATTTTAATTAATTGATATCCGGGGATAGAAACAGCGACCTACCGCATGCTGAGCACGCACGCTACCACTGAACCAAAGAAGATTCAGTATAACGTTGCCAATAGCTGTATTGGTTTTCGATGCAGTAAGTTTCTGTTTAAGTACAGATAAGCTAAAAAAACTAGGTAAAAGCTGTTATTTTACATAAAATAAATAGAAGTGCGGTGGGAATGTTACATGACAGAATATCTCTGTAAACATAAAATCACTGTTATTGAAAATTTCTGTTTTTCTACAGTTTTTTTTTTTACAGTGTAAGAGTTTTTGAAGTATTTAGGTAAGGTTCCTTTTCATATTAAAGAACCAAATGAAACCTTTTTTTTCTCTTGCCACTTCTCTCTTTTTAAGAAGATTAATTACCAAATAGAAAATTTAGGTTTATTTGATTAGAGAAGCTTGTACATAAGATAATGTCACAAAATGTGGATTTTAAAATGCAGGTGAAAATTTAGACAATATCAAGGTATTGTTTTAATTTCAAATAGTAGCTCAAGTTACCAAAAAGGAAAGATAGGTATAAATTAAAATAAATGTTAGTTAAGAAGAAATGTGAAAAAGGTAGTGATAATATGACACTTTAACAATCACTAGATAAACTTTAACCACGTATTTACCTTTACAAATATGCACTATGATATTTCTTTTAAACAACAATGTTAACCTTCCTACCCCTTTGGGGTCTTTTTCGACCCCAGACGCACTTTGACGCTTGATATCTCCCATGCATTTTTGTTTTGACAATTTCCGATGCTACTATTCCTTAATTACGCAAAGTTTTACAATGGGTAAAAATTTTGGAGTTATTATTCCATTTTTAAGTGTCTTGGGAGAAATAGTCACATATTCCCCTCTGGGGTCTTCTGAGACCCCAGCCATGAATGGCGGTAAAACAGTATCAAATAAAGTTTAGTATTTTATTTTTTGTTGTATTATAGATAAAAAAAAGGTTTGCATGTTTGTATAGAACGTTTGGAGAAATATTAGAAAGATATTTTCGTAGAAATTGTCATTTTTTTTACAAAAAGAAGATTGCGGCTAAATACATTGAATCACTCGCTATTTCTTAAATTTTTTATTCACTTTCTAAGAAAAATATGCTATTTATAGAAATCTTTTGAGTATCAAACAGTTGCAGCAAAAAAAAACTCAGACAACTGTCGCCATTACTTCCTGTTGAACACATTCTTTACAAAAACAATATAAATTCATGGTTGATTGTAAATAGGTTTTTATATTCAGTCTTCTTTGAAAAATAAGAATGCTTTCAAATATTTATGAGTGTTTACGGAAGTCCAGAATGTGATTTCGAAGAATTATCAAGAAAAAAACCAATTTTATGTTAAAACTAACATAAGCAAGCGAGATACTGATTTCACTAAGAAATCTGAACCGATCATTTTTTTGTATTATTTCAATTTTAAAAAGAAGAATCCAAACTTTACTTGTTTCATAATACTAAATAAATTAATCTGGGGTGACAGGTAGCTGATAATGCAGAATAGAGAATCTATGCAGCTTCATAAATCGTTTAAAATAAACTACTAAATTCTACCCGTGCAAGACCGGGTATATCAACTAGTATGATTTAAACAGTGTGATTATAAATATTTAAAGTAAAACAACTTCAATGTAGTTCATTTCTGTAATTTAATTCTTGTTTGAAGGTCCAGATGTTATAAAAAACGTGTATCAAAAGAAACCCAATTAAGCCGTAATAAGACGAAAAAAATGAGAAAAATACCAAAAAAATTGGATAAATTATTCTGAAGCATCTTTCTAGAAATAAAAAATGACAATTCTTTTCCATTTAAGGAATTTTTCAGTGGCGTAGCCAGAGGGGGGGATTTGGGGATATATCCCCCCCGAAACTTAGAAATTTTCCTTTTTTGACCATAGGAAACCACTAAAAATACTCCATATCCCCCCCCGAAATATCAATATCCCCCTCCGAAATTTTTTTCTGGCTACGCCACTGGAATTTTTAACCTTTATTAGAGTCATAGGCATGTTTTACGCATGGGGTCCTCAGAGACCCCACGAGGGGAATATGTGACTATTTTTTTCAAGAGGGTAGGAAGGTTAATTGTTTCCATAAATACGACAATCATCAATGTTCAAATCAGACTCCCTAAATTGTTAATAGCGTGAGGACTTTTTTATGCCATCAAACAACGTCACACAGAATTTAACCCGAAAATGCATCCCTCATAAGTTAGTTCCCATATCCCAAACCAATTTCCAAAGAAAAACGCATATTTATTGCCCTAACTTAACCCACATATCCCATCATTAATAAATCGTGGAGAATTACTGCACATCACACAAAGAAGGCCATTCGGAGGAATGAATAATTAGCAAACGCCAAAACCCATCCAGCACTGCTCTGTCCCAAAGATTTACGCCGGTATTACGCCAGCAGCTATTCATTTGCAGATAGGGCCCAACACAAGAAAACAGCAGAGCCCCGCCACAGAGGGAAAGAAATGAGAATGGATTGCGGGATTTTTTTAATTGCGGAGGAACCCTCCAAAATCAAAACAAACATTTCATTCCAGCAGGCAGCCAAGTTGGCGCCTTTGCCCTCCACCTACACTTGAGTGACGGCGCAGGGAACGGAGCCAAGTGCAAGGATTCCGTTTCAAACCTTTTCTTTCCTCCGCAGCAGCAGTATCCAGGAGGAGGGGGGAAAACCGCGAGTGTTGCCGGAAAGCCAAACTGGAGAAAGTAGCTCTTTCTGCGTATATTGGGAAAGGATGGAGTAGTAGACATTGTGTTTTGAATAGCGTTATGAGCCGTGAATATTTTGATAACCGTAACAACTATTCCAGAACTCTTGTAATGAGGTGGTTGTAATGTACTTAAAACTTAAACAATGTAAGTGGAAATCAAGCTGTCTGTTCGTAATTTACTAACAGAATGGGAATAGTTTTGTTTTGGTTACACCACTAATTTGAGTTTATAAAGTAAAGATATTTTAAAAATTATTATAATAAAGAAATTGTTAAAGAGTTTTTATTTAATACTTCATAGTACGGGCCATCATTATGGTTACTCCTATTTCCGCCAGTACACTGGAAAAAAACTGGTATGAAAATTTTCCGAATTATATTTAGCAATAGAATAGAAAAATATTATTTAAAAATAATGTTAGTTAAAGATTCTAAAGTATGCTAAAAACGGTACTCAATTAATTTAACAAAAACATAACACTTTTTAAAATTCAAACATGCATAAGAAATTTACCTTCAATTGAAAGAACTTGTAACACATGAAATGAGTTATAATAGGTAAAAAATAATAGCTTGAAAAGTCTTTCTTTCTATTTCTATAATTTGCTCAAGGATTAAAGCAAAATCTATAGTTCATGTGGTATTCTAAATAACTCCCATTCACAAATATTTTATTGGCGACACTTTCCACTAAATATAAAGCATCCCATGAAATTTTCAAAACTTTTAAAAAAGAAAGCACATATTGAATATTCCTTTTTACAGGACATTGTATAACTATACACTAAAATAGTTTCATAAATAAAATATATACCCTTTTATAACTCAATTTATATATTAAACGAAACTTGTAAACTGTCTTTAAAATTAAATTTCAATGAAAAACAGATTAACCTAGCAATTTAACTAAAAAAACTAATTGAAAACTTAGAATATAAGAATGAGGCAAGCAGACATAGAAGTTATCTCTTGTTGAAAATTCCCCCAATCCAAACTTTCAAACTAATCCTCGGCATCATCAGCGGATAACCCGCGGATTTACCCGACAATCCACTCCTCGAGCAGAATAAATCCACAAGAAAGGTGAGAATACCGCAGCGAGGCAGACAGAAAAAAACGTTACGTTTATATAAACAGCAAAAAATAAATTATCCGCATATATGTCTAGGCACATTCCGTCAGCCGGGTAAATGTATGTTGTCTTTTGTTAGGGAATCCAGGCTGACAGTTGGGAAAAGCCGTATAACAAAAACGCGCGAAAAGGGGAGAAAGTCGACAAGATATAAATAACAGGAATCCTCTTTTCCCAAGGGGAGAATGGGATCCCCTTCTGTTTCACTGATTAAACTTCAGCTGCACACAAAAAGGGGAAGGTTCATTAGATACATAAATAGATGAATGGTCGTACTATACATTGGGGTCTTATTCTCGGGGTTGTGACAACGGAAATATTTGCCCTTATGTGAGTTTGAGGAATGAGGAGCCGTCACACACACAATCTTATCACTCATTCTTAAGTAGGGGTGAATTCTTAAAAAGAGTGCCGTAGACTCCCTTTTAACCGGCCTCGATGTAAATGTTGTATATTTTGTAAAAGGAAAGGTTAATTTATTTTCTATGGATGGAAGAAGAATTTGATTAATGAGCCAATTTATTGCAAAATTTGTATGTGCCAAGGAGAGAAACTCGAAATGTACTGTGCAATATTCTTCTGCTGCAGTCCCGAAATTGAACAACTACATAAGTTTGCCCATTTTACATCGTATTTAAATTAATGTAATAATTCCTATTTGCTTTAAAACATTTATGATTAAAATTATTTTATTTTCTTTAATTAATTACATTTCCACCATTTGAACGAAATTTACATTGAAATAAACAATATTTTTGATATTAGTAAACGATTAAAATGGTAGAAGAGGGCATGAAAATATTGATTTTTATTATTTCGGTGAAAAAAAATGTCCACTATCACAATTATGACATCAACAACGATAAAAAAAAGTATGTTTATTCGTTTTACTGAAAACGAGCGTTTTATTTGCACGTGTGTAGGCAGTGGCGTATATAAGGGGTGGGCCGAAGGGGCCCTGGCTCCCCCCGAAATCCGGACTTGGTGTACCAAAACAAGCTAAAACCCTGTTTTTTAGGCACAAATTTCAAAAACTCGGACTAGGTGTACAAAAACCGATTAGAAATACTATATTTAGGGTCAAATTTCCAAAAACTCTCTGTGGGAGGACCCCCAGATCCCCTTTCCTACTTAACACTCTATTATTTTCAACTTGTTTTTATATTAAGTTCACCCAAATGCAAATCCTATCTACAGGGTGTATCTGAAATGGTGCAACAAACTTTCAGGGATGATAGTACTCATCAAGACGAACAAGAATCGGTATAGAAAGGGGGGTCCCAGATCAAATCCCAGGGAGTTAAAAATGGAGCGACACCCCAAAAAAATCATTGAAAAATTCAATTTGTAGAAGAACTACTATTAGTAAAAACTTAATTATGGTCTTAAAAATTGTGGTTTAATATGATCTTTAAAATTATCTCAAAAGTCTTCACTTTAAAATTTGTTTTATTATGAAAAAAGTTAAAAAACACAAAAAATGTGAAAACTCTGCCAAAACTTTATTTTGTATTTCGAAATCCTTTCTTTTGATTTGATAATCTGAAAGATCATAGTTGAAAACCCTTAAGTCCAAAGTTTCACGTAAATACAATCAATATTGAACGCTTGAGATCCTGTTAAAGTTTGTTTTTTGCGTGCGAAAACAGCTGTTCTGGAAACAACTCTGGAAAACTGCTAGCGCACGCAAAAAACAAACTTTAACAGGATCTCAAGCGTTCAATATTGATTGTATTTACGTGCAACTTTGGACTTAAGTGTTTTCAACTATGATCTTTCAGATTATCAAATCAAAAGAAAGGATTTCGAAATAAAAAATAAGGTTTTGGCAGAGTTTTCACATTTTTTGTGTTTTTTAACTTTTTTCATAATAAAACAAATTTTAAAGTGAAGTCTTTTGAGATAATTTTAAAGATCATATTAAACCACAATTTTTGAGACCATAATTAAGTTTTTACTAATAGTAGTTCTTCTACAAATTGAATTTTTCAATAATTTTTTGGGGTGTCGCTCCATTTTTAACTCCCTGGGATTTGGTCTGGGACCCCCTTTTTATACCGATTCTTGTTAGTCTTGATGAGTACTATCATCCCTGAAAGTTTGTTGCACCATTTCAGATACACCCTGTATAAATATAAATAAAAAATTCGGACTAGGTATACCAAAACCGGTTAAAAACCTGTTTTTAAAAGTCAAATTTTAAAACTTTTTTGGGGGTGGACCCCCAGACCCCCCTTTGATACTTCGAACAAAATTATTCACAACTTTATTTTATAATAAGTTCTTTTAGATTTAAATTTTAACAAAAATATATAGAAAGTTACATTGAACGTAATAAATTTGCTTGGGAGGGGGTGAAAAATAATTTTGGGCCCCTCCCGAAATAAATTTCTATATACGCCACTGTGTGTAGGAGCAACTGGATCGCAACAACTTCAAGTACAATTTAAGTAAATTTGATAATAAACAAGTCTCTCCCTTCATTTTCCCTTCTCAAACGTGAGTAACAAAAGTACGGGTAGTGCAACAACAGAAAAACCCTCCAAAAGAGCCGTTAAAAGATAAAAAGCCCAAGATCGCCATTTGCGGACGAACCTCATCATTCCCCCAGACAATAACATGTTAGTTGACACGTGTATTCAATTTCGCATATACCCTCCACGCCCTTCATCACAGAAAGGGGCGCACTAACCATCGAACAAACTTCGTCGGCGCTGACAAAATGACCGAAAGAAAATAGAGAGGGCATTATTCCAAGAAATAGAATAGTGTCCGGCCCAACCCTTGCGATGAGAGCCACCTGGTGGAAACTATCCATCTGATGCCCACCCAGCTGCTATTGATTGATCTGCCCCAAAGAATGGAAATTATATTTCTCGATTCCTTCCCGACGAAAAAATGTTCCTCAACTTGATTAATGCATGTTAAAGTACTCTTTTCCGAGACGAAATCTGGACCCGCGTAAGGCCATTCATCTTTCGCAGACTCGCATTTACAAATAGAAATATGATAGATATCATTAAAGGTCTGTAATGGACAATCTGTTGGGGGGACGTTAATTCCCCATTGCTGGGTTTGAAGATGAATGCGTTTTAGAGGGATCAAATATTGAGGTTTCTTGAAATGGAACTGGTTTCGCGACTGGGATGTGGGAGATATAAGGCTAAATTGCATTTTAGAGGCTTCGTTTGGAGTTTGGTTAACTGAATAAACTAATTATAAAAAAACCAAGATAGTCAATGAATTCATGTACATTACATGTTGTGAATAAAAACTCAAGGATTTTGAACATTGCCATTCGTTAGTTTCTTTCTACTTTTTTTTATAAAAATAAGCTATTTGAATCCATTTTATCCATTCTACTCTAGATTAATGAACAATTTCTCTCCCAAAACTAACATCCATGTTCATTTTTATCAGAAGAACGTGAATATTATAAATGGATTTTTTACTTGGACTTTTATTTATCGTTCTATTTCTAAGAAAATATTTATATAGGTAATTTGTAAATTGGGTATTAATTTAAAAGTTGTAAATTTAACACACGACTAACTAAAAATTTCGTTCAGTTGTATTTTTTGTGCCTGTCTAAAATCCGAGGTAAAATCTCCCCACGGGTTTTCAATTTGATAAATTTTCTTCTTTTCGAGTTAAGCTGTAAATAGAGAGGAAATATACTTTGCTTACACTTACCCAATTAGTAATTCATGTTACTAAAATCTTATGCTCTGTTCTACTTTTTGGGTAGAAAGTATTATCTCAATCGGTAGAATATCTGCAATTAGTTATGGGGTAAGTTCATAAAAGCGCCACAGATCGATGTTACGTATATAAAGTTTACTAAAGAGGACCAAAGTGTTTTCGCAATTTATAGTTATCTATATATTTGCTATTACAGAATATTTATAGAGAGACATAAAAAGAAAAAACAAAATTCAATCACTAGCTTTTCAATATAATGGTTAGGGGGAGAGCAAGCATTTAAGCATCCTTCTGCTTTTGTCACCGATGACTAACTACTTCACCGAATTTCAACAAACAAAACATCCTTGAAAAAGCATTTAAACAAATGGGATTTCCAAGCCCTTTCGCAGGAATAGATTAAAAATCTTAATCTCAAAACAACCGCCAAAAGACAAGCAAGAAAAATTTCAACAAAGAACGATAAAAATCATCTGAGAGAGAAAGAAGAATCCCCCTATCCGTTGCAACCAACCAACCAACGGTAGGTAGTGATTAGTGTCGGCTAATAGCATTCTTTCCAGCCGAGTCACTAAGCTGTTGAAAAAGAGGAGAAGAGCCGATGATCGAGAGCAATGATCAACAGGCTGAGCAGGGAGGGTCAGCAGCAGCAGACCACAGAGTCCACTGCCTGTCAAGATATGGCGCGGCTGAAAGAAACACGCTTGAAAAATGACAGCAATAAGAGCAGCTCCGAGAGAAAGTGCTCAAGATGCTTGGGATGTTTCTAATGGGAAGCCCTATCCGAACCTTTGTGGGGAGCTATTTCCAATATCGAAAATATTGCGTAAAGACGTTTCCAAGTGCGGCGTAAATATGTCGGAATTGGGGGAATAAAAATGGCGAGGCTTCTCCCTCGGTGGGTATAAAATATGTTTCTACAATTGATCAGTTAGGTTTTCTTTTCATTTGATTACTAGACTTTGGATGTGTATAGGCTGTGGCGTAATGTGGGGGGGGCATTTTTGGGAATGTTGCGTAGTTGAATTTGTTATTCGGGGAGAACGGGCTTGTAAATGCGATGTTAAGGGAGGGGACGTTTGGAGTGTTTCGAATAAAATGAGACGGTTGGGGTTTTTTTGTGGATTCGGAAATGTTTTGGGCTCAATTTGGAAGAAGTCTTTAAGGAAATTTTTTATTGTCATTAAAGAAATTTTACCATTTTGTATTTCCATGCGTGACTCACACTACAAATAAGCTAATTTCAATCTTAAAATCACAACTGATGGATTATTATTTGATTAAATTAGATCTACCTTTGGTGTCCTATTGTTGATAGTTGGTTTATACGTATACGAGCTACTAAATTTAATTTATTGATTTTCTGCTTTTGGCAAATTCGCGTTGTAACTCACACTACCTGGAAGGGTAGTGTGAGTCACAACATAGATTTTACACAAATACAGAAAATCTACATTAAAATCCATTAAATTAAGTAGCTTGTATATAAAACTAGCCATCAACAAAGGAAAACCAAGAGTACATCTAATTTAAACGCATAATAATCATTCAGTTGTGATATTGAGATTCAAATTTAGCTAATTTTTAGTGAACCTTACGTATGGAATCGGTCCATTATACATTTAAAGTTCAGAAGATTAGAATACATGCAAACGTCGTGTAACATAAACAGAATTCAAAATAAAAATTCCATTCAAAAAGACACGGGCAATGAGTTGACTAATTTACCTGCGTACTTATAAAGAAAACTTTCCCTTATATCTTTCAATTATGTCATAAATTGTTAGATAAATTGAAGCACTTAAAAATCATAATAAAACTGAATTAGCTTTTTTCACATTAACTCTTCAATTTTTCAGCTTCAACGACAAATGTTGAGATGCTTTATTTTAAAACTATGAACACATTAAGAGAGCGGTATCAGAAATAAATTTACGTCCTAGTATTAGAAAACATTATCAAAACTGCACCCTTTTTTATTATTACTTTCAAGGGAATAGCTCCAAGAAACTTCCACGTTGTTTTCTAACTACCTATAAATTCAATTCAAGCGTTTATCGTTTAGAGAAACACCCACCTTGGCCTTTCCTTTGAAAAATGCCCAACAAGCCTTAAGTGTCGCCCCGACTTAAATAACTGCCACCCATTTTACAAATTTCTCCCGCCTCGGAATACAAGGATAAAAGCCATCTAGTTCACTAGAAAAAGCATGGCTTAGCTCTTGGGATTTTCAAGGTCTATCGTTTCCAAGAAGAAACACGTAGCACCCGGCTGTCTGCCTTCTATTTTTGAGAATCTTCGATAAATATACGATTTTGGAGACGCACTTTGGAAAGGCCATAAAAGTATCGCCTTTGGCTGTGGTCCTCTGTCTTTTTAGGGTGACGGCCTTCGAGGAGGAACAACGTTGGATATAATGGCCGGCTTTTTAGGGGTTACTAAAGGGAACTGCAGTGGAGGAGCTCCGTCAAAACTTCGGTTTGGAACCAATTTTGAGACCATACTCGCTAGAAAATTTTGCGTATGGTCATGTTAAGAATATACGTGTCTCTCCACTGAAGGGGGAAAGAATTCAAAGCTTATTTATATTCTTCATTTCCAATTCGATATAAAAAATTTTTAAAAAACACGTTTCACATTATCAGATTCCTTTTATGAATGTAAAATTATTATTTTTATTTTTCAATCACCAAAAAAAGGTCTACATTACGTCCATGGTATTCTTGATTCCTAGAGTGTTGTTTGTGTATCTCATTAATTTACAAACTAATTATTGTTTTAAAATTAGTTATGTAAATTTTTGTGCATAAAATATTACTCATAAAAGTACATGATTAATTCAGTATTCAAAGTTATATAACAAGTTATTTTTAAATTCCCATTCTATGCTATAGTACAGATTATTTCATATAAATAAATATATCTTAATTCGTGTCCTGTTTTTAGGCTGTAAAAACAAGATTTTAGTCAAAAGATAAACATTTTAAGTTAATTTCATGCCTTAGTTTAAAAGTTTCCGTTAGTATGTGTTCATGAAATTTTTTATGTAACTATTTTCGCCAAAATTTACAAAACATAGTCCTATTTTCCTAGGTATAAGATTTTATACTATTATGTACCTAAAATGAAATCACTTCAAATCGTTATACTACTTCTTTAATTTAATATAACATCTACCTTTCGTAATTAATCGCAATTTTCGTAATTAATAATTAAGATGTTTAAAAATAATATTCCAGCTCAGTTTTACAATCAAAACAAAACAAATTCCCAACTCTCTCCGACGGATCTAAACCAAATGGCAAGGAATAATGCACCAGGGATTACACTACCCCAATCCATTCCTTCATAAAGAGACACGGGCGAAACTTAAGTAATAAGGACACTAACGGATAAGAGAAATCCTTAATTATTTCCTCCCAGCTCATTAAGCGGTGAAAGGTTCTGTCAACAGCCATAAAACGCTTGTCCGACGTCGCACCGTGTCCAACATCCCCCACCGAATACGCACGCCACTCAACCTTTAGGCCTCTTTAGAAAATCTATCACTTTGTGAAATCCCCTCTGAAATTAAGGCGTTGATGGCAACTCGTTTATTAAATTGTGCGGTTCGATTGTTCTCGAGGAATAGATTCCGGGAGAGGGGTATCATATTCCTCCTCTGACAACGGCGGATTCCGCTATCTTAATGGGAAGTTCTCTGTTTGTCAGCAAATATTACTGGGCGCAATCGGATATCTCAAGCTGCTCGAGCGGTGGAGAGTAGCTAAAGATAACTGCTACCTTTAAATTAGACAAGGCTGCCGACAGTCAATAAGCGGCCCGCTTCCCATGCAAATCAGATGCGATTGTGACGGCTCAATTGGGAGGGGGATGTCGAGGAAAAATGTCGAGGAAAAGCAACTTTTCTACCCTTTTAATTATTATTTGGGACCGATTTATAGTTTTAGTTAGTTTATTTTTATTATAGTTAAATAATGATTTTATGGCCAAAAATCTTCAAGCTATTAAATAGGGTTGTCTGGATTACCATCCTTTTTTGGTACAGATATTTCCTTTTAGCACATAAATTTGTATGGCCCTATACCATGTGCGAGCGTGATGCAAAATCTAGTTGGTACAGGTTGTTATGTCACTGAAATTTGATACCTATATGATATCGATACCAATAATGTTGGTTCATCTGGCAATTTTGCCATCAATTAGAAAACGAACGTTAGTTGGATTTATTGTACCAACTATAAACTGCTATTCAAAAACCAAAAACTGAAATTTGGCATATTCTTACTTTAACTACTTTATTGGTGTGTATGTGGACAGAAATATTAAAAAAAGTAATTTGTTTAATGTCAAGTTTATGAAAAGCACATTCTTTCTTCACACATTCTTTGATTCAGGGGATTAATGGAATGCAGTTGGTAAGTTTTTCTTATAAAAATTTGTTGATCAAAAACATTTTCTTGCCCAATGACAACTTCGCTGATAAAATGAAATCAAGTATCCCTTTTTATACATTTGCGAAACAAGTTAAAAATTGCTTATTTCCCCCATAACGGTAAAAAAAAGATTATTTCCATGATGGTTTTACCATAAATTTCAATTCAGAAACGATCTCTCACAAAATACCACTTTCTTTCTCAAGAAAAAAGCCGCGAACATTCGAGCTCAACCCAAATTTGTCCACATAATCAATCTCGCGACACAAATTCGTTTTCCCACAGCCCGAAAACCTCGCATGAAACGCGCATTACAAAAACCCCGCGCAGAAACAAAACAATTTAATCCATATAGAAAGTGAGAAAACAAAAATCTCCTCTCCAACCGAACCCCATTTCCAATATATTCCGCCGGTCGGTCGGTCGAACTGTTGCCATGCGCCGCAACCAAATATCGCAGTCGATTCCGGCGGCAAACATTCCGTCATATGTTGGAGAAGTGTTTATACAGCCGAATCCCATCCGTAATTCATGTAATGCGATAAAAAATTAAAGGTGAAAAAGATGGATACGAGAGAGCCTAGGAAGAAAATAAAAGGAAAGGGGGCGAAATAGAAAGGTCTTCCACCGGGGTGATCACACAAGTCTATTGAATTCCTGGAGGAACCATAGCTGTGAAATCGATTTGCAGCGCTCTGTCCCCTTTGCCGATTTTTTTTTCGCTTTTCCCTGAGAACATTTGGATGGGGGAAAAGAACTCGAAGATAGTCATTTCCAAATAGACTATCATCCCACTATTCGGTTCAAGAGGCCTATTACGCTTCTAATGGTACATCCGGTGGTTTCGTTAGATGCTTTTGTAAACTCTTCCTTCTCGAGGAAATCCTAGCCATTCCCTTGAAAGAAGACTCAATTAAATATTTCAGACCCATTTATTCGCTTTGTTTCGATTTGATTCCCTGGACCGTCTTTGGAGGCAGAGTTGGTCGTCTTCTTTCGTACACGATTCTAGATCGCTCGCTTATCACCAAATTACTCTTTTTAAGCCTTGCTTTAAAACAATTTATTATACGGCCCCAGTAGAAAAGTCTTGAAAAAAATTCTGAAAATTTGTATGAAAAACAGATTTATTCTTATAAAATTCTTTATGTGTTTACATTCGGAAAATTTTTTCAAGGGGACGGCAAAATATTTTTAAGAAAACTGAATTGCACTCTACTATTGTTTCTGCTAAAAGTATCGTAGTATCAAGTTCGCAGTCTTTTTTTACTTAATAAGTTATAAAACTTATAATTTCCTATAATTTGTAACAGAAGTAAAAGCAGTGCGATAGGATATAAAATATTATTATTACGTACTTATCGAGTGTCTTAGTACAAAACAATAAAGTATTTAATGCGTTTGAAGGATACTACATTTATGTAGCAACAAACCAATTTTGAAAACATGTGAACTACGGTTTTTATTTATTAGTTATTGTGTTCTATAAAAAAGCTGCATCTAACTGAAAAAGTTATTATAAATCTGTATCGTTTTAAAAATAAAAAGATAAAAGAGGATAAAATTAAAACCTTGCTATCCACAAGATACTAGTCTAAATATTACTGTTACTTAAAAGTATCCCTCGGTATTATTTTACACTATGTTATAAAGGTATAATTCACTCCAAGTGTTCTTAGTTCAATAAAAGTCCTCTCACATTGCAAATTTGGGAAAATCCTAATGAAAAGATAAATCAAATTATAAAATATAGTTCAACAGAACATATTCCTCAAAATGGTAATAGTATTCCTAAAAGTTTAAACAAATCCCTACTTTAAAAAAACTGAGTCATTTTTGTTCGAGTATTGCTGAAGGGATAATGACATAAAACTATTTCCCGATAGAGAGTGCGGCACAAAGAATCCTCCCCTTGAGGACACTGTCAAGCCTAGCTGCCATAACTCCTCCCCAAATATTAATTCTACTCTAAAAACTTATTTCTAAGAAAAAAATGTATTCTCCTGCTCATTCTAACCCTAACCAAAAGATTCAAAACTAAAGCAATACGAAAATCATTCATTCGCATCTCAAAATAATACTCCATACTCAGAAAAGTTTTGAAACCACTACTCCTTCAATTCAACGACAAAACCATTTTGATCACGCGGGGGAAACGAGACAGATATGGAGTCATTTTCTGCAACGGGAGAGAACACCAAAAACAATGCAACGCACAAAAAGCCCTCCCCCCCGCAAGACTCACCCCCAAGATTAGCATCCTAAAAGAGGGGGAGGGAAGTCCCACCCCAATGACTTGATCCGGTGCTTTCACGCTTAAATAATTACCGTTGACTCACTGCTCCTTTCGGTGGGAGCATAATTGATGTTCGTCCCCGCCCAATTAAAAGGCCCACTTGCGGGGAGATAAAAGATATCATCTCGCCCGCTGTCACTGTCATGACGAACAAGTGTGTCATCGGGACGAGAACACTGCTAACAAGCAACAGTTGTTTTCTTTGGGAGTGCGGAAGTCGCAGGGCCGTCCTCCCCTCCGCCGTTGTTGAGCATTGGAAACAAGTCTTAATTAGAAAATATCCAGCTTGTTCGCAGATGATACTTGGCACTGCGTCGTGAAAGGGACTTCAAGGCGCTTGTGTTGGGTGCAATGTTTTGAAAGGCGCCGCAATATGCGTCTTTGTGTTTTGTATTTAGGTGGGGGAATATTGGCCTCCGTTGATACAACGTGGATTTTTCTAAATTAGTAGGGTTATTTGATTTGCGCTGTCTCTAAGGCCACGGTCACCCTGTGCGCAGAATCAGGCGGATCTTATCGGGCAGTGGATTTCTACCCCACTTTTTTGTTCGCTAACTGACCTCAACTAACCACACAAAGAGATCGGGAAGATACGCCTGATCCAGTGCTCAGGATGACCGCACTAAAGGATGTACCGGGAATTGAATCTGCAGCGTACTAGTCTAGTGGTCGAGGACCGTTTCCACGCTTGCGTTTAGTTGCAACCAAATGACAAATCCGAGGCCGGCAAAAATGAAAAATATTTCCTTCGGTCAAGAACCAAATGCCATAGTGGATGTGCAGGTATTATAACATCTCGGGTACTTTTGTGGATACTTTGTGTGGGTGTACTCACCGATTGCCGTACTGCAACCAAACGCAATGGATGTTAATTTCTGCCCTTGGGTGTGATGATAATTGAATGTCCCACCCTTTAAAATAGGGTTGTGCGAGCGCGTGCGTGTGTGTGTGGCGCGCGGGTAGCAGATGATACTGGGATCCAGTCCACTGATGCCCGCTGGGTACCGCAGACCGCAGAGTAGACAATTCAATTCTTAGGACAATTCACGGGTCAAGAATGATTAATCCAAGTACCCACCCATTCGTTAAAAAGCAAGTACGTTTGAGTTTACACTAATAATGAAGAAGTATTAGTGGGTGAGAGTGTTCCCTACTATCTACAACTAAAAGTAACTAAATGTTTTTTTCACAAATGTTCGTTTTGTTGTAAAATATAGGGGAATCATACTTCAAATTAATATCCAACGCATTACTCCATAACGCAATTCTTCAAATTGTTATTGCAAAACAGTATTGATGAATAAAATTGCAAAGTGCGTTTTGAATAAACATAGTTTTTTCACCAATTTTTTTTTACTTTGAAGCATTTCACTGAAGTTGTGACATAGGTGTGGTGTAACCACAAAAAAAATAATTGAATCTTTCTTTGGGTCTCTCAAGAGGTTATATTGAAAATATACTTTCTAGGATAAGCGATTGTGATATATTTATTTTCACTTTACATTGTACAAGATGCATTTGCATTCAAAAAACCAAAAATCTCAAATTTTATGACGAATTTTTTCATTTTAACCATAACTCGAATAAATTTCAAATTTATTGAGAAACACTGACATTCAGTATTATCCATATATTTCGGCACAACATAATTTTAACTGAAAAATTTGTTGAAATAATAATTAACAGCACACCGTCACAAGTTAGAGTAAAAATTTTTCATTAAATTTTAATCGTGTTTTTATAATCCAAAAAATTATTTTTCTTATGTGTTTTAGTGATAATGGCAATCGTTGGGGGATTTTAAAGTATGTGTCTGAATTGTATGTTGTTCGCATTACAGTTTCTTTTAACTGTTCTGGACCAAAACTTTTAATGGCGTAAAGTTTTTATAATGTGCAAGTAATAAACAGACAGTATAAAAACAGGATATGTCCCAAGGAATGGTTTTTCCTTTACTTTCTTTAAATTTAAATCCTGAAGTTTGAAAAATCAATATTCTCATAACTCTTTTTGCCAGAGAGGAACACAGCTTAGGGGCAAGCAACTTCGCAAATTGGAGAGGGGTATTTTCACTATTGGAAATCGTTAAAAATTTCCTCATCCAATTACCTATGACTTTTACTAACGAACATTCATCGAAGAAAAGTTTTGGTCAAATTAAAGGGGGGAGTTTAGAATAAGAAACAATAATTAAATAAAGCAAATAGAGACTGAAATTACAAAAAAAGTACAAGCTCTTCTTCAAGCATTCGAAGTTTTCAAACTTTGAAAAAAATTCCGAGGCAATATAAAAATGGGGTATAAAATGTTGGAAAAGAAAGTGGAGACAACTGTTTCCCAATCCTCACAAGTTTTACTTAAAAACTTTTCTTGAGAGAGCAAACATTCTTAATGCCAAGGTTAAGAAAAAAAGTAGAGATAAGAAAATTGAAAAAGCGTTTTGACAGCGAAACTTTCAGTTGAATAAATTACATTGAGAGTGAGGAAAGTATTTTTATTCGATGTCGCAAATAAATTTGAAGTATGTTTATCTACCATATGAAGCGAAAAACTCACCGAGACAAGAACTTCTAATAAACTACGGAGAAAGGAATATACATAAGTCATCCAACATTTTCAAGCTTACCTGGAAAGAAAGAAAATAAATAAGTATGCTTAGAAATAACAACAAAGATGTTACAAAATAAATTGAATGTATTCAATACCTAAAATTATTTCAAGTCTTTCCTCAAAGAGCTTACATAGGTACTTGGAAAACTGAGACGTATAAACTCAGCTTTATTTCATATCTTTTCAGAACATTTATATAAATTTCTTAATTTTACTAATTATCAACACAATAATAAATAACAATTAAAAAATGTGTTGCATAATAAACTAATAGAGAGATAAATAATTAGTATAAAATAAATATTATAAAATTGAAAAATAATAACTAAAAGAGAAAATAAAGAAATTCTAACAACTGAAGGGTTTTAAAGAGAATAAGAACATAAGACATCGATTAGTGAAAACAAGGATTATTGTTTTCCAATCTTATTTTTTAATTAAAAATAAGTGCTAATGTTCTAAATGCAGGATTCAATTTTTCTGTATTCACAAAAAAATATTCTTCTAATAAAACAAATCAGTGTAATAAAAATACTGCGGGAATAACAGCTTAGATTTATCCAACCTTCAAACTATAGAAACTATTACTTTAAGCAGTGTTTCAACCTTCTAGATTCCCGACTTTGCTACGAGAATATTAAAGCGCACTTGAGCAATGGCGAATAAATAGCAGAGGTATTTAAGCTGGAATTTATATAAGGGGCTAGTTTAATGGAGAAACAGCATGTGTAAGATATCTAAATGGAAAGATCTTGTAAAGCATTCGCTCCCCCATTGTGTAACTGAAAATGAGCAATTATTTCGTGTTCGCTTATAGCTATGCCTGGAGTGAGAATCACATCCAATACATTTCTGATGCTTGTTGTAGACACAGTTCCTCTTTCTCTCTAATTAATCTTAATTAGAATGGATCTGAAGTCGTGGAAATATTACACACTTAATGCATTCCGTGTAGAAAGAGTTTATTTTAAATTATATTAATGGTTGTATTAAAATATGGACTTGCATAAGACATTGATACTGTAACATTATTTATAATACCCCAGGGAGTTTAATCGAAAATTCTTATAAGAATATACAGACTTCTTATACTTTCAAAATCAACGACACACATAGTTTATTTTGAATAAATCTGTAAATTTTTAGTTCTCTCAAATATCCGAATAAAAAATTGAGGTAAAAAAATTGTAAAGTAAGGGGAATACAAAGTAAAAAAAGGTGTTAAATGTTATGTTGTTATTATTAGTGTTATGTGTTTTTATTAGTTATTCATGTGTTATTATTAGTTATATGTAAAGATTTAGTATGTTGATAAAGTGGGTGGAAAGCATAATTCGTCACCTTCTTATAATTGTTAAAAAAACTACAAGTTTGTACTTAAAAATCCGATTTTAATAAGAGAAAAGTTATGCGTCATATATGTATACCTTTATGTAAGACAAAAGAAATCTTATATACTTTTGTTTCGAGCATTTTTGATGGACAGCATAAAAAAAGGAAAATAAGTTATTATTTTTCTTTACAGTTCAATCTAAGGTTTAGGCAAACCTGAGCTTAATAAGAAAATATTTTTCCTTCCAAACCTAATAAATTTCTTGCGATGCTTGTATCTTTGGCAGTTGAGATAGTGCGCTTGAAATAGCGAATCGGACGTCTTTTCTTGTGGCATGGTCAAAGGAATGGTATACGATAAAAACTTTTGTGTATAGGTTTTCATTTTCCTATCCATCAACGTCATCCGTTGAAAATTTCACTACCGAAAACTTCTTAGTTTTCGAAAAAGAAAAATGACACCCCTCAAATGGTAAATAAGAGACAAGAACTAAATTCTATTTAGGTTTCTTCTAAAGAGCCCTTATAAGAAGACACCCAAATCCTTTCGAAGCTAGGATTTACCTGCATAGATATATTTATCGATACATAGTGCCGGATTTGAAGGTACCAAAGCAAACATTTGGTAGAAATAGATTTTCCTGTTTGCCTAACAATTGTTTCCGATATCGGAACTCTTCATCCTTGAAATTGGCAGGTATTTAGTTAAAACTTATTTTACCATGCTAGCGACAAAGAGAGACGCATTTTACCTACAAGTATAATTAACTTTTATTCTACATAGAAGTAATTGGGGGGAGATTGAGCATATGAGCCGTTAATTTTAAAAGTGGTATAAGTAAAAAAATTAAAAATTAGTTATTTTGTTTCATATTAACATGGACTGAAATAATCCGTTCAAATTTGAAGAAAATTTCATTTCTACTTTTAAATCTATTTTTTCATGTTTTTAATTTAATCAAACCAAACATTAAATGCATCGATACAATA
This sequence comes from Tetragnatha versicolor, assembly GCA_024610705.1. Classification (NCBI taxonomy): domain Eukaryota; kingdom Metazoa; phylum Arthropoda; class Arachnida; order Araneae; family Tetragnathidae; genus Tetragnatha; species Tetragnatha versicolor. Next base: position 746,771 of record JANDEH010000068.1, read on the forward strand.
AAAAGAGGACTTCTTACACTTTCAAAATCAACGACACATATAGTTTATTTTGAATAAATCTGTAAATTTTTAGTTCTGTCAAACATCCGAATAAAAAATTGAGGTAAAGTATGGGAAATACAACATAAAACATGTTATTTCACATAAATAATAATTGTAAATAGTACCTCAAAGAGACATCTACAGCATGTTAGTTCAAAAATCCGTTGCTTTTTCGTTTTCAAATTTACGTACTACTTCACTTCACTTCACTGTTAGTCTTTCGTTGCCATATCCAAAAGTAAGAAATTTTGAAATTTTCAAAAATTTTAACCAAGTTTTAAAACACTACTTCTGTAATTATGATAATTTCGGTATGATTTTTTACCCCAACATAATCTAAGTTATTGTCCATGGAACTATAATTTACATTTTTGATACTTGTAATAGTTTTTAATAAAAAAATTTTCCCTATCACCTATAATATATCATGAAAATAAACACATTTTTCATTTTAATACCTTATATTATACTCTGAATCCTTAATAGGAATTCATAGTTTTTAAAAACACTATGGTTAATATATATGCAGAGTTTCAAGTTAAATAGTCCAGTAGAAAAAAAGCCTTAGGATTTTAAATGCTAAAAAAGTTGTTTTGAGAAATATTTATTTTGAAAAATATGTGGTAACTGTGCTTAATAATAATTGAAAATTGTTTGTGCTTAGAATCCGTGCATCACTATGAAATTTGCAGAATCAATTTATGAGTATAAACATCGATTTGAGGGCAAATTCCTTAACTTGATATTTTGACCGATTTGGAGGTACTGAGTCCCCTTAAATATTACAGAAACTACTTAAATAACTGTGATTTACCAAAAAAAGCTGTTAAGAAATTTTAAGAAGATAGTGTGTTCGGTATTTTTTTTATTTTGGGGTTAAAAATTTCTTCATTTATACATTTTGATCAAAAGAATTTTCTGCAAAATGACAAAATTTCTTTAAATGATAATTTTTATAAAAATCTGGAAATTTTTTTTTATCTCTTCTAGACAAAAGGGGGAAACTTTTGAGACCTGAAATATTATATTTATTGAAATAACTATTCAGATCCTATTCAAAAATAGATGAACATATATCAGAAGAATATTTATTAATTTATAAAAGGTTTGGAAAATAAAATACAATAGCAGTAATTAATTCTAAGGTAAAATTGTTAAAAAAACGGCATTTAAATCAACCGTTTGTTAAATAATATTTCTTTATTCTTCCGAAAACTTAAGTACACTGTAAAAATAATTCTGTAAAGAAACAGAAAATTTCTCGCAGCACAAGTTGCCAGAAAAGTTTTGTAAGCAGAAAAATCCTGTAAACAGAAAAAAGCTGTAACCTACAGGTAAATGCTGTGAACAGAAACTTTCTGAGCTTTTTTTTAATTTTAACAAAATAAAAACTGTGAAGAGAACCCTCGACCTACTGCATGCAAAGCACGCACGCTACCGCTGCTCCAACGAGGATTCAGTAAAAGTAGAAATTATCCGAATATGTTTCTTTCTCTACGAACTGAAACTTGTATTTAGCTCCAAAGCGTGTTGGGTGTTGCCAATAGCTGTTTTCGTTTCCGCTGCAGAAAGTTTCTGTTTAAGTACAGATTAGCTAAAAAACTAGAAAAAAGCTGTTTTTTACATAAAATAAATAGAAGTGCGGCGGGAATGTTACATGACAGATATCCCTGTAAACATAAAGTCATTTTTATTGAAACTTTCTGTTTTTCTACTGTTTTTTTACAGTGTAATATTTTAAAATGTTCCTTTTACATTTAATACTATAAAATCTTTTTAACATATCACGGGGCGTTGAACTCCCTTAATGTTACGAATTACTCACTCTCTATAATATTTATGCAAGTTCTATGCGTCAAAACAGTAACTAGTTAAAAGTTGTTTTTAATATTCACTGAATAATTAGCTTCCCTGTTCATGCAAAAGAGCTATAAACTGGTCGAAATGGAGCAATGGAGTGCATTTTTAAGCAGATTTTTTTTTCCTTACAGAGAATACACGATACAGAGCTTATGACTGGTACAATGGTTAGAAGCACGCACATTTATTTTTACGTCATTAGTACAGTAGACCATTTCAAAACTCAAGCGTTACCTGTAGCAACTGAAAAAGAGGTTAACAATGGAAACCCCAACACAATATTTTCCCAACTGATTTTTTTAATCAAAAATCCAACGATCTTTTTTTGATAGAAAAGTCTGGAGTTTTTGCTTGACTAGAATGTAATAGTTCCGTTTGGAAACAAAGCATATAGTATGTAATAGAGCTAGGCATACTATCAAAATAAAGTCGTTTGATGAAGATACATTTCTAGTAGAGATTTTATCATTCTAACCGAAATGAACAATGGATATCACAAAATAACTAGTTCTTTGAAATAATGAAACTTTTGTTTTGTTAAACAGAATAACCAGTTATTTTTGCTACTTTTAAACCACTTTAAATTTCTGAAATTCTATAACAAAGAAGAGAAGGAATGATAGAGGGCCTCCAAAAGTTTGGGTGCAACACATATTTAAAATGTTTAAATATCTCGAAAAAAAAATGGCTCATAAAAACAAGAATTTGGAGAAAATTAGCGCAAAACAGCCATCCATTTATTCCTAACTCATTCATAACTTAGCAAAAACATAACTTACAACTAAAAAATGTCCGTCCAAGGAAGACAACAGTTTTATGTAAATAACGTCATATATATTTTCTACTAAATTATTAATAAAAATTGAAAAAACATAAGATAAAGTTTCAAAATGTTGATTTTTATAGTAGGTTTTCTGTAACTTCAAACAAACTGTACAATTTTTACAGTTAAACAGGTGACCATCTTTCCTACAAATGTGTTTCAAGAACTTGTTACTGCCATTCATAAACTTCTATTGTTACTAGCATTTATTTCAAAACGGTCGTTTCAAACATAAATGTCATTGTTCTTAAATTCTGATGGTTAGTGTATTTGTATTACTGCTAAATTATTTTAACGGGTTATTTTTGCCCAAGTTTTACCAAAAATAAAAAGGTTACAATAAAACATATTTTAAAGTTATTTTTCCTTGTTAAAATATAAATCGCTTGTATTTTTAAACTTTATTATTAAAGTCAAAAAGAATGAGTTTTACTACTATTATTTTTAAAAATCCAAGACTTATACCAAATAAGAAATAAGCGGTGAAACTAAAAACAACAGCCATTGAAAATGTTGACATTTCAACTAAAAACAATATTTGACACTCCAATTATCATGCATATACATTTCTTTACCGACATAAAAATGCGACTTTAAAAGGTCAGAAGCTAAAAAAATAACCCCAAAATTTATAAACTAGAGTAGTAGTTTAATTTTTCACACATTGGGAATCAAGATATAAAAGAATAACTAGTGACCCGAATATGAGGTACGTTTTTAGATGAAATGCCGGTTATGATTTCATATAAGAGCAAAAACTACCCGTCAATCTTACCGATGCCTTTCGATTCTGAATTGGGTCAAAACATGAACGATTATGTTACGGTATGCAAATTACCACTTACTAGCAGGTCAACCGCATTTATTTTAGATAGTATCCTCATTCTCAGCTCCTTTTTGATAGGGTCATGACATTGTCAGTGGGTCAGACATTTAAATTACGATGGAACCTTTGCCCTGGACAAAGAGTTAAAAGTAGTTCTGGAGTTCTCTAAAAAATCTAGTTTATGGAACATATTTTACAAGTTTGTTTTGAGCGAAAAAAAAACAATCTTAAATAATTTAGGAGCAAAGAATGGTTTAAATGAGGAATACAACGCTTGTTGAAATTCGTGACTTTGTAAATCATTGATGGGGTTATAAAACGCATTTCTTCAAATTTTTAGATTTTTTATATCATTGTTTTTTTTTAAATTAATTTTCAAAAATTACGCTCGCTGGAATCGGAAGTGTCCTACGCAGTGGTGGATCCAGGGGGTGGCACTCTGGAAAGTGCCCCCCTTGGAGACCCATAAAGTTTCTCAAAATGAGTAAAAACCCACCTTTAACAGGTCTAATTTCAAAATTTTTTCTGGGGGAGGACTCCCATACCCCCCATTAGTATCAAAATGGGTTATTCGGTGTTTATTTTTAGGAAATCACCAAAATTTTGACATTTTGGGTTAAAAAGTAAAGGTAATAGTGTTGAAAAGTGCCCCCCTTAGACTCAAAACGTTTCTAAAAATGAGTTTAAACCCTACTCTTACACTTCAAATTTCAATTTTTTTCCGGGGGAGGACCCCCATACCCCCAATGATACCACAAGGAGATCTTGTCTGGAAAAGTGCCCCCCTTCCTTGGAGCCGTGCTGGGTCCGCGCCTGGGCCAACGTGACGTCACCTCTGCTTTCACCGAATCTTCAACCAATCAATACATTCAAAGGAAAGGATTTAACCAATGCCGAACAAGCTTTCGTACAAGTGTGTCGTGCCGAAGACAGAGGTGGCGTCATGCACCAAACCTAGAACCCTTTTGCGCATTGTAGTTTTTAATTTTCTTAAATAAGCTAATGATCAGATTTCGAAAAAAAATATTAAAATTGTTTTTTAAAGAATTTTTAAAGAATTTAATTTGGAAAATCGCTGTTTTCACCATTAGAATAGCTTGCCATTCCCTTAAAAATATTTAAATATTAAATTTGCAAAATTTATTCACATGATACCTTTAAAATTCTTTGTAAGTTTAAACAAAAGCTTACTCCTTCCTTAAAATTTAGTGTAAGAATCATTCGTAATCGTTTAGAAAGTTACATAGTATTAATATAACCATTTATTATTTAGTAAAAATTGAATATTTTACACCCACACAAATATGCTTTGCTGTTTATTTAAATTATCAAGGGTTGAATTTTTTACCTTGTTATTTGACGCCAAACAATAAGAGAGAACGATATTTTTTTACAAGAAATCTGTTGTTTAAGCTGATTTATTTACTGTGTGGATTATCTCTCTTTTGTGTATTTATTATCAGGCATTATATAATTTTAAACATTTTTTTTTCTAAACATAATTTTTTGTTAATATCATATGCATATTTATACAATAATAATCATCTTATTTTCCTTTTTACTTATATTATTACTCTTATAAAATTATTTTAAACTTGCAGTCATTAATTTAGAACTAAATCAAATTATGTATCACGAAATTTGGAAATTCCTTTCATTAAGAATAAATTATGGTAAAAAAGAAAACATTTTGAAAAAAAACCCTGAAAGCTCAAAAGTCAAATCATGTTCATAGACTAATATCTAATTAGATAAATAAGATAAAAATTCTCATATAGGTATAGTTACTCCTGAATTAGTTGAATAAAATTCAGAGGTATCTTTGTTGAAAATAATCAATAAATTTAAAAAATACGACACTAATTAACTGGTTAGTGTTTGGGCATTTATAGTACTACTGTAACTGTTTTTTAAATACAGTTTTTAGTTACCTATAAAAGTTATAAAATAAAAACTTTTCACATGTTTCCCTGATTCCCTCACAGTCCCTGATCCCATCGTTTGGTCATGTATTTATCAGCTGCATTTTCTTTTACTAAGTTTGTAAATACACACAGCTAGAACTCAAGCAGTTTCCTAACTCACTTCCCACTCACTCAGTGGCTTTCAGTTTCCATTTAATAAAACCCAAATACTCAAAAATAGCCATATCCTTCACTGTATATATAACTTACCCTTAACTAACTTTTTTTTATTTCTGAGAGATATTTATCTCCCAACGTGCAAAATATGGGAACTTTTATACGTATCAATATGTCTCACGAGTGTATTTCGTACCCCACCTCAAAGTGTATCAATTTGCGCCCCATTTGTTGTTAAAAATACCTTTATTTAACCTTTATTTAAAAACCTTTATTTAAAAAAATTAGATAAGGACAATTGAAATTTATGTATACCCCCTATTGATAACAAGAATAAACTTGTTGTTTGAATTTACAGATCTCTGTATTCCAATTACAGCTTCAGTAAGATTTTATATTTTACTTAGAAATTTACTTTTGGAAACTTTCGATGAAAAAATTTAGTTTCTTTCGCTAAAATTTATAGACTTATTACAGTGCTTAGTGGTTTCATATGTTATGCTTTGGCATATAAATGCAACTTTCGTAAAAACACCACCTAAATAACCTTGATCGTTTTTGAGGTATTGAAAGTGTATCAATGTGCCCCTTGTATCAAATTGCTCCGTTTTACCATATGCACAAAAGAAATCAAAACTATAATAATGCAATGTTTACTCCAGTTCGGTTTGATTAAAATAGTTGTAACCTAAGATAAGTATTACTTCAAATATTCCTTTCCCCAATATTCCCTACATAGCGGCTTTTCCGAAAAGATCCCGGTAATTATCCCCCATTCACTTTTCACTGAATAACCAATATTAACCCAAACAGCTCCCCACTCTTTTTTCCACATAAAGGGGGACGAAACTGGCAGCGAACAACCCTTCTGGAGCTAGTTCCTTTCGCTGTAAGAACAAAGCAAAGCCCAATGAAAGAAAAAGACATAAAAGAGAGAGTCTGCGTAAAATAAAGCAGATCGGGCTTGTGTTTCTCGGGATCATTTTTTCGCCCCGTAGACGGATTAAAAGAGATCCCTCTCTCCCTCCCTTTGGAATAAATGAAGCTTAATCTCATTCTCGTAATTAGAATTAAATGGCTGAATAATCAGCTTCAAATTGTTTCGCATGTCCGAAACGATCGCGGTGCACGGAATCCGAAGATTACACGGGAAAATCGAAGCCCCTTTTCCCATTTTGGGGAATCCAATTCTCGCCGCACCGATGATTGAGTAATGCAAAAACCCCCCTTCGAAACTGGGACAATGGAAAGTTATGGAATGGCATGCAATAATCCATAAATTTCTTCGGTGTGTAATCTTATCTTCAAATTAACTGAAAAGAGGCTTTACTTTGAATGATGTTTCGCGAAAAAATTAGCCATTTGAAGTTACAGTTCGGCTATTACTGGATCCGAATCTGGTTTAAATCATTTATTAAATGTACACGCCACCTTTAAAAAAATTAAGTGGTGTAGATAAGTTTGAAAAAGAGAGAGCACTAGGTGATATAACTGATTTATTGGATAATGTAATGTGTTATATTGCAGTTCATAACTGCAATTTTAAAATCCAGCAGAACTTTTTTGTGAAGTTAATATTTTGAATCCACACTCCCATGTAAGTAACCTAGTTTGCTGGAATAATTTAGAGGGGAGATAATACAATTTCAGTCTGTGGGTTTGTTTCAACGAATTTTTTTCCAGAAAGAGGAAAAGAAAACTCTGAATTTGAAATATAGGTCATAGCCACATCTTCTTGTACCAAAATTAATTATTGCGTAAATTATTCTGCCTTTGAATTTATGTTCACTGCCTAAACACAAGACTTGATGTAGGAAATATAATGTTATTTTTTTAATAAGATTAAGAGCAGAAACGTCTCACAAATTATATTTACGCTGTTTTCTTTACCAAACACCACCTTTAAATCTTTCAGATTTAGCTATAAAACAATACCCTCCTCAAAACAAGAGCCAAAACAAACAGAAAAAACCGTAAAATATTCATACTTCTTAAAACAATGAATTATGTCTCCCCCCGCCACCTCCAGAAATTCAAGAAAAAGGCAGTGGAGAAAATAACTTCTTCCGACAGCCTAAGCTACAGAGAACCGCTCAGTGTTGTAATCTCGTTCACTTTACGACAATTAATCATTCGTTGGAGAGACGTATGACCTGATCGCTGAATGAGTCTTGCATACATAAGTAATTAGAGTTCGAGAGCTTATTTTTCCACCGTCAAAAGCAATCAGGGTACAATGTAAGTACTCCCCGGCTAGAACTATTTTTTACCGGTGAAACATCAGATAAGAGGCATCTTCACCCACGCTTTGCAGACTTAATTACTGAGTATTATCACCTTTCCAGTTTTAACTGGCCTATTTAGAGTGTGACTTAACTACCTGGAACACCGGGTTTGGTTTGCTTGTTTAACCTAACTCTCTTTGTGAGCTTGCAGACAGTTTTTGGCTTTACCCAACGTCTGTGCAATGTTCCAACAATAACGTGGCAAATAGAATTTAGGTGTTCACTCGCATTTTGTTTTAGAAGTTATACCAGTATCCGAGGTCGTTTAAAGATATTTCTGCCAAAAGCAATAAGTATAATAACGTAGAACTAAAAATTAACAAAAATAAATGGTGTGCTATAAAACCTACTCGTTAATGAAAGTTTAGTCATTACATTAACCAAGATATTTTCGTAATTGAGCCAAGTGTATGATGATCAAAATGAAGTGAAAAATAAATTTCATTAGGTTTAATCCACAAAGATTGGTATAGGATTGAGAAAGTACAATTCAATTTTTCTTCTTTTCTTTTCTAAGTTAATTCAGTACATAATACAGATGCCTTTGAAAGTTTATTCCTGTATTAGGTTATGTATTAATCCTTGGTTCATTATGTAAATTTTAGAGTAATAATTGCAGCCCCTACTCTCTGTATGAGTGTTTTCAGAGGTTATTTGACCCCTTTGGTACACTTGAACCCTGATAAAGTAAACGTTAACGTTATCATAGTTATAAACGGACTGAACATTCAAACAAGCTTCACAGGTCACATCCTCTATCGGCGGTATTCACCACTAACTTGACCTAAGGTTAACTAGGAATCAAGATTTTTCACCATCTCTGATTGGCTTAGAGCTAGTTCCACTTCCTGAACTACCAATTAGAATTTTTGATTTCAGGTTAACCTTAGGTCAGGTTAGTGGTGAATACGGCGGCATGTTAACTGGCAGAGTACAGAAAGAACTGAAGGGTTCTATTTATAAATTTGTTTTCTATTGTCATCAAGGGAATGTTATCAGTTAAAAGTTTTAGTAGATAAATTTTAGTAACTATACCGAAAACTTTTCCTAATTCCCACCACTAAACAACTTAACTAAAACAGAACGTAATATAAATTACCCCAAATATTCCGATTACATCTGAAACGCACAAGAGAGCTTAAATCCACTTAAAAATAATATAAAATGAATGAATATCAAACTAAAAATCTGTAAAAGAACACCGCTCGGAAAACGACTGTAGCAATCCTCAAGCGTACACTCATGCAAGGATATATGAAGCAATATTTCAGCGCGACTGGGCGTTGAGTGCCTTCGCATACAGAAACCCTTTGGTGGTTATTTATGTTGGCGAGTGGCTTCTTCTGCAACCCCATCATCACAGCAGGCTCGGAAAGAAGAGTCCCACCTTTTACAAGGTCTCCTTTCTTTTGCTCGGAAAGAAATGGATTCCCATCTCTCAATATAAGCAGTTTAAATGTGCATCCAAGGGCACCTGAGCTGGGTGAGAATTTAGTTACTCACGAGACTTCCCCTCTATAAACTGTATAACTTATCTCCTCTAGACTGCGGCTAAATTTATCCTTAAAGACGTTCGAATATACCGTCGAGTACGGAATGTAGTCTCGAGAGTTCTTTGGGCAGAAGCCGCGCGCGTTATTTTATGAATGGATCACTCCTGAGTACATTCGAAGCAAGCGATTAGTTCGGGTAGAGTGTTTCTGAATGATTGGGGAGAGTTTCGTTTACTCTCTTTTGAGAGTCGCATGTGTTGGAAAGGAAAGTGCTAAATCTTAGACGATTCTTCCTTTGTGAGAATTCTTTTCTCCCGAGAATCTCAAGTTAAGTTTTCTTTTATGAGTGATGAAAGTGTACTTTAATTAATAACACTTGCTTAGAAGTGTAGGATGAACAGCACGGCCTAACGTTTTCCTCACCCTGTTAACGTCTAAAAGGATATAATGTTATACCATGTGTCCTCTATTGATGAACACATTATGTGATATAAAATTGCTTTTAAGTTTTGCAGGCCTTCAAATTCATAAGAAAAATAAGAGGGATTTTTACCTCAACATTTTTGGATACTTCAGCCAAAATTCTTCGTTTTCCAAAGTATCAAGATATCATAAGCTTTGGTATCAGCCAATACTATAGTGTCAACTTAATAAACTTATAATCGTCTAGTAACATTGGTTAATATCATGTGTAGTAAAAAAAGTCAAAGAAGGTGAACTGTGTATGATGCAATTTTAGATTTGTCAAGAGTATTTTTAATCAATAACATAAGTTACTATATAACTAAACTAACATAAGTTACTAAATAACATAAGTTCGATATCAATAGTAACCCAAGAATCACAAGCTCTGATATCAACCTCTATTATATTGTTAAGTTAACAGTATCATGAAAACCTCAAGCAATTTCGGTTAATGTATCTAATGTGTATGAATAAAAACGTAAAGAGGTGAAATGGTGAATGGATAATTTTAGATTTGTCGGGAAGTATATTTTCTATGGGGGCATAGCAACCCTTTCAATACAGATTGTTATCCAGAGTATTGCTCTGATATTAACCGATATCATACAGTTAATTTAATATCGTGACAATAGCAGACAATACTGGTAAACATCGAGTGCTACTTGAGTCACTATTAAAAATAATTGACTAACGCCACCTTAGAAAATACACTCCAGACAAAGCTAAAAACCCCACATTCCTTCCCAACCCAAACACTCCACTTAAAAACAGGCCCAAAAGGCATCCAAAAACACATCTTCCCGTCATCATTACAGAGAGGAGAATAGCGATAACACAAAAGCCACTAACCAAATTCTAATTTCACCGGCTCTTGAAAAACTGCCCACTCTTCTCAAAAAAGAAGAGCGCACTCACGATACAGGGGTCATCTCCCTGTGGAAAACCCGCGCGCGAACGCCCTTCGGAAAGGGCGAATTTTATGCATTTGAATGAAGCCGATGGAAAGCCAGAAAAAAACGCTCAAGACGTCCATCTGAGTCACTGAACTCTTCCATGCCAGATCTCGTGTCTAGAGGTAATGTGACGTCAGCGTCCCTCTAACTATTCAGCGGTCTCCAGCTCCCGACGGGCAGTAACTCATTTTTTTATAAGTGATTGTTCTCTCAAGGAGAGCTTACTTATAATTGAACCTGGAGTTAGACACATAATTTCAAATGTGGAAGTGTTACTGTCATATGAGTTCTCTGTATGAGTCAAATTATAAGTTCTCATTGAATTAAGGATTAAGTTATTGTTAGTTTAATTTTCGCTTCAGTTTCTTCCTCGTAAAATTTTCACTTTAAGCCTTGTCCGGTTGAATTCGTTTCTCTTTTTAAAGTACACTTTTTGAGAACATGTCTATCAATTTATGTGCGCAAAAAATAAATATGATTACAGTTTGATTAATCATCAAATGAAAAAAAACTGAAAAAAACAATGAAAAAAGAAGTTAATAAGAATAGTTGTTGATGTCGTGTGCCATGGAATACCCAAGCTCCATAAGGATTCTCAAGGCAAAAGGGGTGCGGCTCCTGAGAAAGTGAGGCCCATAAAAATAAAGACAGTTGGGTCAACTAAAGTTAAATAGAACAAGGGAAAAGCGAATGCGTCAAAGGCAAGAGGTAATTAAAGAACTAAAAGTTAATTTTACTTTGAAAACTACCTATTTAATCATGCAATTCAAAAATGGAACCATCAGTAACAAAAAATACATTACTATTATAATAACTTCAAATGAGAAGAAATCGTTTTATTTTTCTAACACCTAGTTATGACGATAAGCTGTTAGTCACTACTCCAAACTACCTGTCAATTTCATGTCCAAGGGATTCTAAAAGTATATTTTCACTTAATGCTTACAAAATGTGTTAACTTCACAAAAAAAGTATAACAATACGTCACTCCACTGTGTGCAACATCCCGTTATTTTTTGCGTCGACGCTATTGGTTTTACAGACGCCCTCTTTGCAGAAAAAGCAGACTGAATGAATAGGCAGCCATTTTTAATCGGGAAAATTTTACACTTTAATTAACGCCGCTTTAATTAAGGATCCCGGCGAGAAAAAGTTTGGGGTGCAGTTCGGCAAGATGGGCAGAGATAAAAACGGGCGCCTGATTGAAATTGCATTGTTAGGGGAGGCATACCCCTCTTGGCATATGCCCTTCTTTTGAAGATAATTCGACTGGGTTGAACGCTGGTAATTATAAAAGAGGGAAGCATTCGGACTGTGTCACTTGAAAGCAGTGTTTTCGAACTGGTGATGCTAATCTGGTCCTTATCAACTGGTAACACAGTGCGTTTTTGTGTAGTGTAGTTGATACGGATGCAGTTCAATGTAAAACGGATCAATTGGTGATACTTTAAATACATCAACGCACATCAAATGGTAGAATTAATACAATGTACTTATTTACTCTTGATATTGATACAGTTTTTCACGACCGGTTATATGAATGCATAACTTATCGATTGGTGATCCAATGATGAAATGCTGGTGAACTGGTATTGATTTTAAAATGTTATCAACTGATGTTAAATATAAATGTGGTTATCAAATTTTATTAACTATAAATAAAATGTGCGGTTATTAATAGTGAGTTTTGATGAAGTTTTTCCCAACCGGGTGCATAAATGCAGAACTTGGGGATGCCGTCAAACCCTATTATAGTCAACAATCAATGTAACAAATAAGTTCCCTATTTCAGGAGTTTCACTAACACCGTTAAAATTTAGATGTTGGTAATTCATTTGGGGGCTGTTTCCAACTCATAACTGGAGTATTCACTGCAGCAGAGTTAGGCTGTACTTACACAGTTTTTTCTACTGGAAATATCACACATCTTACCAGTTGACGTTATTATTAACTAAACTATTTCTCCCGTACAAACCGCATTTGAAAATGCAAATTAATTTACAAGAAAGCGAGTTTTTCAAATATTCGGTTTATAATGGGGAGTCAACAATGCATAAATATGCTTATAAGACTAAGCTACCAGTTCGTAAAATTGTGAACGATCGTAAAATCGAGCATCGCCTGCATTCCCCCCAATAACAATAAGACAATACGATAAGAAAAGTTCGGAAATCTCCCAAACTAGGCGAACTCAGTTCAAAATGCAAAGTCCCCGGCTCAACACGTAGCCCACCCATGGCCCGTTAAAGTGAAATAAACGAACGCTCGGGTGTTGTGGTCGGATATTACTTAATGCCTTCGAAAAGCTCATAAAGCCACACGCAATAAAAGGCAGAAAGCGCGGCAAGATAGTTATCTGCAGATCATAAAAACACAGACAGTACCGTTGCCTTTAAGATATTGATGTCGTGACAAGAATGAGAAATGCAGGCCTTGTTTTATAACCAGAGTTCACATTTCAACATGACTGGATTATCAAATGGTATCAGACTCATTTGATGGATTTTAGTTTCGCCTCTCTTTGTGTTTTGGGAGTCGTCTAGGGCTGCCCGAGTTAAGTTTGTTAAACCAATAAACTCAATTAATGCAGATAAGTGAAAATGGAGCTCAGACAGGAAATGAGCTGGAAACTGAACACTGAATTAAGGGATAGTTTTAACCTTGAGTTTTACCATGCACGTGGTCTATATCGTCATGGGTTACTACTGCCAATACCATATTAATGCTAATTTTAAATTTTGAGTAACTAGATAAGTAAAGTTCTGATGGAATAACCATGATACACTGGTGTTCAGAATTAAGAGAATTTGCAAATTTTTCGATTTCTCGAGATCTATTGGATAGATTTTGATGAAATTTGGTATGAACATAGGTTGATATAATACCAAATAAATAATCATTCAAAAATTGTAATACACACGCATGCGCAGAAGTAATAACCGCCAGAGTTGAAAGGTGTGAAATAGCGGTTCCAGAATAGAGCAAAATAATGGGTTTATAAAGGGTATGACACCCTCCCACTATCATGCATGCCTCCTTGAGTGATTTTATAGCATAAATAAGACAGATGATAAAATTTCCTGTTCATTAAGCCTACTTTATCAGAAACCCCGTTTTGGGGCTCTGAAGGGTATGTGGAGGGGGGTAGCGAGATGTCATTGCCTTATATAGAGTCCCTCATACCTCCTCTAAAGGGGCGAAGTCATTGAATCTGGCTACCTATTCCATATGGCGAATATATTCCGTTTTAATGAAAATTGCTAACCTCATGAACTCCATTAAGTGAAGGATTTCTATCGATTGAAAAGAAATTAAGACCGATAGAACCCCCCAAAAGGTAAATAAAGGTCTCCAAGATATCAACACAATACCTTCAATCATGATTTTCTCCTTTTGAAAGATGTAGGGGGTATGGAATAGACTTAACAACATTCCTTCAAAGATCATCAAATCTGCGATTCCATAATGGTGAGTTTTTCCTACATTAAAGGACTGACATAGCATTCTGGTTCTTTCCACATGAGTTTGCATCGAGAATCAATGGTTTAATTGATTTGAGACCTAACAGAGAGGAAAATATTCACCCTTTGAATTTTACCTTATTAAAGACAATTTTTGCATATTTTTGACAAGTTGCAGATCCCTCCCTGCCTTTGAAAGAGGAACCCTGACAGTTTCAGGTAATGTGTTGATATCTTGGAGACCTTTGTTCACCTTTTGAGGGGTTCTATCGGTCTTAATTTCTTTTCAATCGGTGGAAATTCTTCACTTAATGTAGCTTATCAGGTCAGCAATTTTTATTAAAACGGAAGATATTCACCATTTGGAATGGGCAGCCAGATTCAAAGACTTTGCCCCTTTAGAGTAGGTATGAGGGACTCTATTTAAGGCAATTGCATCTCGCTACCCCCCTCCACATACCCTTCAGGAACCCAAAACGGGGTTTCTGAGAAAGTAGGCCCAATGAACAGGAAATTTTTTTATCTACCTTATTCACGGTTTAAAATCACTCATGAAATCATGCATGATAGTGGGAGGGTGTCATACCCCTTATAAACCCACTATTTTGCTCTATTCTGGAACCGCTATTTCATACCTTTCAACTCTGGCGGTTATAACTTCTGCGCATGCGTGTGTATTACAAATTTTGAAGGATTATTTATTTGGTATTATATCAACCTATGTTATACCAAATTTCATCAAAATCTATCCAGTAGATCTGGAGAAATCGAAAAAATGTGCAAATTGTCTTAATTTTGAAAACCAGTGTATATTAAAAGAAATTAACCTGTTTTGTGTTATCTGCTTAATTAAAATAGTATTTAATCACTACTTTATTATAAAATTACAAGCGTTTTGGGTGATTGTAATAGTTATCGTTACAAAGGTAAAATATTTAAAACATAGAATTCAATTGTTATCAATTGAAACATTGACACGGGAAATGAAGTAAGAGGGGAAATATTTTTAAACTTAAATCCAATGATGGCGTTGAAAAAGACATTTCTTTCACATGTCAATATTTCAACTATTGTTTTTATCGCAAAATAAATTTATATTTGACTTCACTATTGTAAATGGCTGATCAAGAGAAGCGTGGAGAATGAAAATATTTTTAACGAAATTATAAAATCATAATAATTACTTAACATAATTTTCATAATGCATTAGTGTAAGTAATGGTTTACATTAATATTTCTTTTAAAACCCCATAAATCTAATCAAAAAATATAATATTAAATTATTTAATTGTTTCTTAATTTTTGAAAAAAAAAACTTAGAAAAAACTTTATTTATCTTAAATAGAAAGAAGTGGAGACCAATTTCATATTTCAATGTGTAAAAACATAAACTGAGGTTTTAAATACTTTATACTCCCTCTAACATTAATCATTGTATAAAAGCCTTTTCTTTTTAAAGACAATTTTTGCAACATTCATTTGGTTGTTTATAATTTTAAAATTCTTCTACAGCTTAATCTGTTTGAACTTATCAGTTATGGTGATTAAGTTTTAGTTCCTTCAAACTAGAAATAATGAGTTTGACTGTTTAAATATATCGCTTTTTATTTTACTAAAATTTAGTTGTCGTTCTTCTTCATTTCAAAGGTAGCTACTTATTTTACGTAAGAAACTTACAACGAATTTAAAAAAATAAATATGAATTAAAATTAAAAACTATTTAGGAAAGAAAACGATCCCAACAAAGAAGAAAACTGAAACAAGTAGAAATCTGAGGCAAAAAACTCTTAGTCAACTTTTACGTGTAAATCTTACAGGATATCATGGCCCTGAGTCATGTTTCCGAAAGAGAAAAATGAGTTTGCACAAAATCAGATGGTATGGAAATGACGCAGAAAATAATATACTGTATAAGAACTCTAGGAAACAATACGCAAATGCGAAAGGAGAAAATAAAAATTAAATCGGAACATAAAATCTGAAAGCATAACTGGACTGCAGCCGAAACCTAGGGTTTCCGTGCAAATAGCATAGCGTGTGGAAATGCATTCAGCCTAAACGTGATAGATCATGGAGCTGATAAGTGACCAGCTGTGCTAGCTTTAAGAGTGCGACGATAAGTTAGCATAAAGAAATTCAAAAGTCACATCTAAATGAGTGAATCACCCCCATGGCTTAAGGAGAAGATAAACTCAAGTCACTTATAATTTTGAGTTTCATACATAAAAAAGTCGTGAAACTTTTTATCAAGATAACGTAAAAAAATTACTCGTTTTGAACCCTTTGTTTTGATCTTGCAGAGACCGGATGTTAAATTCCTTTTTGAAATTGATTCTGAATGTTTAACTTTAATAATTTTAAAGAAAAAAACACGTGTTATTGTTGTTTATTATACTAAACTAAATTGCTAAAGAAGAGTGAGCTTAGTAGTGATTCATCCTCAGATTTTGCGTTCTTTGCAAAATATAAAAAATAAAGATTACCTAAAGTATAGGAGATTTGTTAAGAAACGTCTAAAGTATTAAAAATTCTTCATTCAAAATAAAGTCCTTTGAAAATATTCAAATCTGTGGTATACTATGTATCTAAAAATGCTTAGACGAAAAATCAATGAAATATGAAACTAAATTGCATTTTATGCAGGAAAAATGATAAACAAATATGTCTTTTTTCACTAAAAATCCGAAGAACTTAATACTTGACTTTAAGAATTAAATTTTATGGCATAGGGAAGCTAAGATTTCCAAAATTCTCTTAAAATTCTATATAATCATTATACGATAAAGCCAATTTTATGCAGGAGTAAACTAATCCAATTTCTTGGAAATTCGTTCCAATTTTATGGGGACTACATATAAGCCATTTTTATTTCAGTTTTATATAAGTAAATAAAAAACATATTTCGCATGGCACGAAATGATGATATTTGTAAATTTGTTTTTATAATTTTAAAATCATGTGTTTAAATTTACGACCTTTCATCTATTATATTATTTAAGTAGAAAAGTCGATTACACAACATATCCTGGAAATATCCGTTATATTGGAGATATTTAATGAACAAAATTGAACTTAACTAGAACTATCAATTATTTTGTTAAATATTGCGATTAAGTTTCACATAGTATAAATTCAAACGTTCTTTGATTTGAAACGAAACAAGTAAAGATTATTAGTAACAAAGAATATTAAATGTGTAGAATATTAAATGTCAAGCATGAACAGAAGAAGAATTATGAACAGAAGAAAAATATAAGTATTCTTACGGGTTTGATGATTTGGTAGAAGTTTTGTGAAAGAAAAGGGTGAAAAACTAGATGTTTAAAAAAGACCATAGAGAATAATCAATTACTACTTAGAAATTTCTCAAGTGGGCAAGAAGGCAAGGGTACTAATGACGTTTGAAAAAGACCATAGAAAATCATCAATTATTACTTAGAAATTTCTCAAGTGAATAAGAAGCCAAGGGGTACTAATGACGTAAAATGCGTACTTAAATTGTACTAATATATGTACTGAAAATTTAATTCAACATACTTCTGGTGTTAGATATTATGTAGTAATCTGGCTGCTAGTACTACCTTCGAAAGCCAATGGAAAGTAAAGAAAGGACTTAAAAAACACTTACAAGGTAAGATTAAACTTAACAAATCACGATTTGTACAGAATTTTGCCACATTTTCATTAGTATCTCATTACATTTTAAACGAAGGCAATAGAAAATAACAATAAACTACAAGTAAAACTACGAAAAAAGGAACTTTTTTTTCAATTTCAATTTACCTATCACAGTCATAACTGATATGAATCTAACTTATATTTCCAATCATGGATACGCCCTCGTGAATTCCCACAGGCCCCCTTCAATTCACCGATCCAACTCAAAGTCACGAGCACTTCCCACCGCCATAAAAAGCGGCGTGACTTCAGAAACAAACCTCCAAATTACATCGAGAATTCATAAGAACGGTAAGCAGCCCATTCGACTGCACGCCATGTGGGGAGCGAGCGGACCGCAATGGGTGCGTCATTCTGAGCATAAGCCACGGTAGTTGATCCGACACCCACCTAACAAGCAATCAACACTTCACCCACGGCTCGGCTGGGAAAGGAATTTTGGAAGGTTTCTTCACGTGACACACTTATTTCGGACGGAGGAATGTGGGGGTGATATATCGCCGCATCTTCCTTCCCTTCGAAACAATTTGGAGACGAACTTGGGGTTTCGGTTGGGCTGTAAAGGATGGTTTGGTTGATGGGTGTTACCCACCTCCCGGTAATATCGCGACCATCTGTTCGGAAGGCCTTATAATCAGCGTTAGAAATTGGGGGGATCCACTGGTCCTGCAGACCAGTGCTTTGACAATCTTACTGGTCCTCAATAAAAATGACAGTCCACCAAATTAAAACGGACATGTTTCAATTTTTAAACCCATTCTTGGTCGCTGTTGCATATCATGTGGCCCAATTTCGTTGCAGTGGCTCGCACCTCATGCGACGGGCTAAAATTTTGCTACGCTATGAATTTAGGAGTTATTTCGTTGCTGTAGTTTCCTCACTACATTTTTTAAGTTTACTTTTCATTCAATATCTAAAGAAAGGAATTTAATGGACCCCTTCACAAAAATTTCACACGTCACAAAAATTAAGGGTCACAAAAATTTGTCACGAGTTTCCATTGTACCTCACCTGTTTCTTCCCTACCTTGTCCCCTGAAATTTAACATACCTCCTAACAGTTCCTTGAAATTTTGTTGGCAGATGTTCTGGACCCTCATCAATGAAATGTATGTTAAGGTTAACAGTAAACGTGAAGTTTGAAGGTCAAAGGCGATGTTTTAATGCAGATATTTAATCAGTTGTATTACAGGGGAAACAGGGGAAACTAAGGAATGGGAAATTTTTTTGCCTCTGATTCGGCGGACCAGTGATTTTCTGACCTTACTGGTCAAAGCCGTTTTTCAGATGTCTCGGACCAGCGGACCACCGCGATTTCGAACGCTGATAACTTATGATTAAATCGTCAGTTTAAAAAGGGAATAAGTCCGAAAATCAAGTTTTGGGAGAAAATCGACAAAACGTGAAAGCAATGGGATTTGTATTACATAACCACCGACCCTCCTTCTGAAGAATGGTTAAGTACAATAACCTTCATCACGAAACACTGTATTTCTGTGTTCGATCTCAAGTATACTACAGTTCAGTAGACTTCCTGGAATCAATTGAAACTGGTAAAGGTAAGTTTATGGGTGCCAATCGGTGCCCATAGAAATGAGCCTGGGAGGAGCCAGGGCACCTCTTTTGCATTGTCGATCATGTAATCTGTATGATCTGTATGATCTATATAGCCACCAAATTTTTATTAATGGAAATTCATCACCCTATTTAGAATATGAGTAACTAACTATATTCAAAAGTATTGTACAGTTGAAAGAAGTTGAAGTACTTCCCTTCTTACAACCTTATGAAATTTCAGTTGAAAAAACTTAAAAAAGCATTTAAATTGACAAATTCTGTTTAATTTAACACAGATGTGAGAAATAGACAAAGACTAAGACAAAAATAAAATTCAAATTAGTAATAAACTGAGTCATTAAGTCAATTTAATGAATATGAAAATTGAGCCTAACAATCATTGGATAAAAAAGGTAAAAAACATTTTAATTAAAAACAAATTTTGTTTGGGCTTTGTCTTATAGCACTAAGAATAAGAAGAGAAAAACAAAATAACTTAAAATTTAAAATTAAAACTAAAATACAATGAATGGACGTAGATTTCGCAGAGTTCAAGAGGCAACATCTCCCAACATTAGTTATTTCCCCCTCTTTACTTTCATGTGTAGAGGAAAGCTTATAGATTTTTTAGAGCACAGTAAGTCATTTAGCCATTTTTTTACTTATTTCCTTTTTCAAACTTTTGATTCATTTCTGGTCTACGTCTCAAGTGGGGTGCTAATGTTGTACCTGAGGGAAGTCCCTCCTCTTTCAGAAAAACGATATTTTAATGCTCTTGGGGATAAATAACTGTTCAGAGCAGATATAAGTACTTAACCTAAAATCTTTAATTTAAATTCTAAATTTTATTCCTTTCCCCCCTTTTATTTAAGTTTACCTTACGGATTCACGTTTTATTGTTAACTAAAAAATGCATTTCGTGCACGTTTTCCCACTCATTATAATGAATTAAAAATGTTTTCAAACAAAAGTCTGTTAAAATAATCTAGTTAAGTATAAAAATTTTCCAATATTTCAATGGTAAACTAAATATTTAACCACCTTAAATTATTTGGTTCACAAAAAATGTCTAATTTCCATAATCTAATTAATACTATTAAATGCTGATAGTTTCATAAGTGAACGTCAAAAGTTTGGCTCAGTTTAATGCTGTACCTTAAAACTTAGTTTCAAGGACTTTAGTATAGAGATGGTTTTGGCCAGTTACGACCTAAGGAAAGTGCAGCCTAGGTCAAATAGAGAATCAATACAGATCAAGAAATATATCCATCAACTCAAAGAAACTATTGAAGCAGTCCTGGGAGAGTAAATCAAGAGACCCAAAGATAAAAGTAACAAAATGGTCAACAGAAGGTATCAATGCGACCCAAAGAAAGAATTTATACTTGTAAGGGTTACTTAATAAGGGTAACATTTAATTTTTGAATTAAATCTAATCGGGGATAATATTTCTTTTGAAAGTATAACTTTATCGTTATTGCCGGAATTTCTATTAGTAAACACTAAATAGGCCAATTTCATGAATAATTGACCCAAAAGGATAAATTTACATCTAAAGAGAGATAATGTGAATACCGTAAAAGATTCTCAAGATTATGGCATATACTGTTCATGTTCTCAATTGCAAACCAAAATGCAATGCTAGTTTTATTATTAATCATGAAAGTTTTCAGAGCTGTATCATAAATAAACGAATTTAAAACACATAAGATACTAGCTTAATAAGAATAAAAAAGAGTTAATAAAATGGTTAGAATTATCAGTGTATTCTAAAGAGCTTTGTATGCTTAAATACCAAAAATGGAAATTCGGGGGTTTAAAGCAATAAAAAAAACAAATTTCCTAAAAAATATTCTAAAAAACAAATTTAGTTGCTTAAATGATAGAGCGAAATAGACACAATCACAAACAGACAAATATTTAACTGAAAAATCGTAATGTATCAAACATGATGTATGCTAACTGTAGGGGAGAGTGCTGTACCTAAGGACGGTTGTACCTTCAGCCACCACGTTTTAAAATTCGGGAAAAAATGTAAATTTGAATTTATGGTCGATTTTGAATGTAAACAAATGCTATCTAGTCACTAAAGTGAAATCAGAATCTGGGATTACGCCTGTAGTTGGTCGACTTAATTTGTATTTGTATTTAAAATAATATTTAAATTTAATATAATAAATTTACTGTTTTTAGGTGCTCAAAGTTTTTTTAGTGCATCATTACATTAATATTTTTCTCCCCTTTTAATTATAACATGATGAAATGGGATAAAAGGGGAAAACCCCGAGATTTTAACTTTTATTTTTGATATTAGAAATTGTCAGATCTCTATTCTTTAATTTTTTATGGAATTTTAAATGCAAAAACACCTGGTGTTGTACCTTCGGACACCATAAGTGTTGTACCTACGGACACGTTCTTGTGGTTGTCTGTAGCTAATCGGCGCCTTTGAATCAGGTTTCATTAAAGCGAATACATTGTAATGCATATTAAATTAAGTCTAAATGGTTATCTATTTGTTGGCGATTATTTTCAAGTGATTTTATTTGAAAAATAAAATATTTTGTAATCTAAACTCCTTTTTAAAATTTTTTATTTTACTTTGCATTTAATGTAAAATATGGTATAAATCTTAAGCACACTATCGCATTTAAGTTTGATGATTACAAAAAACGTAAAATTTCCACCGAAGAAGATTTGCGAAAGTTATTCCCTCCAAATGCTTGCACAACTAAGTGTCGATCAAATTGTTTTTTTGGATCAGTGAAGTGATTAGATCAATCAGCATGGATGATGAAACTATTACCTCAAATTTCGATCTGAAAGTACCATGTGATTTATGTATTTTTGGTAAAAAATCAAGACTTTTATCAATCAACTTCCTTTTAATGATCATTTACGATCAAAAACTACATTTCTTAAAAAAATATTTCCAATTTTAAAAATGATTGAAATAGTTTATAAAAAGGTAATACACCAATAAAAAATGTTCATTTTAAGCTTTTTTCAATTAAAACTTTCCTTTTTAAGGGTGTCCACAGGTACAACTAGGTCTGCCCATAGGGAGAGCATGTTGTTGTATCTATGGACACAAATTTCGTCAAGTTATTAAAATGAATTAAAATCCAATTTTGAAGATTTTTGCTAATAAAAAATACAACCATCTTTGCTAAGATTAGGACTATAGGCTCGGCACTTTAAATGGTAAAAATGTGATTTTACCTGTCTTAGAAAAATTCAAACGTGATTTTTGTCCAAAGTTACAACACTCTCTCCTATTGTTTCTTTTTTCTCCTATTCTAACTTAAGTTCTTTTTTTGGTCTTATGCATTTTTTACCTTGTTAAATCTAAAGTTACAAAGTAAAGACTGTAATAATTAGGTTAAAAATGATGTTGTAAAGGTGAAAACTTACAAGGGGCATTGAAAATACATCAAAATCAAAACATCCCATGGCGTAAATTATAATATCCACTTTAACAGCTTCGCACTTTTTCAAATGTATTTTAGAACTTTCCAGTCAGAGAATGCGGTATCGGTTGAACCTCGAACGAGGTAGAAGGTTTAATTAATGTTTACATCAAAAAATGTTTTACCAGTATAGATAGGTTCTTAAAAGAATACATTTGTAAAAAAGAATATACGCAAAAGATATAAACAAATAAAGTTAGGGAAATAGGAAGAAAGCAGCGTTTTATAAAAATCACAAAAATTAGTTTAAAGTTAGTTTTTTTTGTGGAAATAAACCAAAATAAGCTACAACGTTAATCTCGACAAAAGAATGTGTCTTTGAAAACTAATTATTTTGACACTATTAACCGTCATTAAAAACTACTTCCCCCCTTATGAGTTTGTACAATAAAATTTTTAGTAATTGACTTAAAGTAAAGATATTTTACAGCATTGCCAAATTTTCTTACCAAAGGGTAAACCAGAAAAAATTAGAAGGGGAAGACAAAGTCATTTTTAAGGATTTTTTTATTTATTAAGAAGGTAATAAGAACTACATTGGATACCAAGAATAGAGTAATTATTAAGTAGGTACTAGAGTATGAATGAAAAACAGAAAACTTTGTAGGGATTCCTAGTTCAATGTTCAAATGTATAGTTTTGTATGTGAGCTTGACATTATACAAAGGAGAACTTTCTGAGCTAAGCATGAGAATACCAATGTATCCTACTCTGCGCTTTGGGTTTTACAAGATTCTAACACTGTAATAGGAAGTGAAGTAATAATTACAACACTCTATAACAAAGCGAGAATCCCCAAATAGTTTACCACTAATGCATTAAAACAATTTTTACGCATCGGAGACAATTTGTATCACTTTGGATCAAAAGCTCGAAAATTATGATGATAGTGGATACCGCCAAAACCTGTACATTCGTGAAAAATGCGAAAAAACGACCCTATCGTTCCATTTTTCCAACTTTATGAGCCACATATTCGTCTTGTGCCTAAAGAAGCGAGAGGAGAACTGGATGTGATTGATCACCTGAAGTGCACACCATCAGTTTTGATCGATACAATGCATTGCGGAATGGACCACCGGTAATTACACTTCAAACAGAAAGATAACACCTAAAATATGGGAGGCTAAAAAACTTCTCATTCCGACAGACTTTTGGGAAGGGGACGAAAAGACAAGGAATTGGTTTTCGGTAGGTGTCCAGTTTCGCCCAAGGGAGGGTCCGTGCCTCGGAATTTTTCTTGAGGGGGAAGTACTCTGTTATGAAATCTTATTCTTTTATATGTGGCATGATATGACTTGATTTTGAAAGGTAGTATTCAGAGAAGTGTCAAACAGTAAATGCTTTTAATCTAGAGAAGTATCACTATGTCTAAAGAAGCGTAATTTGAAAATGAATCTAAGTTAGAAATGCAAAATCCTATCAGCGCTTATTCACGTTTATAAGAAAAATTAGGCAGTCAAAGAAAAAATCGTAGTGTCTAAATCCACGAAAGTTGACCCACGCTTAAAATCTAAAGTATTAGCGAAATTCGTTAGAGTCGAGTTGTTACTTTCGAGGAGCTAGAGAGTGCCATAGGTTTTAATAGCGAAATTTGTTAAAGTTTAGTTGTTACTTTCGTGGATTTAGACAATGCCAAGAAAAATTGGTGATACTTAAGCCGTCGTTTTTTAAAATTTCAATTCTCTCAAAAACAAGTAATCAAGAGTTGAAGGGATTTTGCGAGGATTAATTTGGATATTGTATGGGTGTAGGAAAAATTAGGGTATTAAAATCTTTTGAATTAATTAATTTATTAATACACAGAACTACTCAAAATATTTCTAGTTAAATTTTTGCATTTATATTATGTCAACTTATTTTTAGAAGGCAGAACTACTCCAATTTGGAGTTAAACATTCGATTCTCTGAAGATACACTATATTCTTTCATTCGTTCTTTCCGATTACCGAACAATGGTCACTTAAGTAGAGAAGAAAGGGAGTATAATCTCTCTTAAATAAATTCTATATAAAATAACACTCAAGTGGAGAAATAAAAAATATCCCCTAATTATCTCTTTCCTAAAATGAGACTGAAAAAGAGAGATATTATTAGAAGATACTTTGAAGCAAAACTTAAAATCTAAATTGCGTTTCTGAAGGAACTATGAAAATTAAAAGTTCATAAATTTTGACGGAAAGTTAGGTTGCCTGTTGCCTTTTCTTCCCTTAAAAGCTTTTAGAAGTAAAACCATATCATGTTTGGCCAACGATTTTGTGAATAAACTAGTGGGTAGTCACAAAAACGCAGCAGATACTTATGAATTACATCACGTAAACAACGGAAATGGTTCATGGAAACACCAGGTGTTAACGGTAAAATCCATTAGGATTAGGAGTAACGCCCGAATTGCGGTTGGAAACGTAACAGTTGGAAAAAACATGGAATGGGGGACTCGAATATTCCTATTACTTTCAACTGATTATATAGAGTGGTCGAATGGGAACAGTTCGGAAAGTTGAAAGTGATTGCGTCACCTTCAGAGAAACGAATGTGTTCTTCAGAGTAATGAAAACTCTAATAAGTCTACATATTAAAAAACTGTTACTGGTATTGTTAAACCCAATTTAGTTTCAGAAGTAGAACAAATTTTCAACGAATATTTACCTACTTCTCGCAATACTTAAGAATTCTATGAGTGATGAGAAAAACTGTGAAAAAGACAAAGAAAAACTTCATTATACAGTTAAATATTTGTAAATTTATTAAAAAATAATTGGAGATTAGTTTTGATTTGTTTCGTTTTTAAATGGCCACTGTTTATAGGTATTTTATAAAAATATATATAATTGAATACTTTCACAGCAGTCCCAAAAGATATGATTCATGAATTCTGCTTCATTATATTTAAATTTTTATCGCAAACGATATTTCTAAAGTAAAAATTATCACACAGGAATTATAGGTAAGTTCCATTAGGCACTTTTTAGTGGACTCTTTCAAACCTAATGACAAATAGTAGTATTTTAACAAAATTTATTGAAACCTTAACAAATTAAAAGATATGAAAACGAAATCCAAAAGGGCTTATTGCTCACTGCAACAGTGCAAGAGAGAAGAGCACAAAACAAGCTATGGCGGTTTATAGTTATAAAAACTATAAACATAAATAAGAAAAAAAGTTAAAACTGTGAGATTGGTTGATTGGTTAAAATTCTAATATAAGTTCGAAACCACAAACAACCTCAAACTCAGTAATTTCTAACTATTTGTTATCAGTTACTCCCAACTATTTATTATGGTTTATTTAAGAGATTAAATGATAGGCTCCAGTAACTCAAATATGTCATTTTTTAAATTAAGTCAAAAGTCAGTCAAAAAATTTTCACACGTAAAAAATTGAAAGATTTTATGAAAGAAAAAAATAAGGCAAAAAACGATATTTAAACTCAAACTAAGCAAAAAAAATCCCTTAAGATATTTCTCACTAATGTGAATTCAAAAACTAAATAAATGCAAAAATATCAAAGTATCTGTGAAAATATTAATATTCGTGGAAAAACGGTGCACTGAAACTTGTGACTGTTTCCATACAAAGTTAATGCGTATTATCTTTATATGCTTTAGATTATTTTATATTCATGAAGAATGGAAGGATAAGCTCCAATAAACCCTTCTATATCTTTCGGATTTATTTCATCACTGAAGAATATTTAGAATATTGTATGTAAATCTTTGTTTAAGACTTTAAAATTATTTAGGTAAATACAGAACTGTATTCAGAGAAAAGTATTTAAAAACTTTACTCTCAAATTTGATCAAAACAGTTTCTGAAATGCCCCTTTCGACTATGCACTTCTATTGCGTTTTCGCTAGCCCAATGTTTCCCTGCATCCACGACGGGCGCGCGGAATCAGCTGATCAGTTTTCCCGCGACAGACTGCTTGGAACTTTCGATGCTCAACGAAGAGAAAAAATTGTTCTGATGAACGCTCACTGATCCTTTATACTTTTTTTCTCTAACTGACAAATTTGTAAACTATTCCAAAATTTGGAGTTATAAATCCTGTCATTCAAAAGTTATCCTTCTGAGCAGAGCAAGCAAACTTTGCAAAATCTCTTCCACTTTAACGGTATCTTCAAAGCAAGAATCAGCCGATGCCTCCATTTCCAACTGCCTCAATGATTAAACAAAATGATTTGATTGAAAGAACAACATTATCTTTTTAATCTCACAGTTCATGTAGTCAAGAACACAATCGCCGTACAAAAGAGTACAACTCGTTTTTGACGGTTACATTTAAGTTACATTAAGTTTTTCCTCTTAAATTAACGTGTTGATTATTACGTGTTGTTAATGTGGTGTTTTTACGTTTCTGCTACTAAAAAGTATTTCTGAGTAGTTAAAGATAGTTGTATACGTCATTACTCATGTTAAATTATGTTTTTTAGGATACCAGTGGTTGAAATGTCCCGCTGCCCATAAGTTTTATGACGCCTTTACTAAGTTAAAGTTTTTTAAAACGTGCCATTGCTGATAAGTAAAGTTTTTCCCTGGTTTAAGTTGAAAATGCGCCGTATCTCAAAATTTAAATGGTTTTTGCTAGGTTAAATTTTAATGTGTTCCACAATGCCCATAAGTTAAATGATTTCACAAAGTTTAATTTTAAAATGTGCCGCTGCGCATCAGGTAAATGATGTTTCTACCGGGTTAAAGTTTCAAATGTACCGCTGCTCAAAAGTTAACTGATGTTTTTACCGGGACAGTTTCAAATGTGCCGCTGCTCAAAAGTTAACTGATGTTTCTACGGGGTTCAAGTTTCAAATGTGCCGCTGATCGTAGGTTGAAGTGGGGAGAAAAGTGTGATAGGTCACTACTGGCAACTGCCGTTTTTAATGAGTTGTTGAGGAAGGGAGGGGGGTCCTCACCTTAATCGAGTCGTAACAGGCGATGACCCGTCCGTTCTGCACCTCCACATGCGCCGGGGGGTGGGCGAACTTGCACTCGATGTCGGGCCGGGAGCACTTGTTCCGCTGGTACTCGCGGCACACCTCCAGCTGGAGCCACCTCGAGTCCTTCACACTGTTGACCATGGCCATGCTTCCTAGGCACTCCACACTGACAGTCGGGAGGGGGGCCGAGAACGTGTCCGCCGGCGGCCTAAGCAAAGAGCATGTGTGCCTTACCTCGGCCCAAAGCAACTACAACGACTCTACCGCCTGATCACAATCACTCAGCGAGAGGATATCTGCTACTCACTTGGAAGCGAGCGAGTCAGCCGCGGAAGCCCTACGAATCCACGGCGCGAGTGCGGCCAAAACTTCGCTTCTCTCTCACACACTCTCTCGCGGCCTCGCTTCTGCTGCTGCTGGCTGTAGCGTGGGGGAGGAGGGGTACGAGCCCGTCTGGTGGGTTGGCGGCCGGTTGGGAGGAGCGCCCTGACAGCGCCCTCCAGCGGCAGCGGGCGCAACTTTCGCCGCCGGACCGGCAGGGGCTTTGGGCCTTGTGGCTTCGAGTCGCCCGCCCTGTGGGAGAATAGATATTATTTTAGCACAACGGCGCCCAGTTTTAAGAAATTTTTAAGATGTGCAGTTTTGTACAAAATTTCAACTTGAGTTGGAGCCGCCCTGTAGGAGGAGAGCAATATTTCAAAACAGCACCTCTTATGAAGAATTTTTTTTAATTTGAAGATGTGCAGTTTTGAACAAATTTTTAGTTTTCACCTCTAGGAGAACAGTTGTATTTGTTTTCCTACAGGGCGGCGTGGCTAAGTTAAAAACTGCTCATTGAAGTTAACCTCTTCAAATTTTAAAAAATATCTTCGAACGGGGCGCCGTTTCAAAATATTGCTCTCCTACACTCAGGTTAAAAGTCAGAAAATTTGTTATTTTATAAAGGTGTCCCGTTTGAAGAGATTTTTAAAATTTGAAGAGGTTAACCTCAATGGACAGTATTGAACATATTTTTGCTTTTTAACAGATTTTTACTTTTAAATATTGCTCTCCTACAGATTCTCGCCTCCCTGTAGGAGAGCAATATTTGAAAACGACGCCCTGTTTGGAAAAAAAATTAAAATGCAAGATGTTAACCTCAATGTTCAGTAATGAACATATTTTCAAACTTTTTATTTATTTATTATTTATTTGTAATACTGCAGCCCATCGAAGGGCCAAGCAGGGGGTTACAAAACAAGAAAAAACAATTCAAAGAAAATCTATACAAGTACACAAGAAAACAAGGCCAATAAACACACCAAAAGAGCAAAGATACAAATTATAAATAATCTTTAAGTTTGGAAACAAAAGAACTAACTTAAGCTGGGCATTGTTTAATAGTTGTCTCTTTTTTTTATTATTATTTTTCCTATAACAGATTTAAGATCAGTTACATTTGTATTTTAAAACATCAAATGAATGAAAAAATCAAAGGAATATATTATTTAAAATTTTCATACAGGGGTACCTTTATTTGAGCCCAAGAACACCTGTGATTTCTAACTACAATTTTAAATTTCGGTATTTTGTATGCGTATTCAGAAAGGAATCTAATGTTTACATAGAAACAATAACTTAACCGAAAAACTCATATCCCTTTATTTAATAAGTTAAAAAATAAACAGGTGTGCTGAATCACCAGTTATATTTTGAACTGGAATTAAAATTCTCTCTTGACGAAAATTCTCATTAAGGATTCGAATGGATATTTAAAATGAAATGGATCACATTATCTCTTTAAAAGAAATAGACCATAATTGGATCAATGATAATCTGTTTAAGAGGTACAGTTAAAAACAAATACTTTTGTTCTGTGGATCTTGGGTTTCTTTTGTAACCTCTCCTATCACAGTATCTCTTTATAATATTCGGTCTTTTTGTGTGAGATAATCTTTTTCTATTTCACCGTTTTTTGTTCATGTCAGAGAGTTAGCTTATCAGGAACTTATCATGTTAAAAGAAACAATATACACTAGCGGAAATAAAAATCCCAACACCAAGAAGGAAAGGAGATATCAAAGTCAAATTTATTTCTGTGATTGCACATAGTATCAATGTGAATTGCTTAAAAAATCAGCCTTCCTGGATATTAGGGGGCCGAGAAAACCAGGGAGGAGTGTTGTCTCCATAGGTGTCCATTACCGCCGTCACACGTCATGGTATGAGTGACATGGGCTCTAAATGACTTTTGAGGGATTGGAGGATCATGTTGCCTCCTCGGGTAGTCCAAATTCATATGGTGCACCAGCGGACGTTGCATACCGGGCTAGGTGATTTCTCCTCTTTCTCCGGACATGTTTTGTGAGCGTTGCTTCTTACGAACGGATAGGCCAGGGTAAAAATGCAACATAGGGGGTTAAGAAGAAAGCTTGGACATTGCATAAAGCATGTGTTTGTGCATTTTTCTCTTGAAATTCGTCCCCAGGACAGGTCTGAAGGTAAGAACGGACAACCGGCTAAAAAACCTCAATGAAGCAGCTCTGGTTTGCCAAAGTACCGGTAGATCATACTGAGGACAAGCGGCAGTGGGATGAATGTCGTTTGCAGTACTGCGGATTGTCCGTTTGGTCTGCATAGCTTCTTACATCTTTGTCTACAAACCAGAAGCTGAAAATGGACCTTTCTGTTTCCAATAGTGCACGAAATAAGGGAATGAAAATCCCAATTTCATGACATTGTGTTTATGAGAGAATCCTGCTTCGGTTTGGAGAACCACGACGGTTGGATATGAGTTTGAAGACACAATGGAGAGAGCGCACTCAGCTGATGATTTTCTAATCGTTCCACGGAGTGGTGATGCAGGGTAACGGAGTGGGGATGCATTGTATTCCCTTTCTGCAACTCCTGAGTATGATTCACCAGTACTTCTTCCAACCAGAGCTGCGTCATTGAGGTTTTTAGCCGGTTGTCCGCCCTTACCTTCAGACCTGTCCTGGGGACAAATTTCAAGAGAAACATGCACAACCACATAATGTATGCAATGTCCAAGCTTTCTTCTTAACCCCCTAGGTTGCATTTTTACCCCGTCTTACCAGTTCTCTAGAACCAACACCCACAAAACAAGTCCGGATAATGAGGAGAAATCACCTAGCCCGGTATGCAACGTCCGCTGGTGCACCATATGAATTTGGACTACCTGAGGAGGCAACATGGTCCTCCAATCCCTCAAAAGTCATTTAGAGCCCCTGTCACTCAATACCATGACGTGTGAAAGCGGTAATGGACACCTATGGAGACAACACTCCTCCCTGGTTTTCTCGGCCCCCTAACATCCAGGAAGGCTGATTTTTTAATCAATTATCATTGATACTATGTGCAATCATAGAAATAAATTTGACTTTGATATCTACTTTCCTTCTTGGTGTTGGGATTTTTATTTCCGCTAGTGTACATAAGGCCAGGTTAACATCACTTGAGCAGCATGAATTAACATACCGAAATATGGAACCATTAAATTTAAAACACACATGGAAACCTATATGAAATTAGTGCTGTGTTTGGTGTATTGTAATTTTTTGAACAATGTTATACTTACATCATTTATACCTAAATTTAATAACTAAATTTCTAAAATGGAATTTACTTTAGGGATTTGTAATTTTCAGTTCTCAGTTCATTTTTATTTAGAATTAAATTTTTATTTTTATTTTTCATGTTCTTAAAAAGAAATAGAAAAACAATAGAAATTTCAGTTTAAGATGATATTAATATTTTTTTTAAGATAAGGAAGTACAATTTAAAATCCTTTTTGTAATGCTTGATGAAAATAATACGATGGAAAACTTCTGTAGGAAAACGTTTATTCTTCTAAATTTTATTCCCATGAATAATTTAGATCTTAAAAGCATCTAGAGAAATGTATTTATCAATTCAATTTCATGTAGTATTGTAGTATATATCTTATTTTCAAATAAAAGTTATATTTAAATTTATACACTGGGATGGGAGTTTACCTAAAAATTTTGCCTTCTGAAAATTTAGAATTGTTTACCTAATATTTGAAGTTTTCAAGTCTAAGCCCATATTTAAGCCTACACTGTAAAAAATAATCCTGCAAAAAAACAGAAAATTTCTGGCAGCAAAAGTTGCCAGAAAATTTCTGTAGGCCGAAAATCCTGTAAACAGAAAAAAGCTGTTACCTACAGGTAAATGCTGTAAAAAGAAACTTTCTGTCAAGTGAGCTACAGATTTTTCTGTTGCCTCTCAATAACTTTCTGCTTGTGCGCATGCTCTTATTTTAGTAGAGTTTTTTCTAATTTTGATTAATTAATATCCGGGGATAGAACCCACGACCTACCGCATGCTAAGCACGCACGCTACCACTGAACCAACGAAGATTCAGTACAATGTTGCCAATAGCTGTATTCCTTTTCGATGCAGAAAGTTTCTGTTTAAGTACAGATAAGCTAAAAAACTAGATAAAATCTGCTATTTTACATAAAATAAGTAGAAGTGCGGT
Organism: Tetragnatha versicolor; assembly: GCA_024610705.1. Taxonomy (NCBI): domain Eukaryota; kingdom Metazoa; phylum Arthropoda; class Arachnida; order Araneae; family Tetragnathidae; genus Tetragnatha; species Tetragnatha versicolor. The sequence continues at coordinate 779,200 of JANDEH010000068.1, forward strand.
GGGAATGTTACATGACAGAATATCTCTGTAAACATAAAGTCATTGTTTTTGAAAATTTCTGTTTTTCTACAGTTTTTTTTACAGTGTATTTTCTTTTCTGCATAAACTTCAACTACCTATTACATTACACATATACTTTAGTAAAAATATAAAAAAAATTGTTCCCCCTTTTAAATTAGAGAATAATAATAATTTATTTTTATTTTCAATATTAATTTTAATAAATATTAAGAAAAATCTTAATCATTTCACCGACAATTTTCGGTGATTTTCAATTCATTTTCAAAACTCTATCATTCAAACCGATTTGCTTCAAAATTCTTAAGAAAAGATAACGTCTAGATGCTTTTGAAGAATACTAAAATGCAGAAGGTGACTTTGAACTTCTCGTGACTAAATAAGCACTCCAGAGTTTGTGTATTCATTGATAAGAATGTTATGCTGTAATTAAATGGGTAGGTTGAGATAAAACATTTCGTAGCGTAGGTTGCAAAGAAATATTTTAAGAAGTGATGCAGACATTCACTCGATAGTGAGTTTTAAAAACAAAGGCATTTAAAGAGGTTAAAAATTTAAATTTATATCTAATTCAAATTTTACTATCAATTAATTTACAAAAATCAATAAAAAATATTATAAACATTATATCCTTGTCTTAAACTTTTGCATTAATTTTATCATTTTTTGTAAACAAATATTAGATATTAGATCTATTATATTCAGTGTCGAAATCAAGGAAAAAATCTTTTCATGATTTATTCACTTTTATTTATTACTCTAAATTTTTATAACACTTCACCTAATAGTCTGGTACTATGGGAAATTCAAAAAATTCTAAAGCTTTTTTGACTATACTAGACATAAGAAAAGATAACATTTAAAAATACTTTTACATAATAATACTATACTGAATCTCACCCTAGATTGGATCACTTGCCCCTTTTCGAAATTTTATTTTACTCACTTTATAAATTCCCTAAGAGGTTACTCATACTGATTTAACTAATGCGGCTAATTTCTGTTATTTTTTGTTGTCCTTCTCTCTGTAATGTGTTTTCTACTTCAAATATCCTGTATTGTGTAAACTAAATAAGTGCCTTCTTAAAAAGGGTTCTTTATGAATTCTTGTTATTTTTGAATTCATTATCATTATAGTGAAAGCAAACTAATGAAGATTTCTATTTTCTTAAATACATGTGATATTTCTTATTGGTTTTGAATCATATAAACATGCTCAAACTTTCCACGAGTTGATTGTTCTTTTACTCTAACTTTAAAGGAACGCTAATGGACCAATTAAAATTTTGCAAAATGTTTTAATCATTGAAATTGATTTTAAACTTGAAATTTAGTAAAAAAAGTTTTTTTAGAAGTTAAAAAGCAATAAAATTATTAATTTCTAAGTTGGTCATGGTGCCATATATTTAATGGAATAAAGTTACAAGCAAAATTACTTTAGTCACGTGTCTTCAAAGTTTTTAACGTTTATAAAATGCAGGAACAGCAACTTTACAAAATTTCTTTAACATGAAAAAATTCATTTCTCATGAAAGAGGGGTGATAAAAAATGAAACCTGGAATATTATATCTAAAACAACATTAGTTCATCAGAGAAAAATCATCAGCACAATATGTGGATTAAGAGTTTTTAGTAGATTTTTGGAAAAAAAAATATAAAAACCTCAAAACTTTAAGGCTTTTTCAGGAGGAATAGAAAGATCTGAAAAAAGTATCCTGTCATAAATTAGCCCATGCGCAATTTTTGCCACCCCGAGCTTTTTGATTAAACAACTTTAAAAAATAAAATAGATGCAAGTTTTTTTAAAACACTTTATTATTCTTGGTTCTACTCACTATTAAATTATGGCATTATTATTTGGGGAGGTGATTATAAATATAATTTACTGCCACTAATTTCGATCCAGAACAAGTGTTTCAAAATTTTAAATCCCTATCATTCACATGCTTATAGTTTTAGAAATTTGAACTTACTACCTTTTAAGTATGACTTCTTATTCCGTGTAGCACTTTTCTTGTACCGAAACAAATCAATATGTGAATTAAAATTAAATGTATCTCAAAGGAGACCTAATGAAATTTATAAAATTCCTCGTTTTTCTAAAGAAATATTTCGGAAGCATTTCTTCTTTTTAGGACCTAAAATCTATAACCATGTGCCTTCTTATCTTCAGAACATAAAGACGTATTCAACATTTAAACGTGAACTATTTATCTTCATAATAAATTTGGACGACATAGGCCATTATTTTCAAATTTAAAACGAAGCAACTATAACTTTAATAACCAGACTTTTGCCAACTCTGTTTATTATTAAATCTATGTTATTTCCTTTTCATTTTTTATTCAATTTTCAAATTTAAAATTATGCCTTCAGTTATTCAATTTTAAATTAATTTTTTTTTGTTTTCTCATGTACGACTATAAATTTTGTAACCTTGTTTTCAATTTTTAAGGATTTCTTTTTAGTTCCTATTACTTTTCAGTGTGTGTTTTTATGTATATTTATCTTAAATTTAATTTCATTAAGTTAAAGTCTAATAAATTAATAAAGTCTATTACATTATTTATATTCAAATTTATCTGTCACCTGAACGGGACAAAGTCCCCTTGGTGACGAATATATCTTATTTTCTGTACATATGCTATATGTGATAATAAAGCTTTTTATTATTATTATTATTATTATTATTATTATTATTATTATTATTATTATTATTATTATTATTATTATTATTATTATTATTATTATTATTATTATTATTATTATTATTATTATTATTATTATTATTATTATTATTATTATTATTATTATTATTATTATTATTATTATTATTATTATTATTATTATTATTATTATTATTATTATTATTATTATTATTATTATTAACTTTTTCTTTTTTCGATCCACTCTTTTAAAATTTTAAAACTGTTATCGAAATTTTTTTCTAACACACCATAAATTTATTACGCATATACAGGGTATTTCAAAAGTCCATTTTACGATTTTTATTTTAAACCTGTCCTGGGGTCATGGAAGTAAGGTCAACCCCTAGGTAAATAAACCTGGAATATCCATTGAGGTGACTTACAGCGCCCTCAGTGATGGAATAAAAAAGTTAACCCGTTAACGCCCGAATTAATTCTACCGAAAATATTTGTATGATTATTTCAAATTGGTGTATTTATTACCCAATTAATTGTATTATTAATTTATTACCCAATTATTGGTGTACCCAATTAAGACAAAAAATCCAAAATTTAAATATTTTATTAATTAGTGTTGAAGTTACAGCCCGTCCTCGTTTGAGGACGCTGGGCGTTCCCGGCGTAAAAAAAATCAAGAGATTCAAAAACGTTAGGAAAATAACGTATATAGGTATGCAAAACAACTAAAAACGGACTAGTTACAGTATTTAAGATGAAATTAGTTAAACACTACACTTTTTACCATTTTTTTTATCAATTTTAAGAATTTATCTCCTATTGAGTAAATCCAATAGTATAGATTTTTGTGTGTGTACGAAATGTGATAGTTAATAGTGAGGGAAAACTTTTATTAGGAGATCATGAGGAACGTGTGGAATACTTGAAAACTAGATACATTCAAAATTCCGATTTTTTTTTTTAAATCGGAAGAATGTTTTAGTTTTGGAGGGCTGAAACATCTCAATTCCCTTGTCCTGGAATCACCCATGGCCTCTGAAACCAGGAATTTTTCGGCCCACAACCGATCGTATATCGTTAATATGTAATTAGTGCATCTCTAGTAGATCTCCAGTTTTACCCACATTTCGTTTTCCATTGTCTTCTAATTCGTTTTATGCCCAGAATATTAAGGAAGAAGACTCCTCAATTCAATTTTCCCCACAGAAAGCGACCAGCAGCCTGAATTTCATTAAAGTGGGGCTGGTTAAAAAAACAGAATGCAAATTCATTCTGGAAGGTGATTTTCATTTCCGTTCTGGAAACTTTTTCAGCGAAGAGGATTTAAAGGATGAGAAATAAATAGTGAGGTATAACCCGAAAGGGCCTTCAGAGACAGATTTTTGAGGAATCATCAGTTTTTTTTAACCGAAAAATCATACGGAGAAGGATCGTATTATTAAACGCAATATTTTTTTAATGGGTTGTCAGATTTAAAAAAAATATCGTAAGTACTAAAAGTTACTTTGCTTTGAAGATATACTTAAAGTACTGCTAGGTGCACACTTTGTAAGCAGTGAAAATCACAGTGAGAGAAATAAAAGAGATGGAGAAAAAGAAAAAAGAAAGTAATCTTTCATAAAGAGTGTTTGTTCCAGTTTGTTTCACAACCTTTTTGGAATTGCATGGATGGCACAGTAAAATTTCAAGAATTACTTATAGGAGATTGATGATGAAAAATTAAAAAGGCATGATAGAAAATAAATTACTTTTTTTAAAATATTTCATTGTTTTTTTACTAAAAAAGTTTAATTAGAATATCGAAATAGAAATATGATTAGAAACTTTAAAGGTATTTTTGGGGCTTGACTTCTAGGTATAATACCGAGGATACAAATTCCCAGAACCATGAAAAATTTGTATACAATATTATACTGTGGATACAAAAGTAACTCAAATAAAAAAACATAAGTGACAAACAAGTCTAATTTTTTCCTTTCCTTTAACAAAGCTTATAACACAACCGTTAGGGAGCGTTCTTAACCCAGTTCATTAAACTTACATAATTGAATTTCATAATAATTTTTATACAATTTGTACCTATTTCACACAATTTACAACTTGATTAAGTTCAAATTTATGTCTGGTTTCCTACGAATTTTTCGTGGTGTTATCATTAGAACGGAATTTTGATTGGAAAACAATCAATATCCATCCTTTAATTCCCTGTCTAAACATATCCAAGTCAACGCGAACAAATCAACGTGACGGTTCTACTAGCCAACGGATTTAACACGCAGACCCCGTTTACACAACGCGTTACGCAAGCATCGATCATAAGGTGTGACAATAAAACAGCACTAAAGACCGCCTAAAGACAAGAAAAGCGTAAGATTTCGTTTAGAACAGAAATCGAAATGCAAGAGGGGAGCTCTATTACAAGGCCGTGAGCAGTGAACGACATAGGCTTGGGAGATTCCCGGGATCTTTTTACATCACTTTGTTTCTCCCAAATGGAAAAGCTTTATTGAAATGAAATGTGCTTTCCATATTCTGTACAGCGTTTTTCTCCTTGCGCGATCAGTTTTCAAGTGCTCTCGTTTTTTCCCTGTGTGAATACGGAAGGAAAAATACGCTTGCAATCCCTTCCCCTGTAAACGCAAAAGGTGGGGGTGTTTTTTATTGGGCGAATACTCACAAAGGGAAATTTTGTAAAACCCCAAAAATTATCAACGTCTTTAAATTTTAACATAAAATATTCAGTTTAAAATTTTGACTTCTAAAATGTAGTATCCTTCATTGACCCCGGTATAGTTAACCTCAGTTATTGGTTTGGTTATATATAGTCAATGAAGGATATTGCTGTAAAGAACGGCATAATTAATTTAAAATATTTCGATGGTATTAGGGATTACTATTAAGAATACTATTAACTATCGGTTTATAGTGAACAGTTTGAAATAAATCTAATGATTTTCATTATTTAAATTATAATAGACATTTTGATTACTTATAGAACTTTTGAGAAAAGAAAAGTTTTTTATTGTGTGAACGGCTTTATTTTTTTCCTATAGGGCAGTGGGGGGCATATTCGGACAAGTCACTTACTCGTATCTCTAGGTTAAATTCAATTTAAAAATTAAAAAAAAATACCAATAGGTAAACTATATTGGTACCAGCCTTTGCCTGAATTTTCAAAGCAATGGGCCCAATGAAATCCTTATTGTTTGACAATTGCTTGCTTTGGAAGGTGCTAAGTAAATTTTCTTATCTTTTTATTCGTGGTAAAAATTCAATCAAGACAGTTTTTAAAGTAAAATTTCGCTTTGAATTCTATTGTGGAATCAATAAAGTTAAATCACTAAAAAATGGGTTTCCCACAATTTCAGTTACAAATAACTATTTTTCACTCTTAGCTGGAGATGGTGATGGGCACATTCGAACCCAAAATGGTGGGGCACATTCGTGCAGTTTCAAAAATCCATTCTAATTCCTTTTTCTTGAATTTGAACACATTTTTAGACTTTAAATATAGTATTTTAAGGTTAATTTTAATTTAATTAGTTGAAATATTTTTAGTATAACACTTAAAATTCAAAGCTTTTAGGAATTTTCAAGTTTTAACTTATAACGATAGAAGTTGACAAGTTTTGAGAAAAAATTGACCAAACAAAAATATTATACATTTATGAGACACTAGGGTGGCCCAAATAACTTTTTTTTCAGGTAGAGTTCTGGGCACCCTCTATTTTTTTTTGAACAGCTAATAGAAGCTCACAGTCAAAATTTCAACTCTGTATTAGAATTAGAAGGTCGATGACCAAGAGGAGTGAAAAAATCCAAATTCGAATATTTTTATACAAAACAACTAAAAAACCAAAGATCAAACCCTCTCATTTTGTTCATGATTTTTTTATAAAGAACTACTAAGAATAATATAATTATTAGTTAAGATATAATGTTCCAGGTTTTGTTTTTTATCACCTTTATTTTTGTTGTAGTAATTTTCTAATGTCCAAAGAACTTTCGTAAAGTTGCTTTTCCTGCATTTTTAAACAGCTAATAACTCTAGAACTATACAACTTAAAAAACATGAAATTAGTCCCCATTTTGTTTGTTAATTTTTGTTAGTAATGTTCATTTTAAGAGTTAAAAGGTTTTTAATATGTTTTCAAACAATTTTTTCATTAAGTTTTTTTTCACTTTTTTTAAAATTTTGAAAAAACTTTTTGAAAATGATGGTCATGATGCATTTTAAATCAAAGACAAAAAAAATTACTAACACATTAGACAATTACTACAACCAAAATAGAGGTGATAAAAAAACAAAACCTGGAACATTATATCTATAACGTTAGTAGTTTCCTATAAAAAATCATGAACAAAATGAGATGGTTTTATCTTTGGTTTTTATTTGTTTTGTATAAAAATCTTCGAATTTGGACATTTTCACTCCTCTTGGTCATCGCTTTCTAATTAAGGTACAGAGTCCAAACTTTGCCTGAATAGTTTTCTCTGTAGGTCTAAAAAAATTGAGGGGGTGCAGTGGCAATTTCATAACACTTTGTTTTTTCCCATAGAAATGTGGGCCACCCTAATAAAGTGTGAAGAATCTATATTAACACACTTCATTTAATACCCTGTTACCACAAATTACCTAGAATAACAACCTAAAGTTGTCTGAAAGACTAATGTAATAAATTCCCGATTGTGGTATTAATTTGTAAGCAAGAGCAAGTTTACCAAATAATAAGGGATTTAATTTTATCAAATTGGTTGAGAAACCAAGTCCAGTGAATTCCCTCTGAGAAAGAAACTTTTCTACCTTCCTTCGCTCTCCTCATTTGGACAAGATACGAGTCCAGTAATGTATCATCAGCCACATCTGCAGATACGCAGAGAGTCTGTGTCCGGAACACATCATATATATCTTTATGGAGTTGATACCCGAATACTTGAGCAATAGATTCAGAAGAGAAGAGACATTTTATCTAGGCTGACTTTCGCGGCCTTTCGCTTATATAAGACTGGACTCAATTCCAAAGCATGGATAAAATTGCAAGGATTTGGATCAATAGGTATATTTAAGGGAGTCACCGCATATGATATTTATTGAGCGTAACTGAGTAAATGCATTCATGTATATTAACATGTTTATAATATATTGTAACCTATTCGTTTCATAAGACTCTTATCTGAAAAGATAGCTTACTATAAGAGTTCAATGACTGAATGAGTAATAAAGTTATTGTATCTTTTTACGTAAAGGTTATTTCAAACTTTCGGATTTGTGGTTTCCTTTTTTAAAAAAATATTTCATGGCACTCTTACAGAAAAAAGATTGTTTTTTACGTTAAGTTTGAAGAAAATTTTGATCTTTAAAAATCTTTGCTCTCCTTTTTCAATTGTGAATGTTTTTTATTTTAAACCACTTAAAAATCAACTTTTGCAACAAGTTCCAGAATCAAAAAGTGGATTAAAATTTAACATACAATTTTTTGGTAAAAAATTCATTCTATCTCAAAACAATTTTATTAATTCCAAATAACCAAATTTTAATTTTCTAACCGGCGCTTGATTCTGATCTCATGCTCTTTAATAAAAATCACAGACTTGATAACACTATATTCCACCATAAATAATGTACCTCATATTTTTCAATGAAGGTATGGAATACGTGAGAGACACATAAGAATGAAAAATTAAATTAATTGATACAAAATAATGTGAGCGCAATTTGTTTCAATGATTGAAAGTATTTTTTGCATTATAATAGTGTATATACAAACTACAATGTCAAACGTTGTAGATCTATATGTTTTATTCTTATGTAGTTGTAACTATAAATTATTAAAATAATTTTGATATAACACTTTTTTATAGTTAAGTCCTATATTCTTAACCTCTCTCCCCTTGTATTAAATCGATATTGGCAATTTTAAGTTTCATCCAAATTTTAAACTTCACAATGATAATTTGTACCCCCTCAATTTTATAGTGAAGTTTTTAGAAGCAAAAAAAGAAAAGTAACGTGTATCAATTAAAATATTCATTACTTAATAACCACATTTTGCCAACGAGATAAATAGTGTATAATTCTAATGTATCCAAAACATTTATAACTCAAAAAAAGAGCAGGACCTTAAGAGAAATGTAACATTCTGAAACCTTATATAACTGTTCATGATTGTTTTTGAAACACTACTCCTCTGCATCACTTAAAACCTCATCTGTCTCTTGATTTGTACAAACTTTATAAGGCACCAATAATGCATAAGAAAAGCTCTTTTAGAAATGGAAAGAAAACTGAGTGAGAAGTCTTATAGTTATGTGTGCCTTTTGGGCAGCGAAAGGAATCGGTTACAGATGCTAATTTATGTGTTTTTCAGTTAGGTACGTAGAGCAAAGAAACCGTTTTTTAAATCCTACATTTCCTGACCGGTTAAAAGCACTCCTTTGAAAGCCCTTTTTGGAAGGATTCAGGGAATATGTAAATGCCGGCACTTTACTTAGGGTTGGGGTTTATTGTAGGAGTTCAAAGAAGTTAAAATTGGCTGGTTTATTTCCAAATAAAAACTCTTTTCAGCCGAGACCATATACATTCAGAAAAGTAATCCAAGTAAAAGGTCACCTTTATTTCTCCCTTTTTATTATTAGTTTAACTCAAAGTAAGAAAAGTTTTTTTGGGACGACATGGGGAACCTCAGTTTTACTTCAAACATTTTATTCATTTGATGTATAGAAGGAATGATGATGAAGTATATGGTAGGTGAGGGATGTTATTTTAAACTGTGCTGAATATATCGAGTGACGGTAGGTTTATTATACAGGGTGTTTCAAAAGTCCGTTCCACGGCTTTTGTTTGGAAACAGGATCCAGGGGTCTTTGTCCTAGGGTCATGAAGTAAATTAAGGTCTACCCCTAGGTAAGGGGGCCTATGAAAACCTATTCATGACTTTTTTACAAAACAACTAAAAAACCAACTATTAAACGCTCATATATTGTTCATGATTTTTTAATGAGGAACTAATATAGTTATAGACATAATGTTTCAGATTCCATTCTTCTATCACTCTTGTTTTCGTCAGATATAATTTTTAATGTTCATACAAAATTTGTAAAGTTGTTTTTTCCTGCATTGTTAAACAGCTAATAACTCTATAACTAAACAACTTAAAAACCTGAAATCAATCCCATTTTGTTCATAATTTTTTTGGTTAGTAATCATGGCCAAATTTCAAAAAGTTTGTTTTTCTAAATTTAAAAAAGTGAAAAAAAAATTAATATTTTTTTTGAAAAAATATTAATTTAAGGCCTTTTACTCGCTTAAAATGAACATTACTACCAAATTTAAAGTTAAAATAAATTTAATCCTGTATAAAAAATAAAAAAATTCGAAATTTAGGTCCCAAGGTCCCTAAACTAATTCCTAAAATTATACAGAAAGAGCGATTCACTCATGGAAAATTCATTAACTCGCCTTGAGGGTGTTCATATGACTTAAAACATGTAAACATGTCACATTAATTTCAGAAAATACGACAATTAGCAGATTCGGTACAAAATCTTACAGTGCTAGTTCCCTACTCGAAGTTAGTTCAATTTGCATTAATTTTACTGAATATTCCTTAGAAATGTGGTTATATCCATTTTTTTTATGTTCTTTTAACTTTCAATTTACTTTGATTTGACTTGTTAAAAGTGAATGATTGTTGGCCCCCTGTAAAAAGGGGTTGTGCGAGCGAATGCGTGTGTGAATGGCGTGGGCAACAGTACTTCCCCTCCGTGGCTTCGGTCCACAGGTGCCCACTGGGTAACGCGAAGAAAGTACTAATTACGACATGTCTGTTGGTTAATGAACTCTGTTATCCGTAACTGTTCAATTACCTGCAATTAGAAAAAAAAACTTGCTAAAAGTAAAAACAATTGTATTTAAATTATTTCTTAGGAATTTTCAGGAGAAATCCATGCAAATTGAATTTAATCTTTGTTTTTTTAGTTGTTTTGTAAAAAAGTCATCCATTTTTTCCAACTTAAGGTGCGATGCGGGAGCCTAAGATAGTATCCAATCGAAAAAATAATTTTACATCGACCTAATTGCACCCAAGAGGCACCCTTTCCGCACTATTAGAACATAAATAAAAAATAAAGTGTGTTTTCGGCCTAGTAACTACAGATAGCCAAATATATATTTGATATAGTTTTAATATTTACACTGTTTAAATTGCATATCCTGAAACTTGCTGTGAATTCATTCAGTCAGAAAAAATGCACTGTCACAATTTTACTAATATTTACTTTACCATGTGTTACCTTCATTTCAGTTCGTTTCTATTCTAAAATTAAATTAACAGATTTATTTTAATCGGCACAAAATTTTACATTTAAATTTACAACCTACAGCTACCTCTGTAGAGTGTACACTGAAAACTCCAGAACACAATACACTCCTTTCAAATCCCAGAGTACAAAAATGGTCTCATGGTCCCACTATCTAGCATTGCAACATTGCGATAAATTTCGCAACTTGCGAATAAGACCAGGATAATAATGTGAATTCAATTCCCCCGTTTAAACTAGAAGTTCTGTCCACCAAATTAGGTTTTTCTAATTTTCTCACATTCCCATTCCAAGTTCATTTAAACCGCCTGAAATGAGCAATTATTTTCTTACTACGCAAGAGCATCGACCCAGATAGCAGAGATCTGTCCAGAGAGATACAATTTGAACTAAGTTTCAGGCTGAATAATTTTTAGATCGAAATATACATGAACATAGGGGGGTCTAAGCCATAGAATTCGATTTTAGTATTTCTTTGGTTAAGAAGGAACCACTTTTTTGTGAAACATTCTTTAAAAACATATGCTTTTTAAAGAAATTTAATTTTGTTTTTATTTGTTAGAGTGATGTTACAACTATTTGCAAATTAACACATAAACAAGACAAGACATATATTTGTTTTGGGGGTATGTAGATGTATAGAAAAACAACATTACGTATTGCAAACATTATAGAAATTTAAGATCACTTGAAATTATAAGGTGGGGTTTGCTTCGGTTTTAAAAAAGATGATGGGGGCAAAGTACTTGTAAACTTTGCACTAGATATGCTGTTGGAATCTTAAATATCAATGAGAGAAATTAAAAAGAAAATTCAGACTTCAATTCTTTCCAAGTGGACACCTTCACTAAAGAGAAAATCAGTGCCCTATAATAAGTTTGGCACATTTTT